>CAJGYO010000016.1:6484007-6891357 GCA_904845875.1 Miscanthus lutarioriparius | reverse complement strand
CTTTATTAAGGTGTCACATATATGTTTTATCGTGTTTTTTCAATAAAAATTAGTTAACATCTCTACTTGCTAACTTTACAAATCGTGAATTAACTTTTTGTTTTACGCTTTTTAAACTCATTTAAGTTACAATGCTTTACCTATCCATCACACCACATGCAATATCATTTAAGTATGATGCTCATGACATGTTTTAGCAAGTGATTCACTGTGTAACACCGAGGGTGTTACAAAAGATAAGGGAAGGATTGGTGACTTTTTAATATGCAATCCGCTTACATCCCTAAGAAGATACAAATACCTCAGATCACATCAAACTAGGAGGAAGTCACCACATCATGACTCGCAAACACTTTTTCAACTAGGAGACATGGAAGACATTATGTACTACTGACAAAATATCTGAAAGCTGGAGATGATAAGCAACAGGACCACATCGCTCCAAAACCTTATAAGGCCCAACATAACGAGGAGCGAACTTCCCACGAACACCAAATCGATGCACACCTCTCATGGGAGATACCTTTAAATACACATGGTCACCAACTTCGAATTCCAAGGGCCTTCTTCTCTTGTCCGCATAAGTTTTCTGATGACTTTGACTTGCCTTCAAATGGCTCTGAATAATATGGATTTGCTCTCGAGCTTCTTTGATAAAATCAAGCCTAAAATATCCACGGTCACCTATTTCAACCCAGTTAAGTGGTGTCCTTCATTTCTTTCTATACAGAGCTTCAAAGGGTGCCATACGAATGCTTTCTTGATAGCTATTGTTGTAAGAAAACTTAGCTAAGTTGAAGCATTTGTCCCACTTCTTAGGAAAAGAGATGACACAACCCCTCAACATATCTTCAAGTACCTGGTTGACCTTTTCTGTTTGACCGTCAGTTTGTGGATGATAAGCGGAATTTCGAAGAATACGGGTACCAAGGCATTTCTGGAGTTCCTCCTAGAAATGAGAGACAAAGATTGACCCTCTATCAGAGACGATAGTGAGAGGAACTCCATGCAGGGTCACAATCCGTTCAAAATACAACTTGGCATACTTCTTGGCTGAATATCTGGTATCCACCAGAAGAAAATGAGTGGACTTAGTGAGACGGTCCACAATGACCCAAATAGAGTCATAGCCCTTGGACGTGCGGGGTAAACCCACAATGAAATCCATGGAAATCTCCTCCCATTTCCAAATAGGGATAGGCAAGGGCTGCAAAAATCTCGGTGTACGCATATGGTCTGCCTTAACTCTTCCACAAGTGTCGTATTCTGTGACGTACTTGGTGATATCCTGCTTCATATTTGACCACCAATACAAGTGGCGCAAATCATGGTACATCTTGTTACTTCCTGGATGGATGGACAACTTGGAATGATGAGCTTCATCCAAAATCTTTCTTCTAAGCTCCTCACTTGATGGAACAACCAATCTGTTCTTGAACCTCACTACACCTTGATCATCAACACTAAAATGTGGACCACATTTTCAGCAATTAACTTCTTGATATGCCGAATTTCTGAAATATCTTGCCTTTACTCTATAATAATTTGCTTAAGCAAATCCGAGACTAGAGCAATGTGAGCTAACACCTCAGAATGGTTGAGAGACAAGGAATCTTCTTCAACTTGATGGGACTTCCTACTTAAGGCATCAGGTACCACATTAGCTTTTCTAGGATGGTAATGAACCTCCAAATTATAATCCTTGATTAGCTCCAGCCATCTCCATTGCCTCATGTTCAGCTCGGACTGAGTGAAAATATATTTGAAGCTCTTGTGATCCATATTAATATGCACTTTATTTTCTAACAAATAATGCCTCCAAATTTTTAGAGCGTGCACCACAGCAGCTAGCTCTAAATCTTGGGTGGGATAATTCACCTCGTGCTTTTTTAGCTGACGTGAAGCATAAGTGTTGGGTTCATAAACCCGGGGTCTCTCATGGCCTGCTTCTAGCAAAAGCTCGGCCCAGCAAAATGATGTTGCGAACGACGCGCAACTCCTGTGCCGGCCCAAAAACCTAGAAGGCCTGGCCAAGGAAAGGACGACGCTCGCTTCTGACTCTGGCCCGCCTCTCCGACCAGAAGACCTGGCCAAGGAGGAACGACGCTCGCTTTCGACTTCGACCCACCTCTCCGACCGGCGCTCGCTTCTGACTCTGGCCCGCCTCTTCGACCGGAAGGCTTGGCCAAGGAGGAACGGTGCTCACCTCCGACTCCGACCCGCATCTCTGACCCGAAGGCCTGGCCAAGGAGGAATGGCAGTCCCTTTTGACTCCGATCCACATCTCCGACCGGGGATGCACCGAATCTCTGCTTATAGCTCTTCTCCGACTGGCGCAGTCAGAGCCGACTGGGACCAACCAACCGGGGACGCCCACTCGGTGAGGAACTAGGAAACAGGTGGAGCAAGTAAGGTAGGGTGCTCAAGTCAAAACCACAATACCAAGGACCGTACCCTGTACACCTGTAGCACAGTACCGACAGGGCATGTCAGAAGGGTGCCCTGCCACCTTCCAGGCATGACAGAACCCAAGCAGTGTTGTGGGCGCCGATGTTTCCCCTAAAGTGTTGTGGGTGCCCTCACCAGGCAAAAATGGTAAAACCCCCCACATGCCTCTGGGCATCAACAGTGTTGTGGGCGCCATCATTTGCCATACATGACAAACATGATGGAGCCTACCACATGCGTGTAGGCATCAACAGTATTGTGGGCGCCTACAATCATCTTGTACCCGACAGCGTGGGCAACAAGACTTAATAGCATACGTACACACACACTCTCTCTCTCACTTGTAAGGCCATCCCCTTCATCTATAAGAGGGGGTGCGCTCTCTCCCAATAAGGATGACTCTCGAACCATTCGAACAACCAACGATCGATTCACCCTCTGTTAGCATTAGACACTCTAAAGCTACACAGAGCACACGCTCGAATACTTAGCGCACGCGGGAGCTCCCATCACTCTTAGCCCTTCGTTGCACCCCCCATCTTACTCCCTTCCGTTTGTAACCCCACAACAAACTTTGAGCACCTGGGCTCAGGAATAAAGTCATCGACCGACTCAAACTGGACGTAGGGCACGTTGCCTGAACGAGTATAAACCTAGTGTCATTGAGTGCTAGGACACATCCGATCATAACGTACGGCAAAACTACAAATATTTACGTGTTGGTCACTTTCTGCACCGACAGTTGGAGCCGTCCGTGGGGAGAATGTCGTACGTTCACGCTTTTTGGTCATCGGATGGCCCATTTTTCCACCACCTTCGCCATGGCGGGCTCAAGCGACACGACTCGCTTCGGCTCACTGGAATTTTCTGCACTCCCTCCTGTTGGGATGTGGGTTCCACCCATCTTCGAGCCGTCCTAGGCCTTCCTCTTCAGAAGCCTGGACTTCGTCGCCGACCGGCTCGGCGTGCTACGCCTCCACAAGGAGGCACTTGTTCCGGCGCCCATCGGAGGAGACGCATCCTCCGTCAGCTCCACGACTCCCGGCAACCTCAACGACGAGGTGCCTGCACTTCGCACCGAGCCTACGCTAGGCTCAAATCCCACTATGAGTAACATACATACTGTTATTTACTCGCTATTTGCTATTTTCCATCAATTCCTTGGAGGAACCTCGTTGTCCCTGTCGCGACCGCCATGCGATCGGTTCCCCTATGGCCTCATGTCCCCCATAGACGCGTACGCCCGAGGGCTCCGAAGGATGCTGGCGTCGCCCCCTCTCACATCCAAATTCATGGGGATGGCGAGCTATGCTCCCACCTCTTTTCATGAGATCATGGATGATGTTGTTGAGAGAGACGGCTCTAGCATCGGTGATGTCGTGGCACCTAGCCACCCTCTGTCCTAGGAGTGCGCTATGGCAGACGCCCTGGGATAGCCACTGGTGGTTCTGGAGTCTCTTCAGACCCACAACCCTCGAGACCCTCACATGGATGCCCTCACATGTGCCTAGGAGCACGGTGAGGAGCTACAATAAAGGCGGCAGAACCAGCCGCCACCTGCGCCGGCGCGCTCGGTGTAGCACGCTGTGCCCCATGCGCGTAACCCGGCAAGCGGCGCCTGGGGTAGCGCCCGCCAAGTACAGCACAACACCATTGATGGGGGGAACGATCTCCCACAATTCGCTCAGGCTGGCCAGAACATCGCCATGGTGGCGATGCTTCTGCGCGGCCTTCCTGAGCCCATCGACCCACAGGAGCAGGCGATCCACCGGAACCTCCGGGCGCTGGTGGAGACCGCCGCCGTTCAACAGGCGGAAAGCTCCGCATCACGCCATCGACTCGTGGCCTCTTTCCCTACCGAGGGAACGGGCGCACGCCAGTCCAACCGCTTCATCCGCTCACCACGGTGGCCACCGAGCGTGGAACAGGAGGGCACAACTATGCCACGACCTGACATGGTGCCTGCTCCACACTGGCCACCTGTGCGTGAACGCCTCAGGCCGAACCAAGACGCACATAGCATCATCAGTAACCGGTGTCGGGCCTGGCATGATGATGACATCCATCGGGCGATGGTGAGAGCAGGCGACACGGGCTCTGGCCGGATCATCGAAGGGACCGGTGAAACGCACCCTAGGCACGGTCACCGACCCAACGACCGGAGTCCCAGCCCAGATGGCCCGGGACCACGGGCCTTTGGCCGGCGCATCCAGAGAGTGCTGTTCCACAACGCTTCCAACCACCTACCAACATCACCAAGTATACCAGGGAGACGAACCCTGATATATGGCTCGAAGACTTCCGGCTCACCTGCCAAGCCAGAGGAGTGGATGATGACCACTTCATCATTCAGTACCTCCCCATTTGCATAGGGGAACATGTTCGAGCGTGGCTCGAATTTCTCCCGCACGACAGCATCCGTGACTGGACAGACTTCAAGAGGATCTTCATTGGGAACTTCCAGGGGATGTATGTCCACCCTAGGAACACCTGGGACCTCAAGAGCTGCCAGCAGGAGCCCAACGAGTACCTATGGGATTACATCCATAGGTTCTCAAAGTGGTGCAACTCCCTTCCTAACGTCGTCGACGTGGATGCCATTAGCGCATTCCTCTCCGAGACAACCTGCAAGTCCCTGATCCACAAGCTTGGATGACTAAAGCCCTGGACCACCCGCAACCTGCTCGACATCGCTACAAACCATGCCTCTGGTGAGGAGGCTACCGGAGTGGTCTTCAATGGGGGCTGAGACAAGGGCAAGGCCAAGCGCAAGGACCAGGACGAGGGCCCCTCCACGCAGAGGGGCAAGAATAACAAGAAGGATCGGCGCTGATAGGCCAACTCCACGTTGGTCACTGTGGCTGATCGCGTGGGCAAGCAGCCCCAACAGGGCCTGCTTGACCACTTCGACAAGCTCATGGATAGCCCCTACACCAACCACGCCTATCCCGGCATGCACCTCTACAAGGACTGTGAGGTCCTAAAGCGCTTCCTACGATAGGCCGGTGGGCCAAAAGAAGGAAGGGGCAAGGAGGCGGTAGCTAATAAAGGAGGGGCGGCAGGCAAAGACAGGGACAACTTTCCTAACCCCGAGGAATGCATCATGATCTTCGGGGGATCCGATGCCATCTACTCCAAGTGCCAGCACAAAGTGCGCTATAGAGAGGCATGTGTCGCTGAGACGGCCATCCCCTCCTTGCTTCGCTGGTCGGAATCCCCGATCACCTTTGACCAGAGGGACCATCCCTCCCACGTCGCCAGACTAGGATGCTACCCGCTTGTGATAAACACCCTCGACGCCATGTGCATCCCCCGGTCGGAGCTCCGTCCGGTGAGCTCTCCCTTCCATGGCGTGATCCTGGAAGCACAGGTGTACCCACGCGGGCAGATCGACCTGCCCATCATGTTTGGTGACCGAGCCAACTTCCGCTCGAAGGTGCTTACCTTCGAGGTGGTGGACTTCCCAGGGTCTTACAACACCATTTTGGGCGCCCATGCTATTCCAATTTTATGGTGGTCCCCAACTACACCTACCTAAAGCTGAAGATGCCGGGACCGAACGGCATCATCACTGTGGGTAGCACCTTCTCGCACGCCTTCACGTGTGACCGCAAGCATTACGAGCTCGCCACTGTCGTCATCAACTCTTTCGAGCTCCCGCAGCTCGAGGAGTTGTCGACCCCAGCAGCCCTGGACTACAACAAGCCAACCTCTTTAACTACCTTCCGCCCGCTCAAGGAAACTAAGGTGGTGGGGATCGACCCCGCTGACCCTACCAAGATGGTACGGATGGGGACCTAGCTCCCGGCCAAATAGGAATGCGAGCTCGGCGACTATCTGTGCGCCAATCGTGATGTCTTCACATGAAAACCTTCTGACATGCCAGGCATACTGTGGGAGGTCACCGAGCATGCACTACGCCTTGTCCCAGACTCGAAGCCCACCAAGCAACGCCTGCATCGCTTTGACGATGAGAGGCGTAGGGCCATAGGCGAGGAGGTCACCAAACTCCTGGCAGCCTGCTTCATCAGAGAGGTATTCCACTCCGACTGGCTTGCCAATCCTGTTCTTATTAAAAAGAAGACTGGGAAATGGAGAATGTGTGTTGATTATACTTGCCTCAACAAAGCGTGTCCAATGGATCACTTTTCTTTGCCGTGCATAGACCAGATAGTCGACTCCACCTCAGGATGCGAGATCCTCTCCTTTCTAGATGCCTACTCAGGCCATCACCTGATCACGATGAAAGAGTCTGATCAGCTCGCAACCTCATTCATCACCCCGTATGGTTCGTACTATTATGTAACCATGCCCTTCAGTCTAAAGAATGCTGGCGCCACCTACCAAAGATGCATGCAGCAATGCTTCGCCGAACAAATCGACTCGCTCAATCAGCCTGATCAAGCCGAGCGGCTGAAATCAACAATTGCCGTCTATGTTGATGACATAGTGGTCAAAATGGCTCAAGCTTGCAACCTGATCGCGAACTTGGCTACGACATTCGTGAACCTCCGAAGGTTCAAACTCAAATTGAATCCTAAAAATGTGTTTTTAGGGTTCCGAAGGGGAAGCTGCTTGGATACATCGTGTTCGAACGCAGTATCGAGGCCAACCCCAAAAAAAATGCGGCCATCTCCAACATGGGCCCTATACGCAACATCAAGGGCGTACAAAGGCTCACCGGCTGTCTGGCCGCCCTAAGCCGGTTCCTCTCCTAGCTCGGCGACCAAGGGATGCCTCTCTACAAGGTACTCAAAAGGACGGACATGTTCGTCTGGACTGAGGATGCACAACAGGCTTTGGAGAGCCTCAAAACATTACTAACATCGGCCCCAATCCTCGTTGCTCTCAAACAGGGAGAACCCCTCGTCCTCTGCGTCACGGCAAGCAACCACATGGTGAGCGCCACCCTAGTCATCGAAAGGGAGGAGCCGGGACACCACCTTAAGGTCCAACGACCCGTATACTTCATCAGAGAAGTACTCATCGACCCCAAGGTCCGGTACCCCTAGGTGCAAAAACTCCTATACGTCGTGTTGATGGCGACCTGGAAGCTCCTGCACTACTTCACCGACCACGAAGTCGTGGTCGTCACTTCATACTTGCTCGAACACATCGTCCGCAACCGAGACGCCATGGGACGGATCTCCAAGTGGGCACTCAAACTCATGAGCCACGACATCAAGTATATCCTCCGTACCACTATCAAATCTCAAGCTCTCATGGATTTTGTTGCTGAATGGACGGAGGTCCAGCTCCTGACCCTAGACGTCCCTAGGAGTACTGGATGATGTACTTCGACAGGTCCATAATGGTGCCTGGCTCAGGGGCTAGAGTGGTTCTGATCTGCTCGGACGGGAGTAGGCTCTGCTACGCCATCTGCCTCCACTTTTTAGCCTCAAACAACATCGTGGAGTGCGAGGCCGTCATCAACGGACTATGAATCACCATCGAGCTCGGCGCTACGTGAATCTACATTCACGGTGACTCAGAGCTAGTCGTTGACCAGGTTATGAAGGAGTCCTCTTGCAAAAGCCCCCTCATGGCAGCATACTGCCAGGAGGTGTGCAAGCTTGAGGACAAATTATAGGGGATCGAGCTACATCATGTCCCCCGAAAAGATAATGATGCCACCGATTTTCTTGCAAAATTGGCTGCCAGGCGGGATCCATCTCCGGATGGGGTCTTCATCAACGACCTCCATGAGCCATCCGCCCGCATCCTGAAAGGTCCCATCCAGACATGCCCTGATGCCGACCCGACGCTTGGGGGCTCTGACCCCAGTACCTCCGTGGCGACGTCGCCCGCCGACATCGCCGTGTTGGCACTCGATCAAACCGACTGGCGAGCACCACTACTCGCCTACATCCTCGAGGAGGTTCTCCCACCCAAAAGGACTGAAGCGCGATGGATCGCTCGACGCACCAAGACATTCGTCGCACTCGGTGATGAACTTTACAAATGAAGTCCATTAGGAGTACTCATGAAGTGCGTCCCTACCAACCAAGGGAAGCAACTCCTCCTCGAGGTCTATGCCGGAATCTACGGACATCACGTGGCCTCGAGGTCACTGGTCGGTAAAACTTTTCACCAAGGTTTTTACTGGCCCACCATGCTACGAGATGTAGAGGAGGTCATCCGTAGGTGTGAACGATGCCAGTTCTACGCTTGGCAAACTCATTTGCCAGCACAGGAGCTCCAAACCATCCCCATCACCTGGCCATTCACGGTCTGGGGCCTCGACATGGTAGGACCCCTCAAAAAGGGCCCAAGAGGCTTCACTCACCTACTCGTAGCAGTGGACAAATTCACCAAGTGGATAGAGGCAAAGCCCATCACCCACATCCACTCGGAAGAGGCGGTCAAATTCTTCCTCGACATCATCTACCGATTCGGCGTTCTTAACTGTATCATCACTGACCACGGAACTAACTTCACTGAGAAGAAGTTCTTGGACTTCAGTGATGGATATGGCATCCGGATCGACTGGGTCTCGGTCGGACATCCATGTACTAACGGTCAGGTCGAGCGTGGCAATGGCATGGTCCTCCAAGGACTTAAACCACACATCTTTGATTGACACAACAAGTACGCCGGGCGATGAGTTGTAGAGGTCCCAGCGATCCTCTGGAGCCTGAGAATGACCCCAAACCGATCCATAGGGTTCACACCGTTCTTCCTGGCCTACGGAGCGGAAGCAGTCCTGCCCTCCGACATCAACCACGGCGCTCCAAGAGTGAAGGCCTTTGACCACGACCAAGCCACAGAGGCTCAGCAAGATGCAGTCGACCTGCTCGAGGAGGCCAGCGAGATGACCATCATCCGCTCCGCTCACTACCAGCAAACTCTCCGTAGGTACTACGAGAGGAAAATCAAAGGAAGGATCCTCGAGGTCGGAGACCTCGTGCTTCGAAGGACCCAATCGACCAACGAGAAGCACAAACTCTCTCCACCACGGGAAGGACCCTATATGGTGATCGAAGTGATCTGACCGGGCGCCTACCGACCGAAGGACGACAATGGCGACGTTCTCACCAACATTTATAATATCGAACAGTTACGTCGTTTCTTCCCTTAAAATTTTGGTCTTACCGTTTTTTCATTCAACGTTCGCTCTTGCAAAACACCCTAGCCCGAACAATTTCAGCCTGGGTCACTTAGGGCCTCCACGAGGGTGCGATACCACCTCTCTGTTTTACTATCTTATGGTAAAAACTTTTTTACCCGAACAAAAGGGCAGTCCGTTCCTTTAATTGCCATACGTAACTTTGCTTTTAACATTCCGACTGATCGCACCCCGCCGCTACCTACGGTTACGAGCAGCTGAGCCTCGTGGGCCATGCCCGGGCTCTTAAGGTTGCAGCCTACGGGATGAACGGGTAGGTGTGAAAAAGAAAGAATAAAAAACAAAGCTATGCTAGGGTAAAAATAAGGAACGGATGGGACAAGCTTCCCCGAAAGAAGTGATTCCATCACAAAAACAAAACTGATTGTATTCATTAATACACAAAAATGTTTACACAGGGGCTTCCCCATGAACTCATTCTTTACATATGCTAAGTACTTCTACTTTACAAGCTATTGTGGCTGCCCGGCGACATCGGCTGCCAACGCGACCGGCGAAGGTAAGAGTTGCTTGCTCTCCGGCGCGGCGACACTAGGCTCGGCCGGAGTTGGGGTGACGTTCGCTTCCGATCTGGGCTTCGCTCCATGCGTAGGCTGGGCGACGTCCTCCTGGTGCGCGCCTTCGGTCACGTTCGCACGGCGGGCATCCATCACCTACTGCGCGGAGACTTGCTCGGCCACCAACTGTGCGTATGGCAGCAAGCTTTCCCCGAGCACATGGATGGCCTCCGGGCCCCAGCCGTCGGCGTACCCGCTGTAGATGGCAGCAAAGTCTAGGTCTAGGTGATGCGTTGCCATCGAAGTCAACACCCTCGACGTCCCGTAGAACATTCCATCGGAGAAGAGGGCCCAAACCTCATCCGAAACCTCCGCTAGCCGGATGGCGGGCGTGCTGGTACTTGGCGCTGACCCAAAGACCTCCGAGAAGATCTCCTGGTCGACCTCCGACCGGGACTTCCGCTCTGACTCCAGTGCCTCTAGGGAAGTTTGGAGCACCGCCTCAGTCTCATCCAGGGACTTCTACAGCGCCGCTTCGATCTCCGCCCCGTCGAGCCCCCGCACGGCAGTGGTCGCCCGCTCCGCCGCAAGCAGTGCCGCCGCCCGCGCCTCGGTTGCCTCCACCACCCGGTCTTGGGACTCGTCGCTGGCGGACTCTAGCTGGTGCTCGAGCTCGGTGACCCACCATGACACTGTGGCTTCCTGCTCCATCCGGGTGTGCTCCATTCGGAGGAAATGGGATTTGCGGCTCGACATCTCCTCTAGACCCTCCAAAACGAGAAGCAAGCATGCTGAGGCAACCGACGAAATACCAAGGCATCAAGGATGAATGCAGAAAACTCACCTCTGTGACGTGGGGCAGGTCGACCATGACCGCCTGCTGGACAGACTTGACCTGCTGCAGGGCCTCCTCCAGCTTCACCCTGGTCTGGGTGAGATTGGACTCAATCGCAAGTCCTCTCCCCCCAAGCACATCCTAGAACTGATCCTCCTGCTCATCCTGAGGGATGAACCGAGCCTTCCTTGGGTCCTTGGGGCAGGGCCACACCAGGTCGGTTGCCAGCTCCTGTGATGGCGCCGATGGCTGCACCCAGTCACCTGCTTCACCGTCGGAGGAGACCTCCACTACCTCGATTTTGCAGCCCGCCGGCGGATGTTCCGCCTCCGGCCTGGCCGCATCCCCCCCAACACCTTCGACTGGGAGGGTGAGCCGTGTGGCCCTCCGCCCTGCGAGGAAGGGAGCCCAGTCTCCCTCTCCTCTTCCGCCACAGCCGGTGGAGTAGGGCCTGCTAGGGTCACCTCCAACCCAGCCTCCGCCACTACCGGGATCGCCGCCATCACCTTCGCCACCGCCGTACTTGCGACCGGCTAGGAAGGCACCACCCCCGGAAGGGAAGGACACGCTGCCACCAGCCTGCTGTCCCCACCACTCATCACAGCTCGATGCAGGCTGGGTGCCCACTCCATCTACACGGGAGCCTAGGCGATGCTCAACCCCGTCAGCATCGGGCCCCTGTCAAAAGGAATAGGTCAGTCGCACTACAAAAACTCAACTATGAAATAAAAAAGAAACAAAGAATACATACCGAGACGCAAGCGGTAGGGCTCTGAAGCCTTGACATACCGGCAACGGGCCCACCGGACGGGGACCACTCGCAGGTTGCGACCCACGCCCCCTCACTTCAACCGGGGGGGACTCGATCCGGCCGGCTCCTGATCAACCCGCGAATCGCCACGACCTCCGGCTCGGGGTGCGCCGACCGAAGCAGCTAGCGGGGCATCCCCTCATTGTGGGTCATGCGCTAGCGCTGGCCCCGACGACGTGTCGGTGCGAGCCCGCTCCTCCGACCACCTGGCCTGCCCCGCCGCGCCCGGAGCAGGTGGTGACAAGGCCGGCGATGCCTTCAAAGAGCGCAGTGACCGCGTCTGCTTCGCCTCCCGCTCGCCGATGGCGTGCGAACTCGCGGCGCCCTTCCTTGGCGCGGGAACATTGCCGTGCCTCTCCGCCTCACGCCCACCACCAGCATATGCGGTCGCAGGCTCGTGACGCACCGCCAAAGTCATGACCTCTCAGCCTCCCACCTCCTCGAGGGTCCTCCGACTCGAGCTTCGCCTCGATGTCGCTCCTGTTCTCCTCGGCCGGCACGCGTCGGGCGATATCCTGCTCCTTCTGGTGCCTCCCCCGAGCCTTCTCAGCTCTCTTCTTCTTTCGGCCGTTCATCGCCTCCTTCAAGGCCACCTGCCGAGCCACGCCCTCTGGCCCCTTTGGAAGATGCGGCCGGGACATGTAGCGCTAAAGTCCCTACAAAATGGACGACTCAAAGTCAAGATTACAGGAGAGCAGGATCAAAAGGGACATGAAATAAGGAGAGGAGAACATACCAGGTTGGACAGCTTTGAAGAGTGAAGAGCTCCAGGCTTTCCATCGAGGGACTCTTTGGGCCTCAGTCGCAGCACGCGGTCGAGTCGGCTCCAGACTTCATCCTTCGCCAACTCCTCCGGTGATGCACGGTCAGGGTCCGTTGGGCCAGTGTACATGCACATCGGCCACATCCTTTCCGCCTGTGGGGCGACCTGATGGTGGAAGAAGGTGTGGAACACCCGCACCCCATCAAGGCCCTGCTGCACCAACTTCTGGAGCTCTGTCCCAATAACCTCCAGCTTGTTCAGCTAGCTGGAAGGGCCCCACGACCGGCTATCCTGCCTCTCCGGCCTTCTACCGGTGAACGATGGGAATGGCATCTCCACCGGGTTCCTAATGTAAAACCACTCCCCGTGCCACCCCCGGTTGGAGTCGCAGGGGGAGTACGCGGGGTAGGCGCTCGACGCACTTGGCTTCTTCTACAGCGCGAAGCCCCCCACCGGCACGATCCTGGGCGGGTCCCCCTCCGACAAGGCTCACCCAGAGAAGAGCCACTAGAAGAAGTCCACGTGCGGCTCCATCCCGAGGAAGGCCTCATAGACGGTGACGAAGCCGACGATATGCAGCACCCTAGTTGGACTAAGGTGCTACAGCTCTAGGCCCCACTCATTGAGGAGCCCACACAGAAACCAGTGTGTGGGGTATCCTAGCCCACGCTCATGCAAAGCGAGGAAGGAGACGACCTCGCTAGCCTCCCCCGTAGGAGCCCTACAGTGCACCACCTCCTTCGACGGCAGCACCCCCTTCTCGGTGAAGACGGCCAACACCGACTCACTCACAATGGATGACCTCTAGCTCGACATTGCGCTCTAGATTCGTGAATGGATCTATGAGTTTCTCCTCTCCCTCACTCTACCCTTTTTCTCCTAGGAACTGCCGTGGCACTCAAACGCTCTTGGCGAGAAGGAAGAAGGAGAAGAGGCGGCAGATGAGGAATAGGCGAAGGAATAGGACGAAAGCCCCCTCCATTCCCCTATTTAAGGAGAAGGCGTAGCGGTTGGGGAAAGGCGAGGGATTGGGGCGAAAAACTCTCTCTCTTCCCCCATTCAATGCGGATGGGATGCGGCGGGACGTGCCCTGACTGATGGGATGCGCCTCGCCCGACGAGACGGCGCCTAGTCAGACGGGATGTGGCCTGGGCATGGCCCACCACTACCGCAGGCCGGGTGCTGGAAACAAGGCACAACCACACGCAGGCGGCCCTCTGCCTTCCTAGGCAAGACTTGGAAGGGCCCAATGACGGGATCTCCGCCTAGGAGAGACCAACGGGCTTCCTAAGTCGATCGGACGGTTCATGCGAACGCCGAGAGACAGGTAAGGAGCAGGGGGGAAGCCCCATGTAGGCCATGCCAACTCCATCATGAACGATGAGCGCGGATCCCGGTCGGACATATCCGATAGGAGCTCCTCAAACCCCATCACTCGAGTCATCAAGGTAACATTACCAACCCCCACTATTTCTTTATATGATCATTCATTCATCTACTATCATTCATACATTCATACACACATTCACACATTCATTCATACAAATCATTCATTCATCCCATACATCCGAAGCATCGCATATGCAGTTAAATGCATCACAAGGCTCCGTCTTGCATCACGAAGCGGCAGTTGCCTCATTCAACATAAGCAACTACCGCCCAGGGTTCGAAGGCCGGCCCACGAAGGGCTCGAGGCTGCCTCACATCAAACAGAGCTAGGGGAACAAACGCAGATGAGCCCCAACGGTAAGGATGGCAGCGGATCGGGTTCGGGGCGGATATCTGTGGGTTTCGGGTCCGCGGTTTTCGGTTTCGGTTCCTGGTTTTCACCCATGGATTTGCGGGTTCGGATACCCGAAATACCGTGGTTCTGGGGCGGATCTTTAAATTGACCCGTGGAGCTCCATCGGGGCCCCGAAACTTTCAGCCCACCAGAAGCCCACCTAGGAAGCCTAAGTATATAAGCGTGCAATCGTTTAGCCCTCACCCCTCAACCCTCATCCGCATCCACCCAGGCACCGCAGCCGCCAGCCGCACAGCCGCATCCACCCAACGGGGCGACGAGCGACGGGCGACGGCGGCTCGTTCCTTCCCCGCACGGCCGCACGCAGGTACGGCGGCGCATCCTGATCCACGACTCCGGCGTCAGCAAGTCCAACCTGCTCTCACGCTTCACGCGCAACGAGTTCAGCCTCGAGTCCAAGTCCACCATCGGCGTCCAGTTCGCCACCCGCTCCCTACAGGTCGACGGCAAGGTTGTCATGGCCCAGATTTGGGACACCGCTGCCGAGAACGCAGTGCGTTTGCTTTCAGCTCGCTCCACTTCGCCTCGCCTCTCCTCCGCCACGCCGACACGGCAATCGGTGGTAGATCTGATCGCATCTCATCTCGGTTGCTGCTAGCGTGCGCGTCCTTGTTTCAGCCATGCAAGCGTGGGGCTCTGCGCTTTGGATCTTGCTTTTAATGGAATTACACGCGACGAATCAAGCAGACGGGCATCCGATTGTAGACTAGAGTTGTAGGATGATAGGATATTCTTTTATTGCCCAAGCGAATTTATGAGACCGTCGAGTCTGGTTTTCTCGTCTGCGCGGCAGGTGGCGTGTACTAGAGATGACTTTTTCTGAAGGTTACTAGGTTTCTTTGTCTTGGCTCACGATGATCATTTGACGACCTAGGCGGACGGATCGGCCATTTTTCCTTTCTATTGTATTGTATGCATGCAAAGCATGCCTAGCCAATAATAGGTATAATAGTGATATTCGATAGTTTCACCGCTGCTCATTGATATATGAGCGCTTCCTTTCCTTTGTGATTTTGGTCCACTTGATTTGGTGTTGATTCTAATTGATAGATCCAACGCTTTCGATCGGAGTTATTAGTTGCTTCTTCATTGTGTTTGCTTTGAATGATAGGTTCGTAGTTGTAGCTTAAATGATTACGATTGTTTGTATGTGCATTTTGGAGTTCATTCAAATCTGTTAGTAATCATTCTATTTTCTTGCTAACTTAGATTTGTGGTAGCTAGGACACAAACATAATCTCTACTGATAACGGTGGTAACATCCTAAAATGTTGAATGCACCTTCATTCCATATTTCGCCGCTTTTCACATTCTTCGTGCAAGTTTCGATCGATTCTGACCGTGCTTGTGGTCCTCTCATGCTTCATTAGTATAGATCACCGATAAGGTCAATCATTTGCTTTCCTTTTGTATTTGTCGTAGAAGCGAGCAATATTGGCTCTGGTGCTTCAAGTGGATCTCAAGCTGTTCATCTTTGCATCTCAATCTGCTTGTAATATCTTTTGTTTGGACTTCGCCACTTTGGACCGTAATACTTTTGTTTGGACCGTAATATCTCGGAAAGGTGTGTGTTTTGTAAATGGATGGACGCCTTGACTATCTTCTGTACCATGTATGTTGTACATGTCGTGTATCATAACTGCTACTTGCATGTTCTGCACATCTTTAATTACAATATCCTCGGGTTTCGGTTAATTCGTCGGGTTTCGGGGATCCGCGGGTTTCGGTTTCGGGTATGGATTTTCACCCGAAACGATTTTCGGGGTGGATTCGGGTTTCGGTTTTGGGTGCCCAGACACTCCACCCGATCCGAACCCACCCCGTTGCCATCTTTACCCAACGGCCCTCGCCCAGTCTGCTCTGAAGCAGACAGGGTCATCTCAACCTTCTCGTTCGATCCTAACCTCGAGCCATGCCCATAGAATCTCCATCGAGGGGAGGCTAGCGGGCCACCTGGGTCGGTCTCCGGAACGATCCGGCCATCTGCCGAGACGCGGGTAAAGGAGCAGTGGAATGCCACATGAGGGCTATGCCGACCCCGTCATGAACGACAGACCCGGATTCCACTTGAACGTACCCATTAGCGAGCTCATCGAGCACGTCACTTGATCCATCGAGGCAAGCGACATTAGCTCAGCCCCTCCGGTTGTGGAAACTATGGACGGGGTAATGCATGAAACTCAACCGACCCCTACCGAGCCCAACGGGGCTCAGGGGCTCAGGACGCCTGGATCCACGACTCCGACTTGCCCGATCCCTCGGCACACCCGACGCCTGGATCTGTGACTCCGACTCGCCCGATCCCTCGGCTACGCCCGACACCTGGTTTTCGAGTCCACCTCGCCCGATCCCTCGGTGCGACCGATGCCTAAATCCATGACTCTGACTCGCTCGATCCCTCAGCTACACCGGATGCCTAGATCCGCGAGTCCGTCTCGACTGATCCCTTGGTGCGCCCGACGCCCTGGTTGACGACTCCATCTCGCCTAGTCCCTCGGCCGCAACCAAATGCCTGGGACCACGCTCCTGGAAACGATGGGTCAGAAACTAGAAAGAGGAGGCTACGCCCACCAAGGTGCACACACACGCCCACTGACAAAACCCCCCAGGCGATTCTGCCCGAATCACCCGGGGGTTCGGGGGGCTACACCCGCAGGTGCGCTCGCGTGCACCCGCTGTCGAAACAAAAAATTCCCCCGCTGAGTACACGAACCGCTGTCAAGACAAAAATCCCCCAGACGATTCTACCCGAATCGCCTGCGGGCTCGAGGGCTCCTGTTGGGTTCATAAACCCAGGGTCCCTCATGGACCTGCTTCCAGCAAAAGCTCGGCCCAGCAAAACGATGTTGCAAACGACGCGCAACTCCTGGGCCAGCCCAAAAAACCAGAAGGCCTAGCCAAGGAAAGGACGACGCTCGCTTCCGACTCCGGCCCGCCTCTCCGACCGGAAGGCCTAGCCAAGGAGGAACGACGCTCGCTTTCGACTTCGGCCCGCCTCTCCGATCGGAAGGCCTGGCCAAGAAGGAACGGTGCTCGCTTCCGACTCCAACCCACCTCTCCGACCGGTGCTCGCTTCTGACTTTGGCCCGCCTCTCCGACCGAAAGGCCTGGCCAAGGAGGAACGATGCTCACCTCCGACTCCGACCCGTGTCTCTAACCGAAAGGCCTAGCCAAGGAGGAACGGTGCTCGCTTCTGACTCCGACCCGCGTCTTCGATCGAGGATGCACTGAACCTCTACTTACAGCTCTTCTTCGACTGGCGCAGTTGGAGCCGACTGGGACCAATCGACCGGGGACGCTGACTCGGTGAGGACCCAAGAAACAGGCAGAGCATGTAAGGCAGGGCGCTCAAGTCAAAACTGCAATACCAAGGACCATACCCTGTACACCTACAGCATAGTACCGAAGGGTGCCCTGCCACCTTCCAGGCATGACAGAACCCAAGCAGTGTTGTGGGCGTCGACGTTTGCCCTACAGTGTTGTGGGCGCCCTCACCAGGCGAACACGATAAAACCCCCATATGCCTCTGGACATCAATAGTGTTGTGGGCGCCGTCGTTTGCTATACATGACAAACATGATGGAGCCCACCACATGCGTCTGGGCGTCAACAATATTATGGGCGCCTACAATCATCTTGTACTCAAGGGCGTGGGCAACAAGACTTAGTAGCATACATACACTCTCTCTCTCACACTTGTAAGGCCGTCCCCTTCATCTATAATAGGGGATGCACTCTCTCCCAATAAGGACGACTCTCGAACCATTCGAACAACCAACGATCGATTCACCCTCTGTTAGCTTTAGACACTCTGAAGCTACACAGAGCACATGGTCAAATACTTAGCACACGCAGGAGCTCCCATCACTCTCAGCCCTTCGGTCTAGAGTCCGACCGAACCTCTTGCACCCCCCATCTTACTCCCTTCTGTTTGTAACCCACAGCAAACTTCGAGCACCTAGGCTTAGGAATAAAGTCACCGACCGACTCAAACTGGATATAGGGCACGTTGCCTGAACCAGTATAAACCCTGTGTCATTGAGTGCTAGGCCACATCCGATCATAACGTACGATAAAACTATAAATATTTATGTGTTGGTCACTTTCTGCACTGATAATAAGCTATCATACGTCCATCCTGCATAAGCACGCATCCCAATCCAGTCCTTGAGGCATCACAATACACATCAAATGGCCTATCAATATCTGGTTGCACGAGAACAAGAGCAGTGGTAAGAAAATGCTTGAGAGCTTGGAAAGCTTCTTCACAAGCTGGACTCCATACAAACTTGACATCTTTCTGGAGCAACTTGGTCATTGGTTGGACTATTTTGGAGAAGTCAGGGATGAAGCGCCAATAATAACTAGCAAGACAAAGGAACTGACAAATTTGATGCACTGACTTGGGAGATTTTCAATTTAGAACATCTTGCACCTTGCTTGGATCTACCGAGATGCCTTCAGGTGTCAGGACATGCCCCCAAAACTACAATCGATCTAACCAAAACTCACACTTGTTGAATTTAACATACAACTTGTGTTCTCTCAATCAAGTCAGTACTATTCGGAGATGTTGGGCATGCTCTTCCTTGTTCTTGGAGTATATCAAAATATCATCAATAAACACCATTATAAACTTATCCAACTCTGGCATGAAGACTGAATTCATGAGATACATGAAGAATGCAGGAGCATTGGTGAGACCAAAAGACATGACTAGGTATTCATACAGCCCATACCTAGTAGAGAAAGTTGTCTTTGGTACATCTTGTGGTCTGATCTTAATTTGATGATAACCCGAACGAACACCAATCTTGGAAAACACTTTTGCACCAGCCAACTGATCGAACAAAGTATCAATACGAGGTAAAGGATATTTGTTCTTAATGGTTACCGCAATGAGAGGGCGGTAATCCACACACATCCAAAGAGTATCGTCCTTCTTCTTCATAAAAATAGCTAGACAATCCCACGGTGAAGAGCTAGGTCGGATGAATCCCTTTTCCAACAATTTCTCTAACTGCTTCTTCATTTTTGCTAGTTCTTTAGGAGCCATGTGGTAAGGACATCGTGAAATAGGAGTAGTGCCAGGTTCTAACTCAATGGTAAACTCCACCTCCCTATCCGATGGTAACCCGGGTAGATCTTTAGGGAAGACATCCAAAAACTCATAGACCATAGGAATAGAAGCAAGATTAGGAGAAGCTTCAACATGAGCAACAACTGGTAAGGCTGGATCTGAGGGCATAAGGAAAGACATCCTATCCTTGGAAGAAGGAAGCCATAACTCAATAACTCTCTACTTAAGGTGCAAGACTACCCCATAAACTCACAACCAGTTTATGCCCAGAATTGCATCTATGCCTTGCCCAGGCAGCACCATGAACTGGAGGTGGTAAGAGTGAATGGCTAGCACTAATCTGACTATGTCCGTCCGAGTATTAACACACAACTACGCACCCGGAGTGCTGATTCTATAGGCAATAGGAATAGCCATAAGAGATATATTGTGCCTCTGTGCAAACCCCATGCTCATAAATGAATGTGATGCACTAGAATCAAACAACACATAGGTTGGGTGGGAATCAATGGTAAACATACCAACCGTCACAGGATCATTCTACAAAATCACCTCAGCCTCAGTGAAGTTGACTTGTCCAGAGAGGCTTATGGGCACCTTCTTCTTGATAATCATCCTCTTGATCAGACGGAAGTTGGCTAAAGGCTGGGAAGACTATGCAGGTTGATTCTATGGATACTCCCGAGCATAGTGGCCCTCCTTGCCACACTTGAAATAAGCACTCGGCTTGTTCCCCTGTCCCTGATGAGGCGGAACTTGTTGTCCCTGAGGCTGCTGTTGCACCTATAGAGTAGGTGCACGGTACTGAGTGGGAAGTGCAGGGTGAGTCTATGGAGTCTGATAGAACGGCTGTCCACCCGAAGAGTGATTGGACATTCTCCTGACAACCTATACCTTCTGAGCCTGTGGGTGACTAGAAGATCCAGTGATCACCCGCTTGAGCTTCCACTCAGCCTAAGAGTCACGCTAAAATCCTTCCATGGCAATAGCAGCATTCATCATAGCATCAAAAGTCTGGTAGTTCCCTATGTACAGCTCCTTCTGTAGACTGCAAGAGAGGCTGCGATGGAAATGGTCCCTCTTCTTCTCATCAGTATCGACGTGGATCCCAGCATACTATGCCAAATGGTTGAACTTGTTCATATACTCCATCACAGACATGCTCCCTTGCTTCAGGTCCAAAAACTCTGTCAACTTCCTATTCAGCACACCAGCAGGAATGTAGTACTCTCTGAAAGCAGCGATAAACTCCTACCAAGTCACATGGTGGTCCATCGGCTGCATGGCATTGAACGTGTGAAAGGTCCTTGTTGGTTTTGGTAATTGAGTGACAACCTAGGTGGACTAATTGTGTTTATGTGAGATACACAGGTGATTAGTCCACAGGTACATGTGTATGAGCAACATATGCCATGGAGGTGAAAATGGCTTGGAGATGTTGCAAAGCTCACACATGTGATGATGAAGGAGCTTATTGCACATGAGACATGACATTGAGTCATGTGATCAAGGTGGAGAAGATCAAGACAAGACTTGGCTTGATGGACCGGTTGCAAGCGTGAAGGGCAAGTCAAAGGCTTTGAAGTGATGGACCGCGTGGCGGTGAAACTTGAGCAAGACTTGGCGCTGATGGACGATGGCAATGGTGAAGAGCAAGTAGAGTCAAGATCGATGAACCAATATGATCATGTGATGATATGAAGTGGATCATATCATTGTTGATCATGTTGGTGCATGTGTTGCATCGACATTGAAGGAGATGGAATGGAATGCGCAAGGCAAAGGTATAACCTAGGGCATTTCATTTCACCGGTCATAGGTGTGTAGAGAAGTTTATGACCGGGTTTAGGATAGATGGCTGTACTATCAAGAGGGGCAAACTTGTTTGCATATCGGTCATCTAGTGCCACTCGAGTGATCTAACTTTGAATTGTCGCTAGGATCGAGTGGCGTGGCAAGTTGAGTGGCTAACATCCTTTGGGAAATGATTGTGAAAATGCTAACACACATACACATGGTGGTGTACACTTGGTGGTGTTGGCACATTTACAAAGGAGGTGGTGTTTGCAGGGGTGAGATGGGTTTGGGTCCCTCTCTCCCTCCCACCGAGCTTGCGAGGCGGGATTCGGCGCTTTCGGGAAAATAGAATGCCTATTTTCTATTGCGCCGGATGCAAGTTCTTGTGGTTAGCACATTGGAGCAAGGGTGGTGGAGTTAGAAGTGAAAACGAGTTAGTCACGAAGATGCTGGCGTCGGTCAACTGACCGGACGCTGGATCTGAATGCACTGGACGCTGGCAGGCTGCGTCCGGTCAGGCTGACGTACGATGACGCAGAAGCTGGAGTGTGACCGGACGCTGGGAGCCCTCCATCACACATATACTTGATAGTGATCATTCGATTGTGTGAGTGAGCGATTCTAGTGCGATTGCATCATGAGGTTGCATCGAGTGGCACTAGGTGGTCGTGTTGCAAGCCGGTGGTGCTTGTTACTCTTGGAGGTTTCCACCTCCTAGACGGCTTGGTGGTGGTCTCCGTCGAAGCGCGCAAGAAGCTTGTGCGGCGCTCCGGAGAAGTGCTTGTGAGGGGCATTGTGCTCGCCCCGCGGGAGCCGCGAAGAGCAACTCTAGTAAAGCGTGTCATTGAGCTACCCTCACTCAAGGGGTAGGTTCTTGCGGCGCCCGACGTGCGGGCTTAGCGGGTGATGCTAATTAGCCGTCGAACCACCAAGTGAGCGGTCGACACAACGGGGACTAGCGTGTTGGCAAACACATGAACCTCGGGAGAAAAATCATCGTGTCAACCTTGTTCTTCCCGTTGGTTTGCATCCCCATTACACAAGCTTGCAATTACTTAAATATATATCTTAAGCTTGTGTAGTTGCTCTTGTAATTAGATAGCTTGTGTAGCTAGCTAATTACCTTCTTGCTTGTGTAGCATAGAAGTAGCTCCCTTGCGTGGCTAATTTGGTTTTAGTAACCTTGTTAGTCACATTGCTTAGTTTGTGTAGCTAAGTATTTGCGCTCTCTAATTAGGCGTTGGTTGCCTTGTTATTGAGCATTGCTAGTGAGCTTAGTTAGCTTTGTGCTTTTGCTTACTAGCATGTGTAGGAGCTCCCTTGTTACTTAAAGTACTAGTGGCATAGGTTTGTGTGACCTTGCTCCTAGAATTGTTTAGGAGAGCTCTAGCTAGCCCAGCACCTTAGTTGCTTTATTAGTATCTTTGCATGGTGCTAGTGAACATATATAAAGGGGTGTAGTCTTGGCTAGACCGATTGTTTTAATTCCGCATTTATATCGGTTAGCCGACACGATTAATTTTAGAAAAGACTATTCACCCCCCCCCCTCTAGTCCGCCATCTCGACCCTTCAACGTGTCCCACCATGCACTAGCAGAACCCAGCAGCTGCTACGCTGCAAAGCGCACCTTCTGTTCTTCAGTCACAGTGAGCAGCTAAAACTTCTGCTCTAGAATACGAAGCCAATACTCCACATCCAGAGGCTCAGCAGTTGGTATGAACGTGGGCGGGTGCGTCTTCAGGAAGTCCTGGTAGGAATAGGGCCCCTCAAGACCATGGGCACCACCCCCGTTCCTGACATTGCCACCGGGGCCTCCATGGGAGAAGCCACCAATAGCCTGGGCAAGCATCTCCAAGGCATGGGCTGACTCACGCCGAGCAGCCAGCATCTCCGCCATCATCTCCGCATGGGTCATCGGAGGTGGTGGTGGCGGAGGAGGAGCTAGAAGTGGGGCATCATGGCTGTCCCCATTGGTGTGGCCATTGTCCTCACCGCGACTATTATCACCCTGGTCTTCACCAAGACCACGGTCCATCCCAGCACTGGTACTCCTACGATCAGACCTCAGGTTCATCTGTAAACAGATAGGAACCAACCATTAGGAACAACCCTCCAGATTAGGAACAAGAGACTTAGAGAAATGGTAAGACTTTTATTAAAGCATTCTTTTAGGTTATCCTATCAATTCACTAATCCAATTTATGCGTGTGGGAAAAGTTTAGTTTAAGCAAGATTCTCTTTTCATGATGCATGCATCGGCCTACCCGTTCACTCAAGCCAAAATATAGCGGCATTCGCAAAAAAATTTGGCACATCGCACACTCACTTTCCGCTTGCTAAACGATTCTTACGCAGCGTAAGTTAGTGTACCTGCAGAAGATTGATTAGATAAAACTAGTGCCGCTATCCTAGATAGACCATATTGCTAGGGCTTATACTTATTTACATAATTTTATCGCATCCTACCTTTCGCAAAACTTTTGTTGGTTAGATTTTAGGTTTTGAAAAGAGTTATGAAACTTGTAACTCATTATTGGCTCTGATACCACCTGTGGCAGAAACCGCTCAAAATAGCATGCTCCCGGAGGTGCTCGACCTAAGCTAGTAGGACTCATAGGTAGGTATATCTATGCATGTAGTTTTAGCAATAAGCCTATAACGTAAATGCACATCACATATATATATCCAGTGATTATTCAAAATAAGGGTTATGCACCGGGGTTTGCCTTGGGCAGGCGCGGTGTCAGCTGAGTCAGTCAGTGGCTGTGGGGCTTCCTCCTGTACGAGGACTTCCTCCTCGAACTCCTCGATCACCTCCTCGTACTCCTGCTCTCCGATAGGTACGAACTCCACCAACTCATTTTCTACATGCATGCAATGATAATGCAACACTTAGTATTTTGGCAACAACTCTTAAAATAAGAATACATATGCTAAGCTACTAAGCTAGCTCTAATGGCTAAGATACTAAGCTAATCATTATCTCTACCAAATAGATTCCAAGCTCGCCCTACAAGTGCTTAATTTTTATAAACCAATATCATGCCATTATTCATTTAGCCTTAATGGGTATTTAGCTACCATATTAAATAGTCTATTTTAGGGCTACAAAAATTACAGCAAGCACCTAATAATGCCATGAAGCTACTACAGCAATTTCAGAGTTAAAGCTATCACCAATCTACCACAAAAATTCTTACAATAATTAACTTAATAATATTGAGCACTCTCAAATGATTTAATAGCTCCTGGTATCAACAAGCACATATATGAAATAAATACACTAACAGATAGAGCACAATTTTTGGAACCTAACAAACCACGCACACAAGCCGGCCCGCGGCGGGAGACAGCCCGCGTGCTGGCGCTTTTGCAGAGACGCCCCTGCGCTACCTAGTATTCGCACGGCGTTGTTCGCACTATTCCTATAGACAGCAACTTTGCAAGAACACCCTCGCAATCTCCATCCCCGCGCGTGCCGGCGTGGTGACCGGTGGCACTGGCGCTTGCACCGGCCACACGAGACCCATACTGACCTATCTACGAGGCCGACGGTCACCTAGGGTTTGACGCAAAGCGATGGGTGGCGGCTGCACGAACGGAGACGCAGTAGAAGGGCTCTCCACGACGGCGGGCACCCTGTGGTAATGGCAACGCGTTCCGGTGAGCCACAGTATTAAAAAGGCAGTAGGGATAGCGGGTGAGCAACAGGGACTCACCACTGACCTAGCGGAGGTGATGGTTCAGCCGGAGATGCCCTGAGCGAGCCTAACCGTGTGCACGCGGCGAGCTCGACGGCGAGCCGCAGCGACACGGCCGTGCCAGCGGTGAGGAGGCAACGGTAGAGGTGCGGCTTAGGTGCGCACGACGAGGAGGGGTTCTAGGCAGGGCTAGTGGTGCACCTAATTCGGCTCAAGATGTTGAGGAGGGGGCTGGCCACGGTGAGGGTGGTGACGGGTCTTAACGGCGCGGTGGCAGTGCGAAGCTCCAAATTGGAGCTTGGCCTTGCACGGTTCAAATCTGGGTGGGGGCGGGCAGCGAGAGCATGTGAGAGCGCAGGCGCAGGCATGTGGAATTGATGGGGGATGGCTTCTCGCATGCAGGCGGGCTGGCGCGGCTCGGCAGCGGCAACAAAGAAGAGGACAGGGGAGGGACGTGAGACGGTGGGGATGCAGTCAAGGCTCGGCCTGTGCTTGCTTGGCGGGACGCGGTTGATGCGACCGGAGCGACCACGGCCGGCACTAGCCGATGACATGCGCTCGAGATCGGTGTGGCCCGCGCGCCGTAGTGCCATAAATGGCATGGCGACGGTGGTTCGGCCTCGTGCGTGCAGCGTCCAGGGGGGCAAGTGGCACAGCACAGCGCAGCGATGCGACAGCAGCGGCAACGGCGTTGTCGTGGCGCGGCACGGAGGGCAGCAGCAACGCACGGCAACAGTAGCAGGCGGGGGCAGCGCGACGTGGCGAGTCGGGCAGCCACGGCTCCGCGCGGCGGTAGCCCGAGGCGGCCAATGATGTGGCCTCGGCGCGGTCAGCTCCGGCCAGCCAGCGCGCGTCCACGCGCGTGCTTGCGTGCACCGAGCACCACGACATCGAGGCCACTCAGCATGGTGATCACGTCCAGCCAGGAAAAACAGCCCGAGAACATGTTGTGCACGGATTTTAAAGCGTTCGAAATAACTACACAGTTGATCCAATCCCCAAACCACCTTCACTACTCTAAAGAGGACACCTTAGGCTATCAATAAGAGCTAAAGAACGACACCATTTCTAAACTCAATTTTTACAGAATAAATTAGCAAACATAGCTTTGTCAATCTGTTTTCAGACTGAAGAAATTGACTGTCTTGAATTGGGTTTGCTTCAAATTCGATTTTCAAGCTATTAGAAATGTTAGCTAGCGTTATTATCTTGTTAAAACAAAAGTTGCACTATCTTCTACAAAATGTGTACTTCAAACTTTATTAATGTGCCACATATATGTTTTATAGCGTTTTTGTTCAATAAAAATTAGTTAACTTCTCTACTTGCTAACTTTATAAATTGTGAATTAACTTTTCGTTTTACGTTTTTACGACTCGTTTAAGTTACAATGCTTTACCTATCCATCGCACCAAGTGCAATATCACTTAAGTATGATGCTCATGACATATTTAAACAAGTGATTCACTGTGTAACACCGAGGGTGTTACAAAAGATAAGGGAAGGAATGATGACTTTTTAATATGCAAGCCGCTTACATCCCTAAGAAGATACAAATACCTCAGATCACATCAAACTGGGAGGAAGTCACCACTCGAAACGGTTCACATCTTGTACTTAATAATTCTTTATTTCCCTTTTTCTATCTTTGATTTTATTGGTATTGAGATAACTTTTGCACACATCATCATGTTTTGCACGTTGAAACTGATATTAAGCAAAATCTCTAATATTCTGCTGAAAGAAAGATTAAAATTGTCTCTAGTTATCCCACTTTCTATTATTACTATAGTGTAAAGGAATTTTAATTAGGAAAAAACATATATTTTCTTGCTTATAGTTTTCTCAGATGAATGGTGGGGTTACTTGGTATTTTTTTATTATAATGCCTTTTGTGATATACCATAGTAACCTTTAAACAAATATATTGGGGAGACATTTCTCAATGTTGATACTATTCCAAAATTATATTCTTACTTATGAAAAAGGCATATCTCTTTTATATCAAGAGCATGAGACAAAAGAGGATATGTCATACCACCAAACTAATATGTGAAAAAAACATGACCCATATTGCACCAAACATGTAGCTTCTAGAAGAGGTATTGTCTAAGGAAGTAAAACTGTCATCAATAAAGTGACTTTGGACTATTGGCTCATATCAACTAGCGTCCATTTACTCTATGACCACAATATTAATAGCATTCATACGACCATTCGAAACTTAATGTTCTTGGGTTAATTTTGGTGTAGCATATCTCTAGTGGATGATTTATTTATTTCTCAAATAAGAGAGACGATGATTTCTCTAATATATATCTTTTCTCAACCACCTTCCTAAATGGAAATAGAATTGTTAGTTTTTCGACCTACATTTTTTTACTCCGATATGAACACTAGAATGGTGCATGCTTAGGAGAATAGCAATGCAAATAGCGGACATCCGTTTCCATATATGGTTTCCTTGCTTTGAAAGAACCTTTTCTCTTTTGCATATGGCAATACAAAGCAACATAGAAAGAAGCAATCTGCAAAGATAATTTGGACTGGCTACACGAAACTAGTTATGCATGACTCATCATCTAAAGGTGTAATCCATGACATGTTCCTTTTAGTTACACTAGATCCATAACGTAATCATCATTTTTTTTATTATACGATTGTTTGTTGTACACTCTTCGTGGGCGTTTCCTTGAGTACATGACAATAAAATCAACGTGTAAAGAAGCGATCGACAAAAGAAAATTTGGATTGTCTATACGGAAACCAAACGGCACTGTGCTTTGCCATGTAAAGTTAAAATCTACATGATAGAAATGTCCAAACTCAGTTACAGTATCCATAGGCCCTATTCGCTTCTTTTATAATCCGCCTTTTTCAGCTTGTTTTTTCAGTCGAAACAGTGTTTTTCTCTCACCACAAATCAACCGGAACAGTGTTTCGGTTTGTTTTTTCAGCGAAGCAAACGGGGCCATAATCCAGTAAGCATAGTCATCTAGTTTTCCCCTTTGTGAGCTGGAAAGATAATCATCTCTTTAATGCTGCTAAACCCTGTACTGATGGTGTGATCTCCTGATGAGTCTAAAAATACCAGCCAGGGTTTTTAAGTAACCCGGTGGGCAACCGTCACGCGCTCTGCCCGTCGTAACCTCACATGACCCGCACGGTCTGATGTGGTGGCTGGGGGCCCACGCCATCGCCATCGAATCCCACCCGTCCGTCAAGAATCCCGTGGTCAACATCCTTTCCTCTTCCCCCAAGCCAAGATGCGTCCGACCCCACACGTCAGTGAGTCACGGTCTGGTTAGGTAGCCCGGAGCGGACAGTGCCCAGTTGTTGCCAAAGTTTGGAGCAGTAATCGCCGTCCACTTCTGCACTGATCAGATCACACTGTCGTCAGCTAAACAAGGCCTGCAGTTTGGCTTATCTAGACTGCGGGGATGGATGAAGTGGCATTGGCCCACCTGTCAGTCCTGAAGCGACGTGGTGCTTGCTACTGCTACTGCTACTGCTTTCATATGGACCATGGTGGGCGTATGTATCTCAACGCTTGCTTGCAGTTGCAGGAGATGAACGTGAGCGCTTATGCAAATCCACCATGAAACTTCGAGTTAAATCACACACTATGCCACTGCATTGGGATTACGGAAATGCCCATCAGCGTTGGCGATTACCACAGGCGTGCCACTGCCTCGCAGGTGCACTCCTGTGCGGGAGTAGAGGTGGCAGAGGCGAGAATAGGTGCGGAGAGTGGAGGGCATTGCCGGTAGAGTGGAAACGATAAAGCCTCGGCCCTTCTTCAGGCTCTGCTCCTCCTGACCTCCTCGCCATTGCTGTGCGCTCTCCGGCTCTCCGCTCCTCTCTGTTCTGTCCTCGCCGTCAGATTTCGCAAGAACCTTCGTTCCCTGCGATCTCTCGTCGGCTTGGTCGGCCGAGATGGTTGATCTGTAGGGCGAGACGCCGAGCCTGGAGAGAGGAAGGAGTGCACCGGCGATTGTAGAACCAGCACCGGCGGAGGAGTAGAGGACGCCGATTCGATGCGCGGCTCCGCGGACGCCGTCGCGGTTGCTCGAGACGTGGCCTCTTCGAGCCCGTCGAAGCCCGCGTCGGCATTGGACATGATGAGGTACGCGAATCCACCCCCAATCCCGTTCGCCTGCCGCTGCCGCTGCAGCGATGTGTTCGGCGTTTCCTGGTGTTCTCGTACGTACGGTGTGTGTTTCCTGGGATCGAAGCCGCGAATTTGCGTTCTCGTTTCCGCCATCGGTGTTTGTTGGTGCGGCGTTCCGGCTCCTACCGGGCTGATTTGAGAAGTTTCTCCCTTTCGTGCCGTGTTCGCAGTCCTTCTCTGCTCTGTGCCGCCGCCCGCCTTCTCTTCGAGGCGCGGTTTGATCTGCGGGCAACTTGTTCTCGCGTCTCGCAGCTTGTGTCTCGCCAATCTGTTCTGGTTCTTCGCTGGTCTCGGTTCGGTTCTCATATATTGCAGGTTTTCGTTCTGAATTATCCGCTCGGCTTTCTGGGGTGATTATATTATTTCTCTGCACAGATCTCTGAACCGCTCGTTTAGCGTTTGAGTCGTGCGGTTTGCGAGCGTTCTGATTTTTGCGGTTCCGAATTCACCCAGGGAGACGAGATTTTGCACTTCCTTTCATCCATTGCTCCAAGTGCCGGACCTTACTCTTGCTCGATCCAGTCGCTGACTCGAATTCCGTTTGATTGATTCCGCTGCAGATACCCGAGGCCGAGCTCAGACGGCCTCCCGCTGCCCAATGGCATCGGCACCGGCACCGGCACCGGCAGCAGCGGCGCGAGCAAGAAGCCTGCAACGCCTGCGCCGGCGCCGGCGCCGCTGGCCCCCAGATCGAGCAAGGATGACGTGGCGCCGCCGGCCGTCGCCACCGACAGCTCCCGCCTCGCGGCGTTCCTGGCCACGACGTCGCTCGAGCCCAAGCCGCGCGCTCGCGCGCCGCCGGCGCAGGCCGCGCCTACCTCGGCGCCCACCACCGCCGCCGTCGCCGTGGTGACCAAGAGCCCCGCGCGTGACCACGGCCACGGCAACGGCAACGGCAACGGCCAGCACCCCTCCTCCGACCACTCCGACCCCGCCTCGCCTCGCTCCACCGGAGCCGGCGAACTGCTGCTCCAGTGGGGACAGAACAAGCGCATGCGGTGCCGCCGCGACTCCGCGTCCGCGTCGCCGCAGCGCGGGCAGGCGGGCGGCGGCAAGATCCAGCGCCGCTCGTCGTCCCCGGCGGCGGACAAGCTGATGCCGCCCCCGAGCGCGGCGCCCTACACCCGCGCGTCCAACCTCCGCTCCGCCTCTCCTCTCCATCCGCGCTCGCGCTCCGGCTCCGGTTCCTCTGGCGGCGCCAGCGACGCGCACCACCCCCGCCCCCACCCCTCCAGGTATGGCCGCCGCCGTCTTTACTCCCACGCCCGCCCCTCCTCTACCTGTAGGCGCCTTTCACTTCGTTTTCTTGCGCTGCGCTCCCCGTTTTTTCTCTTCCGCTTTTACCCCGGCCACCGAGCCGTATTCTCTGGCCCGTGCCATCGCGGTCGTGCTCGTACGTGGTGGCGTCGGGCTCGGCCCCCTGGTTCGATCGCGCCGGTTCGTCTTGTCCGGGTGAGCTGTCACGCTGCCCTCCGTCTCCACTCTCTAGGCACGGAAGGTGCGTTCGGATGATACGATATATACGAGGAGTACCATACGTCCATACCATCCCATTCCTTCTCGCCACACAGTTTTTTTTTGTTTCCTTTCTTTTCGTTTGTTTATTTAAAAATCTAGTGGGTTTTGGCGTGTTTTCCCATGCTAGTTTTAGATTTCGATTTTATGATTTAATAATGTGCGGTTCCGATTTAATTTTTTTTATATGACGAGGGTTGAGGGGGTTTTGATTTGAATCGGATCACCAAACTTATCGATGATTCCTGCCCCCTGCCTTTTTCAGATCTGCCGTCCTTCACAGATTTCCCCTGTCTCCGGTTCAAAAACCAAATCTTTTTGCAGTGAAGTGATGTTTTAGATCTTTTCAGCCAACGTATGGCGTGGGTCAAAGGAGCGGCACTTCACCCTTGGTCTTCACTAACCTGGTGCAGTGGCAGCCAGCAAATCCACCATCCGTCCATCTAATCCCCCAAGCCATCTGTCGTCCGGTCATCCCCTTCCCCTAGCTTGCCGAGGTCCATTAATGGCCGGCCGGGCCTCCTTCCTTCCCAGTTCCCTGCCGTTTTCCAGCAGCGTTTGGCTTGTCCGCTTGTGTGAATAGTGAACAACACAGTGCATCATCACAGCAAGCGAGCACTAGGCAGGCGAGGCGAAGGGCTAATATAGTAGGACCTGATGCGAGCCGTGTATAAATCCTGCGCGCATCCAACGCTCCGCGCCGCCCGTCCACATTTTATTTTTTCTGTGGGCATCCGCAGCGGCAGCAGCTTTTGTTGCCGGCGCCCAGCTTTGCTCTCCGCGCCGCATCCGAACCCCACCATTCCCTGGTCGCTGTTACCGAACCGGAGCCCCGCCGCCGCTTTAATCCCAACCACCGTGCTGGGCCAGCCGATCGCGGTCCGGATTACTAGTCGGTTAGTTTGTTGGTTTGGTTGCCGGGTTCTAATGCTACGGCGACGATGATGACCAGATCGGCGGAGGACCGTGGTGCTGGTGCCGCGGGGAGGTTCTCGGCGGCGGCAAGGGCCGAGAAGCAGCGTGCGGTGTCGCCGCACAAGGTGGGCCCGGGCTCCGTGATGGGCCTGGGCGTCCCGGACCCGAAGCCGCAGCAGCAGTACAACCACAACCAGGGGGGCAGCGGCAGCGGCAGTGGCCATCAGCACCAGCAGGCCGGCGCAGCGGCGGCGGCGTCGACGAAGCCGGCGCCGAAGCTGGAGGTGCCGCGGATCTACACCACGCTGTCCCGGAAGGAGAAGGAGGATGACTTCATGGCCATGAAGGGCACCAAGCTACCGCAGCGCCCCAAGCGGCGGCCCAAGAACGTCGAGAAGACCATCAATGTGCGTGCCTTTTTTTTTCCCGTCTCTCTCTCTCTTCTCCATTAGCGCTGCTTAAGTTATGTCGAGACTTGTAAATCAATGGATTAGTGTTAAGCTGACCTGATCTCGTGCCTGTCTTGTCTTGCGCAGGCGATCTGCCCCGGGATGTGGCTGACGGATGTGACCAGGAGCAGGTACGAGGTGCGCGAGAAGAAGTGCCCGAAGAAGGTACCCACCATAGTACATCCATCTCTCTCTCTCAATGTTTTTTTTCCTTTATCTTCGTCGTCGCGTCGGAAATGCTCTCGGCCGGTTAGTCGGATCCGGTTCACCCTCGTGTTATTTGCACCGCCGTTAATTTGAGATTGGGCCGACAGATCAGTTAGTTATTAGAGATGGTTTGGAAAAAGTAATAAAAGAGGGGGTGGCTCGGGGACGAACCACAGGCCGAAAGAGGGGAGGGGAGGGAAAATGGGTGTGCGTACCCTTTTTCTCCTGTCCCCTTCTTATGTCACGTGGGGCCCACCTCCCGTGAGCCGTGAGTTGCGTTGCCTCTCCCTCTCTGCTCATTGATGGCCGCGCTTTAATCCACATCGCGCGCTGGCTTTATTGCCGAGGCCGACGGACGCGCACTGCAGGGGCACCTGCGCCTGCGCGACAGCCCGGTCTCCAAGGCTGGATCTCCCATACAGCCATGGCACGGGGGCCCACATGCCAGCGTCTTAGCTACTACTACTGTCTGTCTCCAAGTAGTGGATGGAGCGCGCGTTGGCTAGAGGAGTTCTTGTTCCTGACGTGTGGGGCCCTCTGGGCACGCTGGCAGGAATTGGATACGAGTCAGCAGCAGGGGCATACTACGTGGGTGGTGGGACCCCGTGATAAGACGCAGAGGAGGATAGGGTGGATATGGGGTCTGGAAATGGAATAATAGCCCACACGGCATCCCGAATACCCCCGGCGAGGGACAGGGACGGCTCCTGCCTTTTGCTTTGACTTGGGGAGCCAGCCGCTTCTAATGCTTCTGTAATCTGTAGTAGCAAGTGGGAGACGTGTGGAGTAGTACTTGTACTACCAGGGTCGATTCGCACACGTAGCTCAGCGCTTGTTTAGTTCCTTCTATAGAGTTTACTCTTAAATTTACTATCTGTTCCATTGAATTTTGACACACGTATTTTAGTATTAAATATGGGTTAAAAATAACTAATTATATAGTTTACGACTAATTTGCGAGACGAATCTTTTAAGCCTAATTAGTTCATGATTTGACAATGTGGTGCTATAGTAATACATGTGCTAATGATGGATTAATTAAAACTAATAAATTCGTCTCTCGTAAATTAATTGATGGATTCGATAATTTAGTTTTTATTAGATCCGAACATCCATGTATGACACTCGATGCGACACCCTAAAACTTTTACATCCTGAATTTAAACAGGCCCTTGACGCGAAACCCATCATTAGTTGACTTCACTAATGAGGCCCTGTCGTAGTCATCGTCCTCGTCTGCTGATGTGTCTCACTTTTTTATTTTGGATCTGTCTTTGTTCAGCAACAGAAGAACCGGGGCCTCAAGGGGATGGAGAGCATGGACAGCGACTCCGATTGACCGCCCGACTGCAGCCTGCGTTGCCAGGCCGAAGTGCGGTGGTGGCGGAGGCAGAGGAAGAAGGGTCGGCGACAGTGACGGGAGACGAGGGAGCGTGTCAACAGCCACGCGCTCTTGGACATGGTCGCGCTGGGTTGAGGGAAGCCAAAGAAAAAACATTAAAAAAAGGGTTAGATTCAGGGGGAAAACTGGAAAAAAAAACTTCTCTTTTTCGAGTTAATTATAGCGGCGCCGTGCTATATATATATAGCCTCGATTCCATTTTGTATATCTGGGTGGCGAGGATGTCGTAACCGGCGTCTTTCTTTTATCCTTTTTGGGTCGACAATCGGTGGTTTCCCCGCTGCGTTTGTGGTGGGTTTGTGCATAGCGTTGGACAACTAGACTATCTCAGCAAGAGGAAACAACTAGACTTTTAGTTTTAGACTACCTCTCTCTCTCGGCTCTGGTTAATTGTGCAGTGCTTAATGTTTACTCGTGTTGGTGTTCATGTTCATGCGGTGTTTCAAAAACGCCTCCGGTGTTTAAAAAAAAAAACTTAAGCGGTGAGCATTCGGACCGGAATTGTTTGAGTCACCTATGCTGCAGTAGTGCAGCTGATGGTCATACTACCTACTCCATCTGGTCTGCTGGGTTCAGACTTCAGAGCTTCAGGCAGTTCCCCGCTGCCGGTTGCTGCATTCATCGGCATTCCTCAGGACTCGTGCTCCACTTGTTCTTGTTGAGTTGCTCTTCGATGAAGCCCTGCTGCTGCTGCTGCTGTTGCCAGGAGCCGAGGATCATGGGAGCTTGATGGTGTTAGGTGCTGGGGACAGCGCACTGGAGTCGGTGCAGGATGAGAAGCGTTTCAAAATGAGAGGAGAAATTCTGCAGCGATGATGGTGGCAGCAGACGCCACGCATGATTTTTTAACACTCCACGCATGATGGCTCGGGCTCCTTATACCGTGATGGCGTATGGTGATAGATTGTTACAGGATCATTTAGCCATAGATCTGGCATCTATCAGCCTGTTCGTTTAGCTGTGACTTGTCGTAAACGATCGTAAATTTCCAGCCGGAACAGTATTTTTCTCTCACACAAACTAGCCAGCAGTACTTCTTCACGAACCAGCAACGATACGAACCAGCCAACCGAACAGGCTGTATACTGATATTTAGGATAAATAGCGAGTCCTAGAACATGAAGTAGTACGGGATTTAGAAATAGAGGGAGAGAGAGAGGGTGCGGAGGTGCAAACCATCGGCCGCCTTCATAGAAGACGAGCTGGCCATGTGGTTGCTTGTCGGTGGCGCGGTGAAGTCCAGTGGTGAAGGTGCTATCGCGGTGGCGGCGGTGCAGAGGCGGCGGTGGCCGGTGGCGGAGCTTTCCGTCGCTGGCAGCGCCCCCTCTCTAGATCGGCTAGGGTTATGATATAGGTGATGTGTCTGGCGGCTCAGGTGAACCTCGTGCCTTGTGCCCCGACCCCTACCTCCCTTTTTATGGTGCTGTGCGACGGAGGCCCACCAACCATGGAGCGGTTGGGCGCCCCCGATCAGGGCGCGGATCTAAGGACCCAATTGGCCGGCTGTTGGGCCAATTGGTGGAGATCAATCTAACATTCTCCCCCTTGATCTCACCTTATGACTTAAATTTAACTTACTTACTTTATCTTATTCCCATTCCATCACAGATCAGTGCATAGAGCGTGCCTCATCGTCATGGTCTGTTGCCATTATATTAAATAGCTACAATGCACTTCTTTGTTTTGAAACAAATTCTCAACTAGGCCCTTATTGTCCAGCAATCATAGCCTTTCTCTTAAACCCATGCCGGCTAAGTGTTCTCTGAGCACGCTGGGTGGTAAGCCTTTTGTAAGTGGATCCGCGAGCATCTTTTCTGTTCTTATATGCTTAAGACTAAGTATATGATCCCGGACTTTGTCTTTCACAACGTAATATTTTATGTCAATGTGTTTGGCAGCACCACTTGACTTATTGTTGTGAGCATAACATACTGCTGGATTATTATTGCAGTATAACTTGAGTGGCTTATGTATGTCGTCTACCACTTTCAACTCGGGCATGAATTTCTTCAGCCAATTCACCTGCCCTGTGGCCTCATAACATGCTACAAACTCGGCATACATTGTGGACGTTGTAGTGACGGTTTGCTTTGAGCTTTTCCATGATATAGCTCCTCCTGCGAGAGTGAATATGTATCCTGACATGGATTTTCTATCATCTCCGGCATAATCAGAATCTGTATACCCCTCTATATGCAGGGAATCAGATCTTTTGTACGTTAGCATGAGACCCCTCGTATCTTGCAGGTAACGCAAAACTTTCTTTACTAATTTCCAGTGTTCTATTCCTGGATTACTCTGATACCTGCCAAGTATCTCGGTAACAAATGCTAAGTCAGGACGAGTACACACTTGAGCATACTATAAACTTCTGACAGCTGAACTATATGGAACCGCTTTTATTTGATCGATCTCATATTGGTTTATAGAATTTTGAAATTCTCCATATCTATCGCCCTTAACTATGGGAGTAGGTGAAGACTTACAATTTTACATACTGTCTTTCCTTAGAACTTTTTCTAAGTATGCCTTTTATGATAATCCTAAAACCCTCTTTTCTCTATCTCGGTGAATCTCTATTCCTTGGACAAACATAGCTTCACCGAGATCCTTCATATCAAACTTCGAGGACAATAACTTCTTTGTTTCTAGTAGTAGATTAACATCACTGCTAGCGAGCAAGATGTCATCCACATACAAGACTAGGAAAATATATTTCTCATTCTTGAACTTTGCATAAACGCAATTGTCCTCTACGTTTTCTTGAAACCCAAACTTTCTTATTGTACTATCAAACTTCAAATGCCACTGTCTTGAAGCTTGTTTTAATCCATAAATGGATTTCTTCAGGCGGCATCCCATACGTTCTTTTACTTCCACAACAAAACCTTTCGGTTGTGCCATGTAAATATTTTTCTCCAGATCCTCGTTTAGGAACGTCATCTTTACATCCATCTGGTGTAATTCTAAATCATAATGTGCTACAAGCGCCATTATGATTCTAAAAGAATCCTTACATGAGACTGGAGAAAATGTCTCATTGTAATCTATGCCTTCTCTTTGCGTAAAACCTTTCGCCACAAGTCGTGTTTTAAACCTTTCTATATTCTCTTTGGAGTCATGTTTAGTTTTTGAAAGAACCTTGATGTCGCCTAGGAGGCCTAGAAGGGGGGTGAATAGGCCCGTAAAAATTCAACTCAAAACTCTGTTAGAACAGAGGGCGGCACTGCCGGCCTTATAGGGCGGCACTATCGCTCTTCAAAAATAAAGCAGACAGCGTTGATATTTCACAAATAGTAACCTGACCCTCTCAGCTGCTCAATCCTGCAACAGAAAGACAAAATCCAGTTCGAAGACTGGATACCACAGAAATCTCACACAAGAGAGGATCGAGCTACCAAACCCTAACAATCAGCTAGCAAAGAGCTGAACCAGCAAGAATACAAAGTGAAGCACGTGAGACACAACATTTATCCCGTGGTTCAGCTCGCCACCAAGGCTTGCCTAAGTCCACGTTGTTGAGGCATCCACAAAAGGATTGGCTCGCCACGAAGGCTTGCCTTGCCCTCGTTCTCAAATCAAGAGAATGAACTCTTAAAGTGAGGGGTAATTTCTTAGCTGCATGATGAGGTTACAAACCTCCCAAGGCTGCCACACAAGTTGGCAAGCACAAGGGCGACGTCTAGCCGGCTAGGAGCAAGCTTCAAGAGTAACAAACCCTAGAACCGCCGACCAAACGTGAACCAAATGCTCTTAGACTTTGGGAATCAGTGGATCTGCTCTCCAATCGAGTTTTGCTGCCTTTTCTCTCAAGTTTTGATGGTTAGAATCAAGGATTAGCATAAGGGATAAAGGAGCAACAATGGAGGAGAGAGAGGTGAGCTTTGGTCTATTCAGTTTCGAACTGAACCATTGGAGAAGAAGGATGTCCGTTGTGGGCCGACCCAAATGGTATTTATACCTCTTGGGTCCCAACGGTCGTTTATGGGCGGCACTGCCGTCCTAGCCAAAACAGGTAGAATCTGGAGATTTTTTGCTGGCTGCTTTGGCTGGGTAAAAGGATGTAGATCTATAGTTTTGAGCATCTGGTTGCACAGTTGACCAACTGTACTAGAATCCCTCTTTATAGTACGGCTTTTCCTAAACTCGATTCAAAGCATAAAAAATGTAAATGCCTTTAAGTCAAGTTGCCACTTCATTTGGCAATTGAAAACTTCTATTATCGAATATGTTTTCCTCATTCTCATTATACCTTGATTATGTGACTTGAACCATTTCCATACATATGAGTTCACCTTCATGGCTTCAAGTCACTTCCACTAATGATTTGATCCTCAACACAATATGACTCCTCATAGCTTGATTAGTATCTCGACTCAATGCAAGTACTCTCTTCTTCACCTTAGCCATGGTACCTCAGTCGCCAAGCCGTCGCTTGCCCTTCACCTTCGCTTAGTACCTCGAAGCCCTTTCCTTGCTATCTTCACACTATCAAGCCATACTTAAGTCACATTATATTAAGCATCCATTGAAAAACATTTCTTCAATATTTTGATTCTTGCTTGAATATTTTCTAGATATGAATGTTGAGATCAATCAAGCTTCAGTTTGTCTCACATAGAGACATACATTGATCAACATCAATATGGTCAAGCTAATTCACGATTCCTTATTTCCTTCTCATTTTGGCTTGACACTCCAATTGATCTTTCATATATTCATCCATGTAAGCAAACCAATGTAGAGACCGACTTATATCCACTATACATTGTCATTTACCAAGTATGTTTGCTTTCATATGATGCTATGATATCCCACAACATAGAAGCCATTTCATTGATTCCATTTGCATTGTTGTCTTTTGCTTGAACTAGATTACTTCCAAAAACTTCTAATACAACAATACATAGTTTGGCATTCACTTTAACATAATGTGGCATATCATCAAGTTTGTCTACCAGTTGAACCTTGTATATACTTGTTAATACACAACCCACAAGTATATGCAATAGACTCAATTTCCTGTTCAACACTTAGCAAACTTATTATACCTTTAATTGTGTTGTCATTCAATTTACCAAAACCCACTAAAGGGCTAGATGCACTTACAGTTTTGTAGACCTATTTTCAGCCTACTGTCTTGGCTCCTTTAGAAATTGTTTCTAAGTCTCAAACACCATTGGTTTTCATTGATTTTATTTCATCTTTCATGGCTTTAAGCCACTTGGATGAGTGAGCGCTTCTCATGGCTTCTTCGAATGAGGTGGGATCACCCTCCATTTGAAATTCCTCACACCCATAAACTTCGTAATCATCGTGAATAGCTGATCTCCCTCGACTCTTTGAGACCTTCTAGGGGCCTCAAGTAGATGACGCTTGTTCTATATGAGGTCGTTGTTGCTCTTCCTCATGTGTGATAACGTGTTCTAGGGGATCCTATAGGGCAGGTTCCTCATGTTCATTCATTGTTGCCATAGGAGAACTAACAACATATGTCTTTGTTTACTATAGTGTCTTGCAATCATTGGTACAAAGAACAACGAATAGCGTGAAGAATGGTTCTCTAACCATAGGAGTGGGCATGTATACCCGCTTCTCTTGAAACTAATTTCTCATGCTACCATGCTCTCCCCTCGATCATATTATTCTCTAAGAAGACAAAGATGTCTTGTTTCTACAAACTTTGTTTGTCTCATTAGGACAATAGAAGCGATAACCTTTTGACTTTTCTAGATAGCCAATGAAATGGTAACTGACAGTCTTGGAGTGTAGCTTCCCTATGTTTGGATTAAAGACTTTTGCCTCACACACGTAAATAGTTAAGTGAGGGTTTCTTTCCTGTCCACAACTCATATGGTGTTTTGGGCACCGACTTGCTTAGCACTCGATTAAGAATATGAATGGCGGTTTATAACGCCTCCATCCATAAACTTATCGCTAGGGTAGAGTAACTTATCATGCTTCTCACCATATCCATATCCATTAAGGTACGGTTGCGCCTTTCAGCTACTCCATTCTGCTAAGGTTCGCCCGGTGTAGAATACTGGGCAACTATGCCATTTTCCTATAAGAACCTTGCAAAGGGTCTAGGAACTTGGCCATATGGGGTGTGTCAACCGTAGTACTCTCCCCCACGGTCGGACCTTACTACCTTAATCTTTAAGTTGTGCTGATTTTCTACTTCAGCCTTGGATATCTTAAATTTATCCAATGCTTCCGATCTTTCCTTAATTGGATACATATAGCTAAAACGAGAATAGTCATCTGTGAATGTTATAAATGAATCATAACCATCCATACTCTTCATAAGAAAAGGACCACATATGTCTGTGTGAACTATTTCTAAAATTCTTGCACTTCGTTTGGCATCTTTCTTTATTTTCTTAACGTACTTTTCTTTTATGCAATCAATGCATTGCTCTAAATCTAAAAATTCTAAAGGCGGAAGAATTGATTTCTTAATCAATCGCTCTATTCTCTCTCTCAAATTATGGCCTAAACGACAATGCCATAATTTTGAAGATACATCATGCACTCTCTTTCGCTTATTTGTTACATTTATAGACGAGGAAGCATTCTCATTCTCAGTGCTCACATCATTCACATTCTCAGAAAGTGATAATAAATAAAGTTTGTCTTGTCGGAAGGCAAGACCAACACACTTATTAATCACAATCCGACATTTGCCATTACCAAAATGACAATCATATCCATCGTCATCTAGTCATGAGACACGTATCAAGTTTCTACGCAAAAAGGGTACATAAAGAATATCTAAAAGTTGTAGTCTAAAATCATCATCTAATTCTAGAGAGAGATCTCCAATGGGTTCAACTTCAGCTTCAACTCCATTTACAACTTTAATTCTTCTTTCTCCTCTTTGCAGGGTCCTCCTCGTACGGAATCCCTGTAATGAATTTACAACATGAACAGTTACACCTGAATCAATCCACCAAGTAGATTTTGCATAACTTAAATACAAGGATTTATCTATGAATATAATAAAATCCTCACCTCTCTTCAGAAGGCTCTTTAGGAAGTCTGGACAGTCCCTCTAGTAATGTCCATGCTTCTTGCACCATTTACACTGATCATTTTCAACTTGAGCTTTGTTGTTCTTCTAATAGTGGTCATTCTGAGGAGTTTTCCCTTGAGATTTGACATTTTTGTTGAAGTTCTTCTTTTTGTTGTCCTTTACAAGGTTAGCAGAGTCACCTATGAGCTTTTCAGCCTCTCCTCTTTTTGAACACACATTGCAATGAGCTTCTCTATATCCCATTTATCGGGCTACATGTTGTAGTTCACCACAAAAGTTTCATATTCTTTGGACAAGGGAGCAAAAACCAAATGAATAAGGAACTCATCCTTGAGCCTGAAATCCATTGGCTTCAGCTTCGAAGCCGTGTTACTCATCTTTAGTATGTGCTCTCTGATACCGCCACCAATGTATTTTTCATTGAATAATTTCTTGATCAAAGTACTGGCATAAGACTTTGAAGAGCCAATGAACTGACTCTCAACTTTTTAAGATACTCTGTGGCGGTATCACAATCTGGGATAGACCCTCTTATCGCATCTAAAATAGTGTACTTATCCAACATCAACCACTTGCGGTTTGAAATGTCCCATTTCTTGTGTTCGAGATCATATTTCATCCACACTTCTGCATTATCTCAATGCCGAGCAGTGAAATCAGCATCAGTCTCATTATCTTCCCTCATCAGGTCCACTGGCTCAGTCGGACACAGGGAGGTAAGCGCTAGGTCATTTTCAGACAGCGCAAGTGCTAGTTCATACTTCTCTCGCCATACCTTGTAGTTGCCCCATTCAAGAGGCGGTATGTGTGAGATAAAAGCCATTGGGTTGAGTCATAAAAAACACTGTCCGAGATAGTGAGAAAATATGACATCATAATTGCATGCTTTAATTTAACGTTGGTCAAAATTAAAACATACAATATTCTTATACACTAATTCTACATCACCGTTGAGCAGAAATAGAATTAATGCATGAAAAACTTATGAATAAACATTATAATATTGCTATTATCAACGTTGGTCAGAAAAATAACAATATTATAATTTACTGACTAAAAATGACTACTCTTCAAATTAAATTCTCCTGTTGGTTCGAATTTAATTAGAAGATAATAAACTTTAACATTGCAGCGAAAAGATGAAAAAATTATTTATCTACTTTTCAGAAGCATTTAACTGTACTAATCTAGTCTCTGAAAAAATTATCCCGTTGATTCAAATTTTGACAGAGGTTGAAACTAGACAAAAATTCATCAAAATTTGCTTGTGAAAATGAATAAAACAATAACACAGTTCTACTGTTCATTTGGTCTAGCCCGTTGAAATAGTCCTTGGCCCAGCGGTGAAATGCCGCCCGCGCTCGTGGCCCAGCAGCGGCCCAACAGAGCGCGCGCGCACCCGCTCCCCTACGCCCAGGCCGCAACCTGGGCCTGGGCCAGGAATCTCCTTCCCCGCCTAGGCCAGATGTTGCCTGTTCAATCGGAACCGTCCATCTTGATCCGACGGACGTCCGTCATTCTCGCGGGTATAAAAACGCCGACTGCGGCCACGCCCCCGAACCCTAGGTCATTCTTCACTCGCCCTTCTCTTTCTTCGTCGTAGCGTCGGCTCTCTCTCCCACTATCACTCCGAACCACGATGGCCTGAGAGAGAAGCGTGGTGGCGCCGTCGTGGCGCCCTTTGCCGGTGCACGCGTGCGGCTTGATCCGTATACGGCGCCGTCGAGCGGCACCGTGGTGGTGCACTTTGCGCCCCCACACGCTCTCCCTAAACCCTAGATCTTACTGGCGCCACCGCGGGTCCCCTCGCCGGAGCGCACCCTCCCCAATGGGTGAACGCGGCGCTGTCGAGCAGTCCTATGACGGTGCCCTCGACCGGGGCTCGCGCGCACGGCAATGAGCGTGGCTCAGCTATCTCCCCGCGTGCCGGCGAGGCAGCGGCGGAGTTTCTTCCCGCGCAACGGTGGTGGTGACGGCGGCGAGAAAAATTGGATAGGTCTCTTCCCCTCTCCGTCCATTCTTCTAGGGTTAGGGTTAGGGTTTTGGGTTGGAGTTCGATCTGATTTGAATCACCTCCTTCTAATTTCTTCTACTCGATTTTCTACCCTGATAAGCTAGATCTACGCCTAGTTAGGCGACTGATACCATTGATAGATTGTTACAGGATCATCTAGCCATAGATCTAGCATGTATACTGACATTTGGGATAAATAGCGAGTCCTAGAACATGAAGTAGTACGTGATTTAGAGATAGAGGGAGAGAGAGAGGGTGCGAAGGTGCAAACCATCGACCGCCTTCGTAGAAGACAAGCTGGCCATGGGGTTGCTTGTCGGTGGCCCAGTAAAACCCGGTGGTGAAGGCATTATCGCGGTGGCGGCGGTGCAGAGGCGGCAGTGGCCGGTGGCGGAGCTTCCCGTCTCTGGCAGCACCCCCTCTCTAGATCGGCTAGGGTTAGGATGTAGGTGGGGTGTCTGGTGGCTCAGATGAACCTCGTGCCTTGTGCCCCGACCCCCACCTCCCTTTTTATGGTGCTGTGCGACAGGGGGCACCAATCATGTAGCGGTTGGGCGCCCCCGATCAGGGCGCGGATTCAAGGGCCCAATTGGACCAATTGGTGAAGATCAATCTAACACATGGCTCTACTTACGTGCGTGGGCGTGCAGTGCGAAAGCAAATGAAAGGAGCACCTCCCGTGGGCCGTGGGTGATCCCGGGCCTCGCACCACCAAACCTTCTGCTACACGCCATCGCCCAAGTGCCAATGCGCTATGGTGCTCTTGCTGATGGTGTTATTTTTACAATATCACGTACATCATCCAACAAAGCGCAGCCCAATATGGGGTGATTGGTTGCACGCAGAGGCCATCCCCGAGCACCATCCCATCACCGCTTTCGGTGCACATGGCCGTGTTTGGATGCCTGCCTCGCTGCTCCGTCTCATTCATCTTCACCCTTCGTCCCGCATGGATCCGTCTTCTCGATTCTCACTTCCCTCGCGATGCAGGACGACGCGGTGCACCCATGATACAGAGGCCCATGTGTCATACACTCAAAACTCCCATCCATGCATGCAATCAAACAAGATCTCATCTCGTACTGGACCAACAATAAAGACAACCAAACATGACTGGGTGCACGGTCTGAGCATGCATCTCACCATCCTAGACGAGCTCTCCATCCCAGCTCTCCATCACCAAAGCAACCAATCACCCCTGTGTCCATGGCTCGAATAGGACCATCTCTGCTTCAGTTTCCCATCGGAGAAATGGGTTGACCAGTTGTTTACGTTTGGGTCATGTGCCGTGCTCAGTGATTACTGATTACCAGTCTTGGATGCTCTCCTTTTTGTTACGGCTAAGTCTGGACGAAAAACTCGAAGCTCGTTAGCTCGTTCGGCTCGTGGCTGGCTCGGCTCAGCTCGTTACGATAACGAGCCGAGCCGAGCCAAGATTTTAGCTCGTTAGCTATAACGAGCCAACTCGAGCCAGCTCGCGAGCTAAACGAGCCAAGCTTTTAGGAAAAAAAAGTATCAAAACTTATATTAGTTTTTGTATTACTTCATGTCTTGCACTTTACAATTGACTGGTAACTGGTCTAGACCTTATAAATTGACTGATAACTGGTCTAGATGCATGTCTTTTGTATTATTATTATTCTCAAACTTTAGATAAATGCAAATATTATATTTTGTGTATTTTTTATACCTAGCTCGTGAGCTTAACGAGCCAGCTCGAGCTTTTAACGAGCCGAGCCGAACTTGCTTTCTGACTCGTTAGGATAACGAGCCGAGCCGAGTTAACTCGTTATCTTGATGAGCCAGAACTGGCCGAGCCGGCTCGTTATCCGGCCTTAGTTACGGCGAATGTGAAGGAGGCTGGTGGACTTACACTTGTCGAATCTCGACTTCTGGAGAGAGAGGAAGTTGTCATCTGAACCAATCGAGAGGACCAGACGAGGAACCACCCACGGTTACTTCCCATCGACGCCCGTGCTAGCTGTACCTGAGCCGAATTCCTCCGTTGTGTCGGTCAGTCGGTGGCTCGAATCGGTCAGAGTCTATGGTTGGCGTAGCTTTGCAACGAAGGCACTAGGCATTCGCTGCAGACGCTACGATCGAAACAACAGGGCGGCAGAGTTATTGGACTTGCAGCCTGATTTGGAACCGGCGTAGCGAAGCACGACGGCGGTACAGGCTAGACCGATACGGCAAGACCTTTTGTATATATATACTGATAAGTGATACACACACATACTCCTACACGGCACGGTCACGTACTCACGTACACGCCGCCACTCCGCAGACGAAGCGCGATAAGCCGAGAGGGCGGGCGAGGACGGAGTAGTAGCAGCCGGCGCCAGCCGGGCGCTTGTGAAGATCTCACCGGAAACAGAGGAACAGAGCGCAGTTGGCGGGCGGAGGAGGAGGTAGCCACCAGGCCACCACAACGGCGGGAAACAGAGGAGACGCCGGGCAGTGGCGGCCTGGCAGCGTCCGACGGTCTGAGGCCGACGCGCGGCGGGGCAACGATCGGGTGACGCAGATCCCAAATCAAATCACCGGCTGGAGTGGACCGCTGCAGGAGAGAGAGGAGAGGCACGCAGGCGACCCCGCGACCGAATGGAAAACAATGGGCTTGAGCGCGTGTTTAGTCTCACGAATTTTGGGATACTGTAGCATTTTCGTTTTTATTTGGTAATTAGTGTTCAAATATGGACTAATTAGGCTCAAAACGTTCGTCTCGTAATTTCCCATCAAACTATGCAATTAATTTTTTTTTATCTACATTTAATGCTTCATACACGGACCGTAAATATTCGATGTGATAGACATTGTAGCATTTTTTTTGGATTTTTAGGTGAAACTGAACACGTCCTGAGGCATAAGGCTGGACCACCCAGCCTAGACCGCTTTTTTCACGGGGCCGCACGTCAGCGAGCCGCGAAGTTGTGTCCACACGACGGGAACGGGACACGGCGGGCTGGCGGCGGCCACGAGGCCCGGGCCGGTCACAACCGTTAGGCGCAGCGCAGACATGAGGCGTGCAGGTACCCTAGCCCCCTGGCACCTGCCAGCAAACCACCCGTTTGTCTTTGCGTCCCCCTTGCCCGTGTGGCCGTGTCGTATTAGGAGCAGCAGGTCTGCCGTGAGTTGACACGCAAAGGTCACGGTCAACACCCGTCGACCTGATCTTACGCTGTCTCCAACAGTATCCTCTCACTCCTGAAAATCCATTTATAGAAAGGTTATCTTTAAAGTCTTGTTGTAGGAAAAAACCAAAAATAGATATTGAACCTTTGTCTATAACATTACACAAAGGACGAATGGGTCTTGTATTTTAGATCATGATAGCCAGAGACAGTCTTACCACTGTGGCCCTGCCCTGAGATTTTGCAGCGTGAATCATGGGCCTCCTTCTAGCGATCACGCTGCAACTCTGAAAGTAGGCGTACTCCAAAGTACTAGTGGCTTGGCTAATCATCAGCCTGTTCGGAACTGTTGGCTTGTTCGTTGCCTGGTTTGTGAGAAAGTACTGCTGGCTGGTTTTGTGTGAGAGAAAAATACTGTTCTTGGCTGAAAACACTGTTCACGTGAACAATGTCCGCGTGAGAGGGCTTGTCAGCATCAGCCAGCCAGCCGCTCCAGCCAAACAGGCTGCATGCTATGGAGATCGCGCAGTGTGCGTTTTGGTCATGATGGTTCAGGTTAGGACACAGCTCCCTCCATGCCCAGGTCCCCTGCTCGGCCTAGCGTAAACGCCTTGGAAGCAAGCATTCGCCAATCGCCATCGCGTCACCAGTGGATCGATCGGGCCCTTGGCTGTTGGCTCCTGACATAGTGGGACGGCGAGCGAGGAGCCGAGGATGATGGGAGAAGCCACAACCCACAAGGAAGCAGATGATCCCAGCTCGCCCGTCACATCAACTGCAGCCTTACCACTTACCGCCCCATGGCCCAGAGTCATCAGATGCTCGGTTCCAATTGTTAGTGCTGATCTCTCCAGCTCACTATAAAGAGATGTGGGGCCGGCGGCTCTCAGTACGAGGTTCACCATGAGCCGTCACACCCACCAATAAACCCAATCCGATCTAGTGAGGGGCGTAGCCAGCGACGGGAAGCTCCACTGCCATCTTCACCATCGCATCTACGCCACCACTGCACTGCGACTGACCTCAACACCTCACCGCGACACCGCCGACCCGGACCGCATCACCTTCGACATGGCTACGTCGAGCTCTTCCTCCAAGCCCGCGGATGGTCGGTGACATCTCACCTCCCTTCCCCTCTCTCTCTCTCTGTATATATCATGTTTTAAGAAGTTTTTATCCCGTATGTAAGGTTGTACCCGCTAGATCTATGTCTAGGTGATTCATTCTGGCTATCACCAACGACTGAGAACACCCCCCCCCCCTCCCCCGGTTAGCTGAACTCCAAGGTTTTCTGTTGCCATGCCGGGCGCTGATACGTCGATTCGTTTCGGCGCTGGACCGTGCCACGGTCTCTCTCGTAATGGAGCACCAGTACCCTAGTACTACGTACGTCGTTGCCGTTGATCTCGCATTGATGAGTTCGATTTACCGCGCGTCGGACGTCGTGGAAGAGAAGGAACGGAGCGAGCCAGATCAAACGGAGAAGAAAAGGAGAGGGCACGGGCTGACGGATGCGAGGCCCGTTCGGCTCGCTGCTGAAAAACACTGTTCTGGCTGAAAATATTGTGAGAGAAAAACGCTGTTCTGGCTGAAAAAAAGAAGCCGAACAAGCCGAATATAAGGTAAGCAGAACGGGGACCACGACGTGTTCCCATCTCTTCAAATTCAGTTGATTTTCAAAACGATCATCTCTTAAGATGAAAAGACACATTCGCACTCATAAGTAGGAATGAAAAAAAAAAGTGTGGCTTACATACCACATACTGCAGTTGGTTGCTCTTTGTAACTGCTGAGCATAGCCACAAAGGACCCAGGTCCCAGATAGTCTTCGGCCTAAGTAACTACTCTATGAAAAACAACTACGCGTTGACCACACTAGATGCAATTACAAGTGCACAGAACTTAGAAACTAATGCAATTCAGAAGCAGCAAAACTTCCGTGATCCATCTTAGTTTGAAGACAGTAATAATGATGAGCAGAACAAAACTGCAGTTGACAAAATCAACTCCACTTGAGGGTTTACTAACCATACCCACATTCACTGTATTATTTGCTCAACCATCTATGCAGCGAGAGATTTTCGGTGATTGCAATGGAGCCAATCCTGAACGGAGATGGTCCATTCAACACTTTTACAGACGAAGGGAACAAATCAAGATTGCAGTGATCACAGTCGATCACCAAAAAGAGAACTTATACAACCTTTTTTTCCCCTCTAGGAGTATAGTTAGAGCTTTGTTAGGCTTCTGAAAGGAGTGTGTCTTCATCCTAGCTTAGTCGCTGGTGAAAGTATTTGAATCTGCACTGGCCTGGGGCTGCGATGAAGGTAGGTAAGACAAGGCAATGGCTGTGGCACCAAGGGTGACTGCAAGCCCAACTGAAACCCAGAACCACTTCTGTCGCTTCTTACGCCTCTTGCGTTGTTGCCTTGACATCTCTGCAATTCACAAAAATAAAGCAAGTGTCAATATATCGGAATACAAAAGTATGCAGTACTTGCATCTTATATTTAATGTTTCTGATACAATTCAGACAGCATTTTCCCCACAAGCACAAAGCAGCCAACCGAAAATAGGAAGAATAGATACCAAAGACGATAAACATGTTTGATGTTAGTTTGAACCTAGAAAACAGATATGATATCTTTTGAATAATAATGTCTGTAGCTTTCTTCATGCATATGCCACTTAATTTATCAAACACCCGAAAACTATATTCAATCAGCATAGTGTTCTAAAAGAAAAGGACGTCCGAAGGAGGGACAAGGGTAGCCCCTAGCACTTGCATGCTGACTAGAAGGATTCGTGCCTTTGGTTTTGTTTAAGGGATGTTCCACTAACTAAAGTACCAAAGGCTTTCATCAGCGACATCCCAACCTTAGATTCTATACAAGCCATATAAGGAGTCACCATTTCAACAAGTATTAATCATGATCATTTTTTGTAGATGTGCAGAAATAACCACTGGTGGAAAAGTTATTTACCGATAGCTTCTTGGTTTCTTTGAGACATTTCCCTGTTTGCAGCTTCATAGTACTGGACCCTATCCGACAGCCTTGCAATCTCAAAATTCTTTGTCGCAATCATGGTTTCCATATCTGATTCAACTTCAGCACGAGCAAAACCCCGAGCAATAGCAGCAGCTACAAGTTGTGAAACCATTATTTGCTGGCACAACTCAGCTCCAGGATCCACGCTTGAACCATCAGAATCATAAGCAATACTTGGAGATGGAAGTGATAAGTCAATAAGTGATAGGTGGTGACTCAGATTCTTCCATTCCTGTTGCCAGATCTCAAGTGCTTCTTCTGCTTGTGTCCTCTCAATTTCCATCAACAGACTTAACCTCATTTCACGGAGGTCATCATCCATGCCCTGCGAAGAGCGAGTTCCACCATCACTGGACATTTCTAAATTTTGGGAAATAATATTTGGGTTAGCACACATATCAACCACTAGATCTGAATTAAGCAAGAGGAATTTCTCTAATAGAACAAATTAGCCAAAACACATCACCATTTAACATTTAATATACACTAAACAATCCCATCACTTGGGAGGCAAGAACTTAGCTCATGAAAATTAGTCACTACTCCCTCCGTTTCAAATTATAAGACGTTTTCGCTTTTCTAGATACATTGCTTTTACTATGTATCTAGGCATAGTGTATAATTAAGTGCATAGCAAAAGCTATGTATCTAGAAAACCAAAAGTCTTATAATTTGGAATGAAGGGAGTACAACACAATTCAAAACAAACGCTCCTGTCAATAATCAGGCCCTAATAGGAGCAAGAAAACATAAATGGGAGTGACCACAAATACTGAGAAAAAAGCTTGAAATTAACTCAAACCATGGGGAAATCACATCCAGGACAAAACTTATATCCAAAAGCAGAACATGATACATCCTACATCTTAGGAAGGGACTGAAGACAAGGTTATTTTCTCCAACACAGTTGCTACATAATTTTGTTTGCACCCTTCCAGCTGCTTTTTGAGAGATACTATTGCTGTAGTGAACTACGAATAGTTTGCACAGTGCATCAGCTGGAAGTGTCTTGAAAAAACTATTAGACTCACTAGTAGGCTTATTTTCATTATTACTTTAATAGTCTAATATCATCAAAACCTGGCAAAAATACAGATAAGAAAGGAAAAAATAACTTAAACAAATAAACTGTAACAAACTGATCTGTACCTTCAAATGCATCATAGAATTCTGCACCAGGTGTACCAACAGAGGTTCCAAGAGGGGAACTAGGCTTCCACCATTCAAAGATGTCACTCTCAGAATTTATGTGTGCCCCACCATTCAAAGGTCTTCCAACATTAACAGGCTTCACTAGCGGTTCAAGACTCCGCCGCTGAAACTCAAACTCAGGCTGCTCATGCTCACTTTCAGCTACCACAGATCCTTTGCCCTTCTGTAACATTCCACTTTTGTCATCCAAAGCCACTTCCACACCGCTGTCACCTTCAGCTTGACCATTGCCTCCTTGCTTGAACACAAACTCAGGCTCCTGGACTTCAGTGGGTTCACCCCCTTTGGGTAAAGCAGACAGCATCACAGGGAGCTTTGGCTGGCTGCCATCACGCCCAGCATCACCCTGAGAGAAGGTCCTGGCAAGGGAGGCTCCCCGCCTCTTATGGTTGATGAGGTATGGCGACCAGGTTCCCGGGAACGAGGAAGGCGAGTCTGGCAGGGTGGTGCTCTCAGGCGTGGCATAGAGTGATGCCGGCGACGTCTTTGTCCTGACAGGACACACTGGCACCGGTGTAGCCTTGTCAGGAGGCGGTGGCGGAGGCTTGGGAACCGCCTTCTCGACATCAGCAGCCGACCCTGTCTCAAGGAAGCGATCCAGCACGTAGTTCGTGATGGACGGCATGGGGATAGAACTGCAGGAGGGGAATCACAGACGGCTTGACCTCCCTGGCATCAACGAGCCCTGAATCGAAATTGACATGATAAATTCGAGGTTAGAATGGATCAAACCCTGCTCGGAGAGGGGGGAAAATATGCCACGGTAGAGGGATTCCGATCCAGCGGACCTATAACCCCTATCCTATTGGAAAAATATAAAGCCGCCGCGCACGAATCATTCACCGAAAAAAAGAGAGAAAATGCTCAATATTACTCACCCTGAGCTGGACATGCAGGGAAAACAACTAGTTGAACGCTGCAGAACATTTTTTTCGGACTTGCTGTAACGCTATGTATTTTTGCACATTTTTCCGTCATCACAAAAACCAGCCGCTGGCATCCTAGCAGCCGCCAGCCGAACGAATTGAAACCCCTCGGACGCGAGATCGCTCACCCAACCCAACACAAACGTCGAAGGACGATAAGATTCTGTAGAGGTACCAGCACTCACCTGACGGGGTCCGGGTCCCGGAGGCGCGGCACCTCCACCGAGAACAGGGGAAACCCTAGCGGAGCCAGCTGCGCTCCACCTCCTTCCCAGGCCTCGAGGTCGAGGAAGAGAAGACGGCGTTGGCGTTTTTCCTGCGTTTCCTTTCCCACGGTCGCAGCAGCGCCTGTCGCGTTTGCGATTCGAATTTATGGGGCCGGGCCCGGGCAAAATAGAAGTAAGCGGCGCGAGGGGCGAGACGAACCTGGCTGGCGCAGCCGGCCGCGGAAGGCAACAAGCTGGGGCGGCACAAGCAGAGCGACAGGCCAAGGTGAGGATGGCGGCAGAGGCGGTCGAAGTGAGGATGACGGCGGAGGCGATCGAGGTGAGCAAAGGCGGTGGCGGCGCTCGGTAGCGTCACCCCGTCCCGCGTGGGCTTCCAAAGTGTGGAGGAATTTGTCCTAGGCCGTAATTCCGCGATGGGCTTGCCCGGAGAACAGGCCTTGACACCCCGTTGATTCAGCCTTCGAACGGAGCCCTGAATGGTGTCGGTAGGATTCTGAATGGACCGCAATCGCTTCGCGCTCTTTGCGGGCTTGTCGATGGGTTATTAAGCGGGCCTAATCAACGCCCTTGCTTATATATTTTTAACAAAGACGGTGTACAGTATCGTTTCAAAAAAGAGAGGAAATAACAGATACACTGAATTAGAGACAGGTGTGTAGCCCGCCCAGTGCCGGCCCCAGGGTAGGACACGAGATGCGACGGCCGAAGGCTCAAGCGGAGAAGGGGTCTAAGCCTAGGTATATAAATCTCCAGGTCCTATAGTTCATTAGGCATTAGTAAACTAATGAGAAGAGAGACATACAACTGGTCAGGTGGCCAAAAAGACAACATCGTCATTTTTTTCTAGTTTTCTTTCCCCATGGCCCTCAGTTAGAGAGGAGGCGAGGAGTCACGCTGCACACAGCACACTCTGATCGTGAGTTCGCGACGTGCGCCTTACATACGCGGAGCTAGCGACCCGCGCCACTGCGAAGAGCTAGACTACCGGAGACACGGAAACGTCGCACGAGGATGGCGATCAGGCAGGGCTCCACGACGATGATATCTTGATTTTTGGCTTCTTACGAATTGCGATCACCGATCAGTTGTTTAGGCTCAAGGTATTTTTTTTCTTTTTATTTTTAATCCAAATTAATTATTTGTATAGTATTCCAGACTTCTAGTACTCTGTACCCATATAGTCATATTTTTCTTTTAATTTAGGTGTTAGAATTTTAGAATGTTACCTAAGAAATATTTGTCACGGGTGAGAAAAGAAAACGAATATATTGTTTTTTTAATCTACATTGTTCCTCGATAATTATCATATATCTACAAATATATTGCTTAATCTACATTGTTCCTTGATAATTATCAGGCATGTTAAATTAAAAATATGTTATTAAATTTACTTTTATTTTGCAAGTAAAATTAGTGCATATATATTATAAAATTTTATGCATGGTCAAGAGGAGCCGTTACGACAAAATTCTCAGAGCACCTTTAAAATCCTAGAACCGGCACTGAGCCCGCCTCCTCTGTTAGCGCCATTTTAACCCACACTGATAATAGTTGTTGTAGTCTGCAGACAGAAGTAAGCAACAATACTAAGATAGTGCTTTTTAGGGGCAGCCGCAATCTGCAGACGGTTTATAGCAGGACCACGACTAGTGCAATTACGAACACGCGTCATGGCAACTAGAATGTACTTCCTCCGTCACAAAACTTTTTTAAATTTAACTAGATTTAAAAAAAAATTAGCAGCATTTGTATCTCTAAATAAGTTTATTATAAAAATAGATTCAACAATCTATCTAATGATACTAATTATGTATTATAAATATTAATATTTTTGTATAGATTAGATCAAACTTAAAAGTGTTTAATTTCTCCAGAAGCGAGAACGACGCCGTCCGTCCCAAAATAGATGACGTTTTGACTTCATGTTTGACCTTTTGCCTTATTCAGTTTTTATGTAAAATAAATAAGTCATTATTAAAGTATCTCTAACGATAAAATAAGTTATAATAAAATAAATAATATTTATATAAAATTTTAAATAAGATAAACAGTCAAACAAGATGTTTTAAAAGTCAAAACAACATGTATTTACGAAGAGAATATTTATATTTAGCGCGTGTTTAGTTCCAGGAATTTGGAATTTGGGGTTACTGTAGTACGTTCGTTTTTATTTGGCAATTAGTGTTCAAACATGGACTAATTAGGCTCAAAACGTTCGTCTCGTAATTTTCCACTAAACTGTGCAATTAGTTTTTTTTCGTCTACATTTAATGCTCCATGCATAAGCCGCAAACATTCGATATGATAGGTACTGTAGCACTTTTTGGGATTTTGAGGTGGAACTAAACAAGGGCTTATTTTAGGATGGTAAACTGTTGATGGCAGCCGCAGCCGCTTTTCCTTCTTTGACAGCTGACACAGTCTACTGTTTATATATATACAATAAAAAAAAGGCAGCAGCAGCGGCTGGCAAAACCAGCAGCGGCTGGCAAAACTAGCAGCAGCTGCTCCTTCGTTGAACATGCAGGATAAATGCATGTCATTGTATTAAAGAAAAAAATCCCCTGAATTGTTTCAAAAGAAAAAGACCAAACTGTTGCATCCAAGGCACCTAGGAGCTGTGGACAATGAAGATTGGCATGCCATGTGGACACATGCGGCAAACATTTGTATGATAGTGTATCAGTGACACTCCGCCTCTTGTAACTTGTCTTTGGACATATGCCAAAAGTCCGAGATGATGATCCAATCATGGTATTTTAATGGAGTGTTTGGTTTGGTGAACCCATTCGATCTAGATGTGGTGATGGCGTGATGTTGATGCATCATGAGTCCTTTCCTAAATTTTAGTGGACTGACTTCATCTCTCATACTAGTACTAATTATTAGCATGTAAGAAATGAGGTGGTGATGAATCAACATATTCCATCTCACAAACCAAATAAAAATTCCTAAAGAGTGAGATGATGATGACTACTCAATTCCACAAACCAAACACCCTCAGAAATCTTGTTTGATGCGCATGTATTCATCTCAATCCACATATGTTGTGAATTGGGGTGAATACACGTGCATCCAAACAAAGCCTAAAAGAGCAATAAATCCAACCTAGGTGCGGATCCTCTTCCTCGTTCAAGAAAAATGTTACCTTAGAAGTGAACCGTTAAATTCAATGCATGATGGGAGAAAAAAGACCTCCGATAACTAGAGCCTAACTTAGTTGTTTAGTTTTTTTTGTGGAATCTGAAAAATCAAGTAACTATGTAAACGAATATGTTTTGACTGTGATTTGCCAAAAAAACTACAGATAAGACTGGTCAAATATCCTAAATAGCAGCTATTGATGGCATTGAGTATATGGAGGAAGAACAGCTGGTTTACATCTATATCTGGCCATCTGGCACGGGCACTACGGGCCGGCCCAGGCATGACACTAAGAAGCACGACCCAGGCATGGCCCGGCCCGGTTGTAGTGTCGTGCCTGGGCTGCAATGTCGGCCCGCAGTGCCGGCCCAGGCACGGCCCGTTAAAGGCGAGGCACGGCTGCCTCTGAGCCGACGAGGCGGGCGAGCCGTTGATGCCCCTCCCCCGCTCCTGTCGACCGTTGGATCTGGCCGTTGGAGGGGGAGGGGTATATAACTGGCCTCGCCCCCGTCGCCCCATATCCCCGGTCGCCCTAATTCATTTTCACCGGTGCTCTCTCTCTCTCTCTTGTCTCGCTCTCCTCTCTGGCTCTCTCCTCTGCGACTGCGACATAGCGACGACGACTCTCCTCTCCTCTCTCGCCTCCGACCTCCTCTCTTTGTCTCGCCCTTCGGTGGCCTCTTGAGCCACCGCTGGCCGGCACTGGCACACGGCACAGCCATGTATACCCCTCTTCTTGATCTCGCTTCGTCATTGTAACCTCATCCTACTAGTCATCTCCGTGTCGGCGGTCGTCACCGTCGTCGACCTCCTTGGATCCGTGCTTCGTCGACGTCGTCGGTGATTTTGGTGCTCCGGTTGTGAAGGTACGACTAGCCCTAACCCCAACCCTTGCCCTAACCCTAGACCTGTACTAACTCTTTGTTTTTCTAAAGCCATTGAGGAACCAGGGATTCTGGTGCTCCGGCTGTGAAGGTATAACTAACCCTAACCCTAACCCTTGCCCTAACCCTAACCCTAACCCTAGATCTGTACTAACTCTTTATTTTTCTGAAGCCGTTGAGGAACCGAGGCGCCGACGCATGACGATGGCTGGATCCGACGACGACATGGTTGAGGTCGGTACCAACCAAGAGAGGCAGTTATGCGGGTTGGTCGGAGATGATGATGAGGACGACCACTGCGAGGATGCCGAGGAGCTGTTCGGTCAGTAGCGCTTCAAGCTCCCATCGATGTCGGCCGATGATCAAGAAGGCAGGGAAGCAAATGTCGGGGAAGGGGACGAGATTAGTGCCAAACACTCACGTCCCTCTACCTCGGCAGTGTGGCTGGATTTTAAGAAGCTCTTCAAAAAATGAATGGTAAGAAAGTTAGGTATGGAGCTAAGTGCATCCATTGCTCTAAGGAATACTCTACGCTCTCTAGTGGTGGCATTGGTCAACTCATCCGGCATAGGGATAAATGTCCTAGGAGGCGTGAAAAAACTCGCATGTCTCAGTCACAGATCTCTTTTAATCCTGATGGTAGTATGTGTAATTGAGAGTACTGTCCTATTGTTGCTCCCACTCAACTGATTCAATTGCTTGCTAGGCTTGATGTTCCTGTCCCTTTGGGAGAATCTGATGCATTTGAAGAGTATATTAGAATTGCTTATAATCCTAATTATGTTCTAGTCTCTAGGCAAACCATCACTAGAGACATGCTGAAATACTTCACTGATTACAAGGCTAAGCTTGTTGAGACTGTTAGTTCTGTTGGTGTTAATTATGTGTGTCTAACCTCTGATATTTGGTCTGGTAATGCTAAAGAGGACTACCTTAGTGTTGTTGGTCACTACATAAACTCTGATTGGCAACTAGAGAAGAGAGTGCTTGGTCTTAGGCTTATTGATTGTTCCCACAATAGACAAAACATTGTTGATCGTGTTGCATCTATGCTTGTTGATTATGGTTTGACTGAAAAAGTGTTTGCTATTACTTTGAACAATGCATCATCTAATGTATCAGCCATGCAAAGACTTAGACATGTTCTTTCTAAATATCTTGGTATTGAAGTTGTAGATGATGATAGTGAAGAATTAGACAAAGACAATGCATCCCTTAATACAGTTAATTGTATGTTCTTGCATCAGCGTTGTGCATGTCATATTATCAATCTGATTATTAAGGAGGCCCTAACTGCTCTTAAGCCTTTGATTGAAACATTTAGAATTGCAATATCTTTCTTAAACTCATCTAACCAGAGAATTGCTGCATATAAAAGTTACTGTATTTGCCACTGGTGTTAGGCCTAGAAAGTTTCAGCTGGACATGGAAGTTAGGTGAAATTCTACATATCTAATGCTTAAGCATTTATTTCCTCATAAGGCCCCATTCACTACTTTCACGCATGCTCAATATCCTAGGGATACAGGTGCTCAGTTGCTTTTAACTGATGACCATTGGGCTATGACAGAAAAAGTGCTTAAATTTTTTGAACTGTTTTATGATTCTACAGTTGCATTGTCTGGTGTGTACTATCCTACATCTCCACTTATGATTCATTATCTTGTTAAGATTGCTATACACCTAAAGAATTATGCTAATGATAGTCACATCAGACCTGCGGTTCAACCTATGATAAACAAATATAATAAATACTGGAGGGACATACATTTGCTTTATTCTTTTGCATTCATCCTGGACCCTAGAGCTAAAATGAAAGGTTTTAATAGAGTGCTTAGGAGGTTGGGTAACCTTACTAGTACAGATTATACTACTTACCAGTTGGGCACTAGAGCTTGACTTACTTATGTCTACAATAAGCATGAGAAGAAATATGGAGCTGTTAGGTTGAGGAGGACTGTCCCTTCTAACCTATCTGGTAAGAAAATGTCTGCTTGAGATGAAATTTATGATGATGATGATGATTGTGGTTCTGCTGGTGGTATGCATCCTCTAGCTGCTACTCTAAGCATGGCTAGAGATACCTCTACAACTGTCCTGCTGTAGGATGTAAGTTCTTCAGCTTCTAATGCTTCTGAACTTGTTTCTTACTTGGACTGTAATACTGTGAACTAGTTAGATGATGATTTTAATATCTTGAACTGGTGGCATCAGCACAAACTCATATATTCAGTGCTGTCAATCATGGGTAAAGATGTTTTAACTGTTCCTGTGTCCACCATATCTTTAGAAGCCACTTTTAGTATGCCTGGCAGGATCATCGAGGAGCGGTGGAGGAAGCTAAAGCCTGAAATGATGGAGATGCTGACCTGCATCAAAGATTAGGAGGCTGCAGAAGCAAGGCTGCAACACATGGTGGAGGACAAGGACCGTGAAGAAGCATTTGAAGAACTTTATCTTGATTAATTATCATTTATGTAATGGGGCTGTAATATTATGGATTGGACTTTGATGTAAGGACAATGAACTTTATAATTAGAGCTGGGTTGTACTCTTTTATCCTGTATAGGGTTTCTCACATGGGTGAGTTTTACTTAGACATATTTTTAATGAGGTAGCCATTGCACTAAAGCTCCCTATATACTGTTATTTTGTTATCTCTGCCTGTGTTTCTGTTATCTATGCTGTGGAATGTAAGTTTTGTGCTGTTTATTGTAGGTTTGATCTCAATTCAATAAATAAAGTGATATATCTCCTTGTATATCTCAATTTTTATAGAGTACTGTGCTCATTCTGAGTCAGTTGGGGGTCAGGCACTTTAGTGCCCGTGCCGACACGAGCACTGCGGTGCCACTGTGCTCAGTGACACGGCACGACACGTCTAAGCACTTATAGTGCCATGCCTGGATCGGTACTTCGGTACGGCGGCACTAACAGACACAGCACGGCTAACCTATCGTGCCGCGTAGTGCCGTGCCTGGCCGTAGCCGTGCCCGTGCCATGCCTGACGGCCCGTTTGGCCAAGTATATTTACATCACGTATTCCACCTATCCATACTACACTGAACCCCGATCATTTAAACCAGTCAAACCTCACTATCTTGTACTGTAGCTACTAGCTAGCAGCCACAAAGAGCTGGCCATCAGTTGCAAGTTGGGTTACCTGTACACCCGGCCCTTCATGTCCTACTCCATTGATCTAACATGACTCAACCACTGCACCTACACCCTTTTCAGTTGCAATTCTTGCTTCTTCCCTGATCACACGGTTCATGCCCCTGTGGCCTTTAGTTTGTTTGTTTTCAGACGGCTTCAAGCTCGTCTCCGGGGCCACTGCCTGCTGTGAGGCTCTTCCGGACGCTGTCGGCGTCGGCAGCGGACGGGTCGGCGACGGCCACCTCCTTCTTCTTCTTGGTGTACTCGCCGTAGAGGTAGGAGGCGAGGCCCCAGGCGCAGAGCGCGGTGGCGATGCCCTTCTCGGCGCCGAACGGGTCGCCGAACACAACGACGCCGCCCAGCACGTTCGCCGTGAGCACGGCGGTCATGCACACGCCGCTGTGGAGCGACGACGTCAGGTAGATCACGCCCGCCGTGCCCATGAAGCACGCCTGCCACGTCAGCACCAGCGTCGACACCACGGCCCAGTACAGCGCCGCCGAGCCCTTCCAACGCGCCACGTCCCAGTCCAGGCCGCCCTTCGCCGCCAGCCCGATCGCCGCCACCAGCGAGGCCATGGCCTGCATCACTGCCTGCACCTCCACGGCCAGGACGAACCCGCCGGACACGGCCTGGCGGTACAGGAGCTCCATGACGGGCAGGTACGCGGCGAACAGCCCCGCGGCGCCCAGCGTGACCACGTATCCGACGAAGTAGTGCGCCGCGCTGCCCCCCTCGGGGTTCTCGCCGGAGTCCCCCGAGCGGAGCGCCAGGAGCACGGAGCTGATGGTCAGGAGGACGACGGCATTGAGGTTCACGAAGGTGAGCGGGTGGCGGACGATGATGGCGGCCAGCACGAGCGTGAACGCCAGCTGCGTCGACAACAGCAGCGACGACGTCGACACCGGCAGGAACGACGTGCTGTACGAGAAGAGCAGGTTGTTGGCGCCCATGAGCGCGCTGATGACGAGGCATACCGTGAGGAACCGCCTCGAGAACCACGTGAACGGGCGCGGCGCGACGGCAGGGCGGCCGGCGAAGAACACGGAGATGACCAGCAGCGGGAAGCCCGCCGACTGCACCAGCGTCACCACCCCACCGGTTGCGCCCGCCGTGCGCGAAGTAGAACCTGGACAGCAGGCTCGACGCGACGGACCCCACCAGCAGCGCGGCGTAGTTCGCCGTCAGGAGCAGCAGCCGACGGCGTGACGCCGAAGCCGTCGGACCGGCGATGGCTCCACCCGCGGCTGTTGCCATTGTCGGAGACGACTCGTCGAGGAGGAGGGTCGGATGGCGGCGGTGGGCGACGTCGCGGCTGCGCGTGGATTTTGCGCGATGATGAGAGGAGATAGACACTCGAGGTAGGGTATTGGGGGAATATATAGATAGGACCGATGCATCGCCCGGTTGGCTCGTCTTATAAATCGTATTTTTTCAGTCAATGAATAATATTTTTCTCTCATAATAAATCAGTCAATCTGGTATTTTCAACATGGCTTATCATCGCCTGCTTAACAGGACAATGCTCTTTCCTTATAATTGTAAGCAATTTTTCCCCTGAGCACGTGACTTGGCGATATTTGATTTTCAGTTACCTTTTCTTTTTGGGAAAAAAGGAATAATGCACTACTCCTCTATCCCAAAATACATGATGTTTTTTGACTTTACATCTTGACTGTTCGTCTTATTTAAAATTTTTATATAAATATTATTTATTTTGTTATGGCTTATTTTATCATTAGAGATACTTTCATAATGACTAGTTTATTTTAGTATTTGCACAAAAAAACTGAATAAGACAAATGGTCAAAACATGATATTTAATAAAAGCAAAAAAATGTCATCTATTTTGGAACGTAGGGAGTAGTTGTTAGACAAGTTTTTTTTTCTAATTATGAAATTTTATTCACATGCCATGAGTTCGCTTACACAAGAAGGATCACTACTATGTATCCACAGCTCCACAATGCTTTGATCTCCTTGCTAATTGAGCTAAGCTATAACAACATCTCCAGAAGTTCTCCTAAATTTATTTTTTTCCTAATAAATCTTCATATGGGATACATTCTCACAAAAAAATCGTCCTTTCTAAATATTTCTCTTCTCCAACACTTACATTTATCTCAAATAATATAGGTTGGACAACATGAGATGAGAGAGGATAATTTAGGATACCACCAGATATAGGATGTTGAATAGTTGGAGGATGATTTTTGTTACATAGTAAACCTTAATAATTTTAGCTTATAAGGGATTAATAGAGGAACTCTCGGAGATGCTCTAACTCATGAGCAGCTGCATTGCACTTTTTTTTTTAAAAAAAAAACTCACTCTGGATGTAGAAGAACCCATGCCTGAATTTCCTTTTGGTATGTGCCTATCCAAGATCTTCCTTCTTGATTCGACATTAAGGATGTTATCACCCCGATTACGGAGTAAGTACAAATTTATTTGGATCCTATACAATCGTTTGTTTGAATCCAATATTGCTAAACTAGCTAGATTTAAAAGAGGCAAAACATTTAATACGAGAAAATAACTGCAAAGTCAATAATTCTTATAGCTACTAGGTAGAGTAGAATATCTATATGATGACAAAGCAGTCCATGCATTGAATATAATCGCCGTGTCTAAGCTATCTGCATTCTGCAAGATGGTTTCAAAACGGATCGAGTAGCGCATTCATATAGTGCTACTGCTCAAGCTTCAAGGTGTAGTAGAGATCAAATCGACCAATCTTTAGTATAGCGCATGCCATAATTTCAGTCAAAATTGAACGATTTATGGTAGCTAGCTAGCCGGCTAGCCGCTACGCACATGCCATATGGAATTCATTCATGACCGGCCATTGAACTCGTTTGAAATTGGATGATTTTGTTTCAACTTGGGGCGGTGGAGAGATTGTGCTTGGGTTGGAATCGGAAAGGGAAAAAATTAAAATTGGGTGGATGCATGCAATGCAAAACGGGATGGAAATCATGCTTTCTTTCTCGATTTGTTTGCTGGTCCGGATTGTCTTCTATCTATTTCCAAGAGGGGTTATTAAATTACATGCATGCATGCAATTATGCAGAGCAGGAAAGAGCATGAGATGGCGGCTCGCCAAACGTTCACGTGCTGTACACGTGCTGTGTTTTGTGCGACGGGTGTAAGTGTAAGCATGTGCCGGAAACCCGAGATGAGAAAACCATGGCGTCCTTGCGGTGTCTGAGAGGGAAGTTTGCTTACACAAAGGCAGAAATTGGAACCATGGCTCTAGCTGTTCTCTTTTACCGATCGACATTGCCTGCTGGCACATGCATGCTTGCACAAGTGCAGAATCGGAAGTTGAACTTCGCAAAGCATAAAAAGGAATGGAAGTGTCATATTGTTCTGGAATTTTACCGTGCCCTCTGTTCGACAAGAGTGTACACAATGTACTTGTGGTTAGAAAAAATAGAAAAGGTCGACGTAGGCACAGGTTCCGAGCAAACGAGTCCTGTACGACCAGAGCCAGAAACCATCGATCACATCATTCGGCCTGTTCGCTGGTTGGTTTCTAGGTTGTTTTGGGCTAGCTGTGCTGGTTTATTATGAGAGAAAAATACTATTGGCTGATTGATTTGGGCTGGCTGAAACCAACGAGCGAACATGCTGATTATCTCCTACTTGTTCTTCAAATAAGTTTGATGGGACATCCTTGCGGCGTTAGGACAAAACATGCCACAAGGAGCAGCCAGCCTTACCACAATCCTCGACTGGTGGAGAGCGTTTGGAGCCGATACAACAAGCGTGGTGTAGACACCCTGTTCACCCTGGTAGCTTGGGAGTTGTGGAAACAGTGGAGCATAAGATGTTTCCATGGCACAAACACGCTACTGCTTCAACTACTTACCATGATCAAATTCAAAGCCCTCCTCTCCGGACGCCGTCGCTACCCTACGACGTGCGGCTGTGGTGGCCTGTGGCGGACCCAAAAAAAGACGCCCGTCTGCACCTCCCCCCCCCCTTCCCCTCGCTCCTCCACCCCTCCTTCCACCTCTTCAACTCCAGCGACAAACGGGATCCGGGCCTCTAGGGCTGGATCTAGTGTCTGCTAGCCGCGTCCGCCCATCCGCCCACCCAACCTCCTCCTTGACGATGGCCGGCGGTGGCTTCGTTCGGACGGCCGGAGGCGGCTCTGGGGCCGCGCGCCTGCCTCCAGCGGCGGCCGGCCGTCCGGATCCGGGCCGCCTAGGGGGGATCTCGCACTAGATGCACCTAGCCCGTGGCCCAACCGCTCCTCCTCGACGACAGCGGACGGGCAACCTACGCCCCTCGGCGTCTAGCGGTGCCTGACGAGGCCGGCGGCTTGGCTAGGCCGCCTATCCGTCCGTGCCGATCGGAGGATGGCAGCCAAGGCCGGCAGCAGCCTGGCTGCGCCCGACGGCGGTGGCGGCCTGGCTGGGCCCTAGCTAGCCGGGCCGTGGTCGGCCTACCCCAGGGCTGCCAGATTTGGAGGCCGGATGGCCGCTGGTCGTGGCCGGATGACTGCCAGTTTTGTCTCTGCCTCTCCAGTGCATTCAAGGCGACTAGCGGTGGCCTGTGTCGGGTCGGCCGGTCCAGTGAACATTTTTTTGGTGAAAACTCTGCCCGGCGTCTTTGATTCGGGCCGGCGACTATGGTACAAATTGTGCCATCTACCTTCTTGACGACGCTGTTGAAGTTTTTGTTCGTCGCCTGGGTCGTTGCAGGCGGTTCTGCGACGAAAGTCTTTCTCGTGCTCTTCGTGCACCATTGTTGGCATCTATGGTTGCCAACCCCTTCTTGGAGGCTTCGTTGGAGCACTTTTGTCGCCGTCCCGCCTCTCTCGGAGTTGCTCCTGGCAATGTGTGTGCCTGAGTGTGCATCAACTCTTTCTTCGCTTTGGTCTATCCAGCTCAGATGTTTGGTGTTGCTGCGGACACTTGGCCGCTTGCACTCTTCTCGGTGAATGCTTTGTCGTTGTTGCTGCCTAGGCAAATACTTTGCTGTCGATGTCTCTCCCCTCTTGCGAATACTTTGCCACGTGGTCTTTGGCGGATGCTTTGTCGCCGTGCTGCTTGTTGATCTTGTTCGGGCGAATACTTTGCCACCGTGATCGTCTCTTTTTAGTGCATGCTCTATCACCACGGCTTTATCTCCCCTATTGGCAGCCTCTGCGTTGTTATTTTCCTTGCAGGTCCTATCGGTTAGGTTGTGGCGGAGGGCCTTCTCCCTACCGCGCTTCTTTAACCACTGCCTGCGTGGTTCTTTAAGCTGCGCTATAGCTTCTCTCGTAGCTGCGTCGTGTAAACCGTTCTTTCGGCACTCTCTTCTTCTTAATGAAATACATGTGAAGTCGTGTTCTTGAAAAATAACATGTAATTTTTTTTGAAGGGTCACATACTTTCTTTAGCACAAATAAATAATTTATTTATTCACAAAAAATATTTTAAGAAGCTTTTTCATATATAAGAGTACTGATAAGCCGATAAACACGAGCGCTAAAATATATAGGCCATGTTCGCTTGTGTTACGAGCCATACTGTTTCAGCGAAGGAATAATGTTTTTCTCTCATAATAAATTAGTGAACAATACTTTCAGCCGTGACTTTTCAGCGAAGCGAACAACAGATAAGTCTAGATTGTCATCTATCGTTTTAAATTATCATATAAGTACCAAATAATCTTTGATTTTACCATCCGCTATATCAAAACATTCTTCTACGAAGTTCCTAAAAAAAACATTCTTCTGCGAACGATTCATGAATACTGTACCAAATTCATATGTTGCTAGTAGAGAAATGACCATCCTCCTGCCCTCACACAACCCCCACCTGTTTCTCCACACTACACCCTCTCTAGCTAGGCTAGAGCTCACGCAAGTTTGTGCAACGCACCATCGCGTTCAGTGTGGGATCACCCCATGACAAAGTGGACAAACGCGTACGATACCTGAAAAGCTCCAAACATGGGGCCAAGATAGTCGTGACCACCCAACCGTAGGATCGGAGCACACCGGACGGGAGTCTGGACTCTGGAGCCACGGTCGCGCAAACTTGCAAAATGTTCATTAAAAAAAAAAGAAGTGAAAAGATTGCCACAAATTGTCGTCGCCATCGATCGGAGGGGGGGACCCCTAGCTGCAAGCGCGCGCGCGGCGTCGCGAGCGGCCGTGGTCATCCGGACGCGCGGCGAGGCGTTGTCCCGGTGCATGCACGCCGTACGTGCGAAGCGTGGGAGGCCAGCGCCGAGCTCGCGCAGGCGGGTGGGGGCGGCCGGGCCACGCGCGCCGAGCGCCTCCACGTCGACGCCGTGCCGCTGTGCCTGTGCACGCGTCAGTCATGCAAGCCATCACATCACACGGCATATGCACGGCCTGGCAAAAGCATGCACTGCGCTGCACGCCGGCCGGGTGGATAGATAGATACGCTCTGTGGCATTGTGCACGCATCCAGTCGGACACGCTTCGAGCATGTTTTGATCGTGTCCTGATAGGCAGCTCGATCGCCGGCTAGGCTTCCATTGCCAGCAGCACTGCGTAGTGACACACATTCATCGTCAGTTGCTAGTGTGCTTTCGTTGCCGTTTGGATTTGGCTGATTGAGAACTGCAAGAAATCGAGAGGAGGAAGATGCTTGGAAAGACACGATCGGCGATACCATTTTTCGGTACGGTTAACAAGCGTTGCTATTGATCGGCACTAGTTTCGTCAGGGAGATCGCTGTGTATCGATCGGTACACGCGTTTGTTGCCGTGACCGATATCCTCGGCGCAACTGCGCAAGAGGGAGACAGACGTACGTGCTGCCGAGGAGTGAGGAGTACTGTACTGAGGATGTGGAGTGCGACGTTGTTGGCATGGGCGGAAAGCTTCTAGCTAGAGGCTGGAGACCTGGCGGAGTGGCACGTACGTATACTTAGTGTTATTCTCAAATTAAAGACTTATTAGGCGACACGAACTGTATGAATTTTGCGTGGCTTTTTGTAAAGAGCGAGCTAGGGACGTACGGAGGCGTCAACACTTGCTGTGGCAACCGCAAAATATTGCCTTGTCCCAAAATATAAGCATGTTTACACTTAATCGTAGTGGATTTATTTTTTTAACCACAACATATAGAGGCAGACATTCACATACACACAAACTCACTCTATCCTGTGTGCACATCCGAAAGACTGATCTCGAACTCCATAAAGTCGCCAACGCTTTTCTGTCGATGGGCGCATTGCCTACCAATTGAGCAAAATGCAAGCATCTGTTTAAAGTCGAGGATTTGAATCTAGATGGATAGGTTTTCAATGCAAACCTAACCAGCTGGGAAGAGTGCCTAGAGCAGCGGGCAAAGTCTCCACGGGTGGAGCTGCTGGTCCAGGGTTCGAACCAAGGCTCCCCAGGTTGGCCTCCAGGAAGGCCGCGCCCAAGGTGCCACTTATTAAAAAAATAGTGGATTTTATATCATCGTTGTAATCATTGTTATTACCATTATTATTTAAATTTGGTTAAACTTATGATAATTTGATATAGTATTGTATCTACAATACAGTGGACCAAAAAAGTAAACCCTCCAATTCAATTCTGGGGTGTAAAGTTATCTATGAATTCAAATATGCGTAATGTTTAGTGCACAAAAGATGGATCTTTAGATTCTTATTTTACATGTCTTTTGTAAAATATTGGTTTGGTCGTATATTTGATGACATACTGTTAGAAAAATTAATGGTCAAGCAAAGTATAATTTAAGAGGATTTCTAAAATCCTAATACACCTTATAAAAAGAAATGGAGCCAATAGTAATTTCAAATATTAAGCCCCACCTTGTGCTATTTCCAATAATCGTAGAATTTTGTGCCCGAGCTATATCTTCAATTCTTCATGAAGATATTGCTTTTCTCTTTTTCCTCTTGACTTACTGCCAAATCAGTAAAAAAAAACTATGTACCAGTTAATCAATGTTTATTATACTATCTAATGGGAGTATATGTTCTAAGCATCTCCATTAGTTAGAGTTGCTGCTGGGAGCTATGGCTAAACTTATATGCCACCTTCAGTTCAGCGAGTAACAGACAACAATAAAAGATTGCTTACCAACCGTCTATATATATACTTACCACAAACTATAAAAGCACAGTGAAGTCAATGTGTTAGATTTTCTACATAATTGATCCACCAGTTGTGTAGCTGCATACTATGTATGAGATAGAGAGGCAGTGACGACCTAGCAAGTTAGGTCCTTACTCTCATGCATGGTAGGCTCTTTCACAGTTCTGGCATCAGGGCACTCAAAGAGCCTAACTCTTGTTTCCTTACTAACACATGACTTCTTTTGCTTTCTCATCCTTCCATATATTGGCAAAAATCCTATATAAGCTATATAGCTCAGGGCTAGACCGCCGGGAAGCTAGCACTCATAATATCAGGAAAAAAATACATGAAAAAAATTAAATAAACGCCCTCAAAACGTTCATAATTTAGTGGCCTAGTTTTGTTGCCGATGGTGTGGATGTGGACACTTGTCGATAACGGCTCGATCGAGGTACTTCACACTACCGGACGACGCTAGAGAAGGAGCTGGACCGGTCAAAAGACAAAAGCTGCGATAGATCCATGCATGAGAACAGCATGCTGAAATAATGGCTTCAATGATCAGCCTGTCGACCTAGTTTTTGCTATGGAACGATGAAGCATGAGTCTTACACACGATCTGACACGTCAATAGCTACTATTGTCTTCGTCCGGAAATAAGTTCAGATAGCAGCTCTAGGAGAGCCAGAGAGTGATATGAATAATGTGAGTTTTATTGGTGAGGTACATGGAATGGAAGTCATCTCTCTGTTACTCTGTAACTTCCCGAAGCTAGTACGGTCATTTTGCACACTGATCGAAGATGGTTTACTGGTCAATTCTAATCAGAACTTGGTGTCCAGTAGCTGCTAGCTGTCCCAGTTTGGAACTTTGCTACATCCTGGTGCTCTGCAATAACTAGCGCAATGTAATCTTAGCACATAAAAATTCAAAAATGTACTTGTAACCATTTGGCTGTACAGAACAGAAATGTGGCTGTATGTAACTATGTATATATATAGCTCGATCAGGGATATATATGACGCTGTTGATCAGTTGCCCATATGATTGGCGTCCTCATCGCTCATGATATGAAGTTGCTGTACCGCTGCAGATATGTGGATGGGGATAGATGATCACACGATCCAAATAAAGGTTGTCGGCCATCAGTAATTATATTTATATATGGCACGGTCATCTGCTGCAAATGGAAATCACATGATCGACGGATGCGTGCAATCAGACTTCGCTCAGTCTACTTCCTAAATCCTAACGAGGGTACGTACGGCGATATCCCTTTCAAACTGGCTATATATATCATAAGTGCGGCATCCATGTTTATCCCTATGACTATATATGACATTATATTATTTGTCGATCCATGGCGCATGCTCTAATTAGTGATTTAATGGATAGTGATGGCGATTGAGTGAAGGGTCTGATCGATTTGTGGCTACGATTGCCACTACCATTATTGCATATTTCCATCGAGTGGCAGCACTTGAAATTTGTTTTTCAATTTATTTTTTGGGAGACGAGAGAGAACTCACATCGATCAGTACTACAAGTGCTACTCCTTCCGTCCCAAAATAACTGTCACCGTTGATGTACGTGTCACAAGTTTGACTCGATTTATAGAAAATACGTGCAACATTTGTATCTCTAATTTTTTTAAAAAAAAAACTAGATTCAAAGATCTTTCCAATGATACTAATTATGTACCATAAATATTAATATTTTTTAATATATATTTAGTTAAAGTTGTTTATCGAGAAGCGAAAACGATAGATATTTAAGGAGAGAGAGTACATCTTTTTCTTCGTCATCCTCCACAAATCAGTACCGCGCAGCAGCTATATTCGAGAAAGAGGGGACCTCTCAAGTCTCGACAACTCTTACCACACAAGAGGATGAGAGCGAGGGCAATTCTGTACTATACTAGACGTGGACTGCCTATAAAATGTCCAATAAAAATTACTCTAATGATCTACTCCCTTTGTTTCAAATTACAAGACATTGTGGTTTTTTCTGGATACGTAGTTTGTACTATGCATTTAGATATACACTATATATGTCTACATACATATATAGAACAAACAATATATCTACAAAGGCTAAAACGTCTTATAATTTGAAACAGATGGAATATATTATTTCCATCCACCTGATCTTCTTAAATCTAACCTCTAATCAGTCTACAAATGAAAAAGAGAAATAAAAACACCTATCCCACCCTACCAATCTACAGAAGCACCGTACATACTGGCGTTAAAAAATTGGCCGTCTTTTTTTGGTTAAAAAATCACAGAAATACCTTTGAGCTTTGTATGACCATCCCATGCTCCACCATCCGCGAAACTCATCCACGACTACCTCTATTGATATAATCTTTCTTCCTTTTCTTGGCTCATCATATATTTGCTTATAGCTAGTCTTGCACAATCTACTCTTGTAGTTGCCACCACATGAATAGCGCCATAGTGGCACCCCCTCCTCCTCGCCACCACATTCTTGTTATAACCATCACTGTAGGCCCATTCACATCCCTACATCTTATCCTGACATGGGCCATAAAGTTGCCCCTAAATTTGAATTTTAGGGCCTATTTGCACAAATTTATAACTCACGGGGTGGTGAATATACGTTGCATCTCCAAGAGTTTCAAAAACCCACTCCCAATCTTGATTTTTTGGCAAGATTGAAAAAACTGCTCTCCAACAATTCCCTATCTCAAGTCTCAAATTTTCGCACTTGCGTATGCATCGACCAATATGGAGGTGGAGGACACGACAAAGAATAGAGAGTAGGATAGGGTTCCGAATGCAAATATATAAGAAAGAAAGAAAGTATAAAAATCACTAGAGTGATTTGAAAGTAGTCAGAGATTTCTGATGCAAAATTGTCTTCTATATTTTATGAGTGAGATTTCAGAAACTATTGGAGAAGCCCAACAAATATGCTCCCAACTTTTTTTAGTCACTCGTAAAACTCATTAATTTACCAATTTTATTTTGAAAACTGTTGGACATAGCGTGTCAGGGTTGGCTGACCCGATGACCTATAGTATCCTCTGTTTTCGTGCCAGTTTAGACCCTGGTAAAATTTAAAAGTTGACCCTGGCAAATGCATTCCATCCCGCAAGAGAATACATATCTTGTTTCATTTGCAAGTAGACAGTATGGCTAAGGCACAGGCGAAAGGCCAGCAAGCCGCGAGCCCGCTACTGGACGTGGAGTTGTGGACTCAAGCAGGCAACACAAGCTCAGAAGCCCAAAAGTCACCTGCTTGCAAATCAATTGCTCTCCCTGCCGAATGATTCACCTTCTCACGTCGCGGCTTTGCGCTCGCCCCTCATGGCCTGGTGCCGCCACCGCGCATCACCGCATCCTACTGGTGAGCCGGTGACTGGTGTGACGTGCAAGTCTCTTTGAGCCTACAAGTACACCAACACCAACAAATCTCCAATTCTACACTTGTTTGTTTATCACCTTGATGTTCATTCCCCCCCCTGAGAGTCATAGAGGTCTTATATCTGTCTCTCTGTCAATTATGTTAGTACACAGATACACCTGGACAGATGCCCATACTAGGTCATGTTTCGTAATATGAACAAAATTCAGAAGCAAACCAAAGAAATATTTTTTTTTTCAACTAGCCAATGAGGATCGAGTGATAGAAAAATTGGCTCATTCCAGCAAATATGTCAGGTAAGCAAATTACTGATTTCTAATCATCTAAGCATGGTTCACAACTACATAATTGATTTTTAGCAATGAGAGCTTTTCTAGAGACGACTCAATTTAGAACCGAGCAGCCTCTAGAAATGTTCCGCTAAACCTTGAGAGGCACCTCAAGAGGAGATGGAAGGGCAACAAACACCAATCATACCGTCTTTGTTCTTCATGAGTCTCCCGACGGGAGGTAAATCTTTGATGAGCTTCCATATGGTCTAACAAAATGTAGGTGGTTTTAATTTTTTTTCCTTAGGCAAACTACTTTTAACTTTAACAAAAAATCACAAAAAATACATTGACATCTGCGTTACTCAATAAATACACTGTTAAGATATATTTATGGCGATTTAATGGAACAAATTTGATGTAGTAGATATGATATATTTTTCTCTTTAAACATGGTTAAAGAAATACGTAATACGTTCTGAAACGTAATAGGCTGATATGATGATATATTTATGGAGTATAGAAGTTTAACTTGGGATAAAAACGTAATACGTTCTGAAACGTAGGGAGCATAATAGTGTTCATAAAAAAGTAGAAATGGATCGGATACATCTTATACTTATGATGTAAACTGCCTTGTATGTTGGGGGACAGACGGGAAGCCGCCGGAAATCAGGACGTCGTTGAACGAGCATTAGTAGCAACTGAAAGCCCAAAATTCTCGCACGGAAACTCACTACAGATTCATCCATTTTCGATATCTCCCAGGAGATAACCGATCCATCCACATTTTGTCCAGTAAACTAGGCCGTTTACCATATATATAGAGTCTTTGTTTCCTCCAAAATCTCAATCTCATTGGTTCTCATCGTCATCGAGCAAATCGTCCCACTTACAACCAACACCGCCGCCGCCGCTGCCATCATTGCTTACGCCTCCGCGACGAGCCATTATCTGCAATGGCGATCACCAGCGCGCGCCGCCATCGGATAGCCCTCCTGGCGGTGAACTACGCGGCGCTGCTGGTGGGTTCAGTCGTGGCGAGCCTTCTGTCCCGGTACTACTTCGCGCACGGCGGCCAGAACCGGTGGGTTCCCGCTGCTCGTCCCCGCCGTGTTCTTCGCCTCCGGCCGTCCCGCCGCCGCGCCGCGCCGTTCCTGTGGTTCTCCCGGAGGTTCCTCGTCGTCTGCCTGGGCATCGGCGCCCTCATGGGCGTCAACAACCTGCTGTTCTCGTACAGCTCCTCGTTCCTGCTCGTGTCCACGTCGTTGCTGCTGCTGTCCGCGCAGCTCGCCTTCACGCTCGTCTTCGCCGTCGTCATCATCCGCCACCTGATCACCTTCGTGAACCTCAATGTCGTCCTCCTCCTCACGCTCAGCTCGGTGCTCCTCGCGCTCCGCTCGGGGGACTCCGGCGAGACCCCCGAGGGCGGCGGCCAGTCGCGCTACGTCCTCGGCTACGTCGTCACCCTGGACGACAGACTAGTTCTAAGTGTCGTTTAACGTTGGAGAGACACTTAGAGTAGTTTAGGACTTTATTTTTCCTTTGGCCGTACTATTAAAGAGGGTATGAACTAGTAGCTTGACCTAGTTGAATCTAATAGTTTAGGTGTGATGCACACTTGTCAAACTTAGCACTAGGTAGCTCAAGGACAGCCCATAGATCAGTTGAAGTCGATGCCGTTCACAAAGTTGGTAGAATTTGAGGTGAATGGAGACTTGGATGATGATCAGACGCTGGACCGGACGCACAGGTGCCGCGTCCGCTCAGCGTTAGCTCGCACATCTAGGGCTTGCTCATCGACCGGACGCTGGCTCCTAGTCAGGATCGGACGCGCAGGTGTGCGCAACTGTAGAGCAAGCAACACTCACGAAGGACCGGACGCTGTGACCTGACACACTAGAGGCCGCGTCCGGTCAACAACAGTAAACATCTAGAGAAGAAAATTGCTGACCGGACGCGTCAGATGAGTGATAATCGGACGCTGGTCAGAGTCCGGTCACCTCGAAATGTGCTGATTTGGACCCCAATAGGTACGTTTTGAAGTGAGGAGTATAAATACTTCCCCCACTCGTCCAACTTAGCCCTCTTGTCTATTTGTTCAGCTGAGAAACACATTTGGAGTGCAAGGGAGAGCAAGAGCCTAGTGGGGTGATTGAGATTTAATAATCTAAGATTAAGGACCTCATTAGTGCATAGGAAGTAGTAAGTGTGCATCCACCTTTCTCATTAGTTTTGTCTTGGTCAAGTGAGAGTTTGTGCTTGTTACTCTTTGTGATCGCCATCACCTAGATGGCTCGGTGATGATTGGAAGCTTGGTGATCATCTGGCGAAGCTTGTGGATGACCCAAGTCATGTTGTGAGCGGTTGTGGGTGATTCACCATGACGGAGTGTCAAAGAATCAGCCCGTAGAGAGCACTTGATTCTTGCGTGGATCAAGGAGGAGCTACACCTTTGCGCGGGTGCTCCAACGAGGACTAGTGGGGAGTGGCGACTCTCCTATACCTCAGAAAAACATCGTCACATTCCTCTCCTCTTTACTTTGAGCATTTACATTTGAGCAATTCAATTCATGCCTTTATATTCTTAGAATTGCCAAGCTAGAGTAGAATTAGAACCTAGTGTGCAAAACTTTTATGTGGTAGAACAATAGAAACATTTATAGGTACAAGAGGGTGAAATAGGCTAAGTGTAGGGCTTAATTATTACAAAAAATTTAGAATAAGCCTAATTCACCCCCCCTCTTAGGCATCTTGATCCTTTCAATTGGTATCGGAGACTCGTGTTTCTTGAATTAGGCTTAACGGCCTAGAGCAAGATGTCCCATGGGGATAGACCCCCTCCCGTCTTTGAGGGAGATGACTTTCCTTATTGAAAAATTCACATGGAGGCGCACCTAGAGGCTCTAGATGTTGGAGTGCTTAGAGCCACCTCATAAGGTTTTCCAACACCTAGGGACCCCGCTAACCTTCAAGGTGATGAGATTCACTACGAGAAGTGGAATGCAAAGGCTAGAAACATTTTTTAGAGGCCTTTGCAAGGATGTCTTTAACCATGTGCGAAACCACAAAGACGCCCATCAACTATGGTCGAACATTTTTGCGCTCCATGAGGGAACCAAAAGTGAGCATGAGGAACGCTATCACCTCGTGATGAAGAAGCTTAATTCATTTGAAATGCTTTCTAGTCAAAGTGTTAATGAAATGTATTCACTCTTGAATGTTCTTGTAGAGGAGGTCAATGGGCTTGGACTCACTCAAATGCAACCATCCGATGTCGTGAGAAAGATCTTGAGTGTCCTTCCCATTGACAAGTATGGGCATATTGTGATGGTGCTTCATCAAGGCAATCTTTCCACCGCTACACCAACTCAAATTTAGGGAATATCAATGCACATGAGATATACATGCACATCACTCCATAAGATGACTCTTCTTCCACCGAGAAGAAAGATTTGTCATTCAAGGCTAGCCAAGAGAAGAGGGACAAATCAAAAGTTGATCATGATACCTCAGGTGATGATGAGATTGATGATGCAAGCCTTGCTCTCATGGTGAGAAGAACCGCCAAGATGCTCAAGAAGCTAAACAAGAATGGTGTCAAGTTTGATGGCAAGAAGAAGAAATTCTTCACTAGTAGTAGAAGGAAGACCATCTTCGAAATGGATTGCTACAATTGTGGAGATCTTGGTCATCTAGCTCATCAATGCCCCAAACTCAAGAAAGACAAGTATAAGAAGAAGAACAAGGGCAAGAAAGATGACTCAAGTGATGATGATGTTGAGAAGAAGAACATGCCATACAAGAAGAAAGATAGCAAGAAGAAGGAATTTCACAAGAAGAAGAAGAATGGCAAGGCCTATATTGTTGGTGAATGGCTCACGAACATTGAATCATCAAGCGGCTCATCCGATGATGAAAGTGAAAATGAGAAGGAGAAGGTGGCCGCTCTTGTGATTGGGTCTTCACTACCTTCACCGACACCGTTGTCATCATCTTCTACACACCTATGCCTCATGGCCAAGGGTGAACGAAAGGTACAAAATGATGATGGTAGTGGTGGTGATGACAATGCTAGTGATGATGAGAATGGTAGTGATAGTGATGAAGAATTTGAATCACTTTCTTATGATGATCTTGTGAAATTGTTAAACCAATACACTAAAATCATTAGAAACACAGAGCTAAAAATGAGAAGCTAGAACTTGTGAATGACTCACTCTTAGCAAAGTATGATATAGCCGAAAAAGCTAATGATGAACTTAGAGAAGAGAACAAAATTATGTCATCCAAACTCAAGGAACTCAAAACCTCTAAAAGGGAGCTTAGAGAAAAACATGATAAACTTGAGGAGATACACGATGAACTCACCACTAGTTACAACTTGCTAAAAGAAGAGTACACTAATCTCAAGATTAATCATGATAATCTTGTTCTTTCTCATGAGTTATTGCCAAATGAGCCACATGATGCTACCAACAATGTTGTTAAGATTGATATAGCCACATCATGTAATGACTTGATTGTTGAGAGCATTGAGCAAGTTTCTAGTAGCAAAGGCAAGAACGTGATTGAATCCAACAACTATGATGATTATGTCAAGCTCAAGAATGAAAATGAAAAGCTCAAGAAGGATCTTGAAAAGCTATCAACCACCAACACAATTATGATAGAGAATCTTGACAATAATCATGATATGGCACTTGAGAATGATGTGCTTAGAGAAGAGAACAAGAAACTCAAAATGGAGAAGAACCATGATGAACTTAGAGAAGAAAACAAGAAACTTAAGTTGGAGAAAGAGCATCTCAAGATCGGTTTGAGCAAGTTCACAAGAGGCCAATATCTCCAAAGTGAGCTACTTATGAACACTGTGATGAAGATGGATAGAAGTGGCATTAGGTTCTTGGCAAATCAAGAGAATATAGCTCAAGTTCAACATCAACAACAATACAAGTCAAAGCCTAAGCCAAAGAGATGCTTTGAGTGTGGACAAGAAGGTAACTTTGCTCATGAGTGTGAAACTCCACCACCACAACCCTTGCCCAAGCATGCTAGACCCTTTGCCTTCAATGCTCACTACATGCTTAGAAAAGATTCTAGTAAAAAGATGAAAGTCATGTTGTTGGGTCCACCCAACAAGAATAGGCCTAAGTAAATTTGTGTTGCTAAGTCACTAGCTGAGAAAGTCAAGGGCCCTCATCAAGTTTGGGTCCCTAAACAATAAGTTTGATCTCTTGTGTGTGTAGGTCAACTACAAGACCGGTGGAAGTTATTAGGTTATTGATAGTGGTTGTACTCAACATATGACCGGTGATCCTCGTATGTTCACCTCACTAGATGAAGAAGTAGATGGTCAAGAAAGGATTACATTTGGTGACAATTCAAAGAGCAAAGTACAATGGTTGGGCAAAGTTGTAATATCAAATGATCACTTAATATCAAATGTGCTATATGTTGCTTCATTGAGCTTCAACTTGTTATCCGTTGGTCAATTGTGTGATCTTGGTTTTCAATGTTCGTTCACCGAGAAGGAAGTGGTTGTGTCAAAGAAAGATGATGATCAAGTTATATTCAAGGGCTTTAGATACAACAACCTATATCTAGTGGATTTCACCTCCAAAGGTGCAAACTTGAAGACATGCTTATTCACTAAAACATCACTTGGGTGGCTTTGGCATAGAAGACTTGCACATGTTGGGATGGGCTCACTCAAGAAGTTAATGAAAAATGAATTGGTGAGAGGTTTGAAGGATGTAAAATTTGAAAAGGATAAGCTTTATAGTGCATGTCAAGCCGGCAAGCAAGTTACAAACACTCATCCAATCAAAGCTTACATGTCAACAAGAGTGCTAGAGCTTCTCCACATGGATCTATTTGGACCAACAACTTACAAGAGTTTGGGAGGCAATCTCTATTGCTTTGTGATAGTTGATGACTACTCTAGATACACATGGGTGTTCTTCCTTCATGACAAGACAGAAGTGGCCGCATGTTTCAAGAAGTTTGCCAAGAGAATTTGAAGTGAAGCTTAAGAAGAAGTGACAACGGGAAAGAGTTTGACAACACAAACATTGAAGCATATTATGATGAAGTTGGGATTAAGCATGAGGTCTCCGCAACCTACACTCAACAAAATAGTGTAGTAGAGAGAAAGAACCGGACACTAATCACCCTTGCAAGAACAATACTTGATGAGTACAATACACCTCAAGATCTATGGGCGAAAGCTATCAACACCGCATGCTATGCATCCAACCGCCTATTTCTCCAAAAGTTTCTTGGCAAGACCCATTATGAGTTGCTCAATGGGAAGAAGTCAGACATCTCATTCTTCTGGGTGTTTGGTTGCAAATGCTACATCTACAAGAAGAGGCAACACCTAGGGAAGTTCCAAAGACGTTGTGATATTGGTTTTCTTGTTGGTTACTCATCAAAGTCCAAAGCATATCGAGTATTTAATCATACCACCGGCTTGGTTGAAGAAATATATGATGTGGAATTTAATGAATCTAACGGCTCCTAAGGAGTACATGAGAATCTTGATGATGTAGGTGATGAACCATTGAGGGAGGCCATGAAGAACATTCCGGTTGGAGACATCAAGCCCAAAGATGATAAAGATGATGTACAAGTGATTGATCCACCCTCTTCATCAAATGTGCCACAAGATGATGATAAAGATGGAAGAGTAGAAAATGAAGATACTCACGTCTCCTATGACCAAATGGTGGCACAAGCTTAAGATGTTGATGCTCCACAACCTCTTCCTCAAGTGGTTGATAGAAGAAATTCACCACTACTACAAGCACATCCACAAGATCTCATCATAGGGAGTCCTTCAAAGGGTGCAATGACTCGCTCTCAAAAATTTGCTTCATTTATTAAACATCACTCGTTTGTTTCTTATATTGATTCTAAGAATGTAGAAGAAGCTCTTTAAGATCTGGATTGGATAAATGCCATGCATGAAGAATTGAATAACTTCACCCGCAATGAAGTTTGGACACTTGAAGAGCGACCATGAGATGCAAGAGTCATTGGAACAAAGTGGGTGTCCGCAACAAGCAAGATGATCAAGGCATCGTTGTGAGGAATAAGGCAAGGCTAGTTGCAAAGGGGTTCTCTCAAGTTGAAGAGTTAGATTTTGGAGAGACTTTTGCATCGGTTGTAAGACTTGAAGCCATTCGTATCCTTCTTGCATATGCATCTCATCATAAAATGAAATTATATCAAATGGATGTTAAAAGTGCTTTTTAAAAGGCTTCATAAATGAACTAGTCTATGTTGATCAACCTTCTGGGTTCAAAGACACTAGATATCCTAATCATGTTTATAGGTTGTCCAAGGCGCTATATGGGCTAAAGCAAGCCCCAAAAGCTTGGTATGAGCGCCTTCAGGATTTCCTAATTGAGAAGGGCTTCACCATTGGGAAGGTCTACACCACACTATTCACCAAGAAACTTAAGGGAGAGATCTTAATTTGTCAAGTATATGTTGATGATAGAATATTTGGCTCATCAAATGAAGACTATTGCAAAGAGTTTGGTGAATTAGTGTCGAAGGAGTTCGAGATGTCTATGATTGGAGAGCTTACATTCTTTCTTGGTTTTCAAGTCAAGCAAATGAGAGAAGAGATCTTCATCTCTCAAGAAAAATATACCAAGGATCTTATCAAGAGGTTTAAAATGGATGAATGTAAGCCAATCAAGACATCAATGCCATCTAATGGACATCTCGACCTAGACGAGGGAGATAAATCGGTTGATCAAACTCTCTACCGTTCTATGATTGGTAGCTTGTTATACTTGACCGCATCTAGGCCCAATATCATGTTTAGTGTGTGTATATGTGCAAGATTTCAAGCTAATCCTAAGGAGGCTCACTTGGTTTCTGTTAAAAGAATCCTTAGGTACCTTAAGCACACACCAAGCATTGGTCTTTGGTATCCCAAAGGAGCCAGATTCCAACTAGTTGGCTATTTCGATTCGGATTATGCCGGTTGCAAAATTGATAGAAAAAGCACATCCGGAGGGTGCCATTTGCTTGGTAGATCACTAGTGTCTTGGACCTCTAAGAAGCAAAATAGTGTGGCCTTGTCCACCACCGAGGCGGAGTACATTGCCGCGGGTGCTTGTTGTGCACAAATTCTTTACATGAAGCAAACTCTTCTAGACTATAGTGTAGTTCTAGAAAGAGTACCTCTCTTGTGTGATAATAAAAGCATGGTAAAACTTTCTAATAACCCAGTTCAACACTCTCGCACTAAGCACATAGATATCCGTCATCACTTTCTTAGAGATCATGTTGTTAAAAATAATATATCACTAGAAGTTGTAAGGACCAAGGATCAATTGATAGATATCTTTACAAAACTGTTAGATGAGGCTATGTTTTGTCAGTTAAGGAATGAGCTCAATGTGCTTGATCTAAGTAACTTTACAAAAAATTGAGCTTGTGTTGTCCCTTGCATTGCATTGTAATATAAAACATGTTTAATTTTTAGTAATGCACTTAGGGCTTGTCTAACATGGTTAAGACAACCATCGAAAAGAGTGTGAAGAAGCTTAACTTTGGATCAAACTTGATGAGCAACTAGTTTTTCTTTCAAGTATTGCATTGCATACGCATGTGTGTTGCTTTGTCGTTTCTTTTCGGTTATTTTTTTGAGCATCCATTGTGTTCGTCCACGAATAGAGAGCATTTGAAGCTCCTATTGATTATAAACCCTATTGGGTGGCCACATGTTGCTCCTCACCTCTTTTGTTGCTTTTTTTCTAAAATGAATTACAGCCAAAGGCAAATTATTTTGAAAAAATTTGAGGGTTTGAGAGAGCTCTCCCATATTTGTCCCAATTTGTGGTTATTTTGGTCTTTATCGAAGTTGGGACTTGATTGGGACAAAACGTTGCGTAGAAAGGAGAAGAAACTACTGTGGAAGATGGACCGAACGCAGGGACCGGACTCACCCATGGCAGTATCCGGTCAGTGCATCAGGAGGAGATGCAAGTGCTGAAGAAGACCGAATAATGAATAGTGTTCCATCCGCGTCCGGTGACAAGTTGAATCCATGTCCGGTCAGGGCAAGTTGGAACACAGGAATGACCGGACTCTGGGCTGCGTCCGGTCCAGGGTAATCGGACGCGTCCGGTTATGTTTTGAGGCTCTCTGGACCTCTCTGTACTCGACCGGACTCCGGGGGGCAGCGTTAGGTCATTTTCACCTGTGCGTCCGGTCGCAACTGTCAAAGCAAAATAGATCTATATTTTCTCTATCTGACTCTGGGGCCCACACATCCTTTTCTTCTTCTCCCTCATGTGCCCGTGCCCTCGCGTCGTCGCACCCATGTCGCACCGCCGCATCCACGCCGCACCCGCGCACTCGCGCTGCACCACCGCACCCATGTTACGCCGCCACGTTCACCTAAACCCTAGCGCCACCGCCGTGTCACTCCAGATGCCCTTCCGTGTGCCCACGCACAGCGTAGCCACCACGACCGCCTCTCTACCCGCGCTCGCGCCCCTCCATCACTACCATGGTGCCCTAACCTTAGCCGCCATGGGTCATTGCCACCACCGTCGTGGTCCTTCCGTCGACCTCACCGTTGATTCTCTTGACTCCAGCAAACATGTAAGCCCATCCTCGGCGTTCCCTTGGCCAATTGACATAATTCCCTAGGTGAGTTCCCTTGTCGCCTGCTAGGTGTTCGTTATAATGCCTGAACCACATCCAGTTCATTGCTTGATCCTTTCAGTTGGCCGTATGTCTATGTAGTGACATTATCGATTCCCGTGTGGTGCCCCCCACGATCGGTGTCTCATCCTTTCGTAGGTCCCAGACTTGATCTATGGTAGCAAGCCATTCCATCTGTTCACTTACCTAATTGCTTGCTTCTTCTAAGGACCATCGCACCTCTAGTATATAATGTTGCTTATGTATACTTCCTACTCTATCTTATGCAGCGAGTTTGGACAGTGAGTTTGCTTGTCAGTGTTTCAGTGGTAGATAAAATTAGGGCCAAGCCCGCGAGTATGGAACAGAGGCCAAGCCTCTTGAGTGACAGACGACAGTGATCTAGGGGGAGTGTTAGTGGTCAGCAGCAGTTGTATCTTTTGCAATGAGTTCTCTTAGGTTCAGTGGTTTCTTTCAGTGTCAGATATGGCTCGTTGTAAGAACATCGGGGGTGGTCCCAGCAATGATGATGAGAGGCATCCTCCTCGCTTGACAGCACAGGAAAAGGGGAAGGGGCCAAAGAAGATCACTACAAAGAAGAAGCGCAAGAGAGGTGATATAGAGACAGTGAAAGCAGCAGCAGTGGCCATTGCCGTAGAGCGTGCTGAGAGAGGTGGCAGAGGCAGTGGTATTCGCATTGGTGATAAGTTGTCACTAGTTCAAAGGACCGTAGTTGAGCAGCTTCAGGCTAGTCTTGGTAGTCCTCCTAGTACTGTCTTGCTTGGAGGTCGGCATGTTGCTCTGGAGGATACACTAGAGGGCACTCGAGTGGAGGAGGTTGAGCCTCTGAAGGAGACCGAGCAACAGGCAGAGGAGGTAGAGCAGCCATGACTTCGACGCTCTAGTCGCACTCACACCTAGGTGCCACCGAGGCCTCAGACATAGAGACATGGCTCTTGTCCACCTCCTAGACCACAGGGTCTGCCTCCAGTGGTACACTTGGACCTGAGGGCAGCCACAGCTAGGCAGGTGTAGCAGCTCTATTTTGTGGAGTTTGAGGAGTGGTTTCCGCCAAGGTGGGATGAGCGTGCTTCAGAGTAGTTCTACATTGTGCTGCAGGAGGATTTCTACAATGCCTACCTCAATAGTGGTGTGGCATTCAGATCATAGAGAGTTTGCTCGTTAGAGGCTATAGTTGCTGTTGCAGGAGAGCAGATCCATCCCCACCTTAGCTACCTGCCAGGTCTGGTAGATCTTCTAAGATGGATTGGTCGGTATGTTCCGTCATGGGTTAGAGAGTTTTATGCTTCCTTGTGGATTGACCCGAGGCATAGGTTCATTTACTTTGCCTTCAGAGGCCGTGACTATAGGCTATAGAGCCAAAGGGCTATAGAGATATTGAGGATTCCAAAGTCTCCTATTCGGATTCATGAGATCTATGATGGACAGACAGAGCCACTGAAATGCCCTCACGACGGACTAGTACCACCTACAGACTTAGTTAGGGCTTGCTTCACTAAGCCGTTTGGAGAGGGATCAAGCTAGACACCGCGTGACCTTACACCTACTGCTCATATCCTTAATGCAGTCATGAGGAGGTCTTTGCTCCCAAGGAGTGGCTACCGAGAGGGACTGGCCCGTATTCAGCTTTGGCTAGTCCACCACTTGGTCTCCCAGATAGTGTTTAACATTTGGGATATGATGCTTTCAGAGATGGAGGATACCTTAGTAGAGGGTTTTAGAGGCCATCGTCAGTTGCCATATGCTCACTAGATCATATTTCTTATTAGGCAGACAGTTTCATAGAAGTCCCTAGAGATAGTGGCTGAGTTGAGCGGTGCTACTACATAGTTCCCACAGTACGATATGAACCAGCTGGTACATCACAGTTGTGGGAGGACTCCTAGCCAGCCGAGCCATAGACTAGAGGTGCTAGAGACTGTAGCTGAGCAGGACGAGGACCTTAGGGCCATTGCCAAGACAGAGCTAGAGTAGCTAGAGGCACAACAGGAGGACATGGTCAAGAGCAACCTGATTGACAGCTCAGATGAGGACTACTAGCCTATCCCGCATATGCCACCATGTGCACACGACAAAGAGGTTGGTGGCTCCAGCTCAGCTCCACCACAACCACAGCCACCGCAGACAGACTCCACCTTGCTAGCTATACTTGAGCGCTTGTGACAAGACCTGGCTCGTCAGGCACAGGAGACAACAGTTGCCATTGCTCAGGTGCAGGCATGCCAGGATCAGTTTCAGCAGTAGCAGCAGGCCATGCAGCAGTAGTAGTTAGCCATTTAGCAGTAGCTTCTTGGGTTCATGTAGCATGTCTTTTCTACCACAGGGATTGCTCCTCGCCAGTCCGCATTGCAGCTCGGTCAGCCTACTACTACTTCCCCAGTGACTCTAGTTATACAGTCCAGTGGGTTCAGAGGTAGGGACAACCAGCTACATAGTTTGCCTCACCTACCGAGTAGGTGTCTCAGTGGTTCGCTTCACCAGGGATAGAGCAGGCTCAGCACTTCACTCCTATAGTCACGGGCTTCACTCCTACTCAGTCCACATCAGTGCTAGTGATGGACAACCCTGTCTCTTGGAGTTTGGGTGCTACTTTCAGTGAGCTCACAGGACAGCCTACACCGCCTGAGTTTTGAGTCCCTGCTCCTACCACAGCCGCTCCGGTCATAGTGACTACTGAGATGATCCCATCCTCTATTTCTTTGTCTGAGCCACCTCTGATAGTCACTCCCACCCCTGAGGTTTCAGTGACAGTGACATTGACAGTTGTGGCTCCACTTCCTCCAGTGACACCTTCTGAGCCGTAGGGTCAGGCTACTACCATAGATTCAGGGTTACCACAGGCTACCCTAGCTATCGAGTCCACTGAGCAGACCTAGACTGCTTCACCTCCACTTCCAGTGATAGAGGGTCCGATCGCTTTGAGTTCAGGGTCCGAGGATGATGCAGCTCAGTTTTAGATTTCTCACCGCACCTCAACGCCCGACACGTCTGCTGCTACCCTATCGTCTGACCCTTAGGTTTTGGTGCTTGACACCAAAGGGGGAGTGGGAGCGAGTATGTTAAATTTAGGGGGAGTGCGTGAGACGGACTCGTTCTTTTGTGTGTGATACTTCATGCATTCATGTTTACTCTCATGCATTATGTTATATGTAAAATATGTGTGATTGTGAGACTTATGTGACATGTGTGCTCTATACCTTGATATATATGTCATGTCACTTGATTATGCTCATTTGCTTTGCATCCGCGTTTCACTCCAATACAAATGAGTTTTACTTTGTGTACTTATGCTTATTTCATACCTCGTGAGTACATTATGTTGCCTTAGATCATATAAGCATGCCTAACCCTCATTTGTTCTTATTGTCAATTGCTTATATGAGCCAAGCATGTTGAGAACCTCACTCATCTTTTATACATACTCGAGCTTGTGTTGTCATCAATCACCAAAAAGGGGATTGTCGGTGCAGAAAGTGACCAACACGTAAATATTTATAGTTTTGCCGTACGTTGTGATCGGATGTGGCCTAGCACTCAATGACACAGGGTTTATACTAGTTTAGGCAACGTGCCCTACGCCCAGTTTGAGTCGGTCGGTGACTTTATGTAACACCCAAGGTGTTACACCTTAATCAAAACACTAAACCATATCATGAGCATCATGTTTATGTATTATTGCATGTGGTAAATGAGAAATTAAATTTTATTGCACTAATTCTCGGATTGAGCTCTAATTTATTCCTTGTCCAAATACTCTCTAGCACAACTCAACTCACTATTGTCATCCTGATCCAACTCCATCTCTCGCTATTTCATCTCCTTCTTGATCCCTAGAGCACGCCTCAGCACACTCGTAGAGCAAGCCCGCGTAGCACGTTTGCAGTACCCTTCACTGGCAAGTTTCGCCATAGTGTCATTACTTCGCCATGTCATGAATGGCGAGTTAGGCAGCAACCTCTAGCATGTGGCACACGCTCATCAGCAAACGAAGATGACCGACCGCAGCAGCTCATAGAAATTCGCGTGTCATCCATTATTCTTGACCCCCACTAATGTACCCAAATAACATTCACTAGGATCCACCAGGTCATCACGTCCAACAAGCGTCGTGAAGTCCAAGTTGTCCTTCCAGCACGTCATCTCTCTCCACGTGAGAGCTCCATAGCCACAAAGTCAAATGATAAATTATTGTCATTCACTAATTATTAGCATACCACTTGGCAAGATTTATATCTCCATCAATCTCGCGACACGCCACTGTCGTCTCTCGTTGTTCTAATTACCCCGCCTTTACTTCGCTTGCTAATCACCTTGCAAAATTATCAGCGCACGACGCTCTGCCGCTGCCATAGTGTGTCGCACACGCTACGCATTAATCTCACTCACAAGCTCGGCCCGCTGAGCACGCCGCTCGCTCACTGCTCTGCAAACGCAGTGCACACACCCTTTCCACACGCAACAATGTAGCATCGCAGAAACACTATTCAAGCAAAAACACTGTCCACGCTGAAAGCACTGTTCATCCGAGAAAAACGTCGGGCACAAGCAGCTGCTTTTGACATGTGGTATCCTCCTCCATTGATGCCTTGACATCTCGTTTGCCTCTAGTATGCCCCAACAAACGTGTTCTTTGGGCGGGACATTTTTTTGTGTGGACCAAAAGTAGAGCATGAGCAGCACTACCGTCCACCAGTCTTCACTTGGCATGCAGTAATGCACATCAGCACTTGCGCAGGACCAGCTGCGCCGTGCCGCGTGCGATGAGTAAGTCAAACCCACTCTGCCAGGCACACCACTGCACACGGCATGGAGCCAGACGACAACCCTGCCAACTCGTTCCGTGCTTCCAGACTACCTAGCTCATCATGACCACCCACGACCAGTGCTATATATGGCTCTGCTCCGCTCCGCGCAGGGCAAGCAAATACTAAGCTCTCCGGTGTCTCTTCTCTTGTATTGCCCCTGCACATCGATCACCGTAGGCGGCACTTCGTTCAATTCCGAGATAGCTAGCCTACAAGAATTCCTTCATCCTCCTTCTCTATTATTTCTAGACCCACAGCCATGTACAAGTCAACAAGTTCAATTGCGTGATTAGCCTCCTCCAATAATATCATTTTCTTCATCTCTAGAGCTCATTTGAATTTATTTATTTATTGTGAAATAAATTTTGTTAGATTCCTAAATTCATGATCTATCTGTTAGTGTAATTAGTCCGTATAGTTCAGTGATACATTTAGGGTTACTTTATTATTTTGAAATGCTTATTATTATTATGGTTATTTAGAGAATGATTTTTTGTGATGCATGGTAGCTAGTGCACCTTGTTTTATTATATAGTAAATTGATATTAATAATAAGGATGCCTTTAGTTGCTAAGATAATACATGAAATGTTTCATACCTGTTTAGTGGGAATAATAGGTAACTTTGCGTATTAGTCATTAGAGTTAGCTTAGTAGCTTGATAGATGTATTCTTATTTTAAGAGTTGTTGTTGCTGTATTACTAAGCATTGCATCATCATCACTGCTTGCATATAGAGAACGCGCCACTGGAGATCGTGACCTTTGGCGAGCAGGAGTACGACGAAGTCGTCGAAGAGTACGAGGAGGAGATCCTCATGCAGGAGGACGTTCCGGAGCCGCCCGTCACTGACTTTGCTGACACCGCGCCTGCCCAAGGCAAGCCCCGGTGCTTAACCCTTACTTTGAATAATAACTGAATATATATCTATGATGTGTATTTACGTTACATGCATTTTATCGAAACTACATGCATAAATATATCTACCTATGAGTCCTACTAGTACAGGTCGAGTAGCTGCTATGCTCAGAATATCGGTAGCGTGAGTAACCTGCCGTTACTCGCAAATAGGTGATAAATATGATCACTCATGATAAAATGGTGGAAAGGAAAATGGTGACCGGGTAGGGATATGGTTGGGTTCTGGTGGGTGTAAAGGGTTGTGTCCTGCGGCCAACAGGACATAGCTCGGTTACACTTTTTCCCTGTCTGTGTCAATTAAGGACCGGTCGTTGCATATGGCTCTAGGCAAGTGTGGCAGAACCTCCTAAATTATAGGGCCCACATGCACCTGTCACTGTCCAACGACCTTTGACATTTATGCATATGTTACCGATAACTTAAGAAGACTGTCGGGTGTCTGCGGGGAACCCCGAATCATCCACGATTTCCGAGCAGGATCACATTACAGAGTCATTGCAGATACAACATTTATTCAAATATCTACACCAGAGTAAATCAATGGAAGTCTTACAATAACTTAGTTTACAAAACATTTATTTCAAACCTTACAAACTAAGTTCGATTATTAATACAAACCAAAGTAGGGGAGTGGCATTATAATATATACAAAACACACAAATATCGCCGCCACGCCTAAGGGCCACACATTACTTATCATCATCGCCTTCGAACAACAAATATGCAAAGACGATCCAAAACAGATCCGCTCATGAGCCTCACCGCAACAAGGGTCAATAAACCCCGAGTACGAAAGTACTCAACAAGACTTAACCAAAATAAAACCGATAAGACTCAGAATGCAGCTCGTGGATTCAAGGTATGGCTTTAGCAATAATCAAAGTTCTTTTATGTAAAAGCACTTTAACAAAATTCTTTGTATCAATATTTAAAATCTCATAAGATCATATACAAAGTCGACACGATCCGTATTGAGATCATGAAACTTCATATCCAACACTTTCTCTAACCATTCTCAAGTTCCAAAGCTTAATACTACGATGATGAACAGAGAAGTGAGTCTCCATAACCGAGGAGCAACGACGATTCGAATCGATTATAAACCCAAATGGGAATTCCAGACCACCGACATATGTAGGTCCCCGACCTACATATACCAACCTACCCTTGGATCCTCTAAACAAGAACGGGTCCGCGCCACCCGAGAATACAAGACTCTCCACTCCACCCCATTGCCACGTGGGTACACGCTATTCCCGCCATCTCTCCACTCCCAAAGTCGTGAGTAGCCATTCTCGTAATAGAATAGCCAAGTTAAGGCTTACCGGAGTATGTGGTTAGTACTACAAAGTCTCACCTACAACAGTTCACCAACGGTACGGACGGACCTTAATCGACATTAAAGTGAAAAAGAACCCGCTCACAAGACATTACTGTGTCTTGTGGCTCACACACACCGAGTCCGCCTTGGTCTAGATTTATTACTCCACATTACCATATCACATGATAACATAAGTAACCAAAGTTCCATTTAAAACTCGCAGTGACAGCAATCACCCAACTTTGATCGGTCTAAGCAGCTAAGCATAACTAGGCATATACGATTTTAAACGGGTAACAAGGTAGATATGGAACAACAGGGTTGATAATGCAACAATTAGGTTTCCACTTGACTTCTAATCACTTAATGCAAGATTGAAAAGCAAAAGCGAAATCAATTTGTAAAATACAAGGTAGGGTTATATGCATCCGGGCTTGCCTTCGTTGACGGAAAAGTCCGGCTCTCGCGACGCTTCACAAGTCTTCGATCCGACCTCAACAGATGCATCAACCTCCTCCGCAACTTGATTAACTACCACGTGTTCACCTTCGCTTACTACACGTAGTAACATTGCCATGCTTAACATGATGTGGAATATGAAACATGATGCTCGATGATGGATGCAAAATTAATAAATTGATACAATTTTTCTTCGCAAAGATCTGCTTACAAACCAAACTAACCAAACCATATCCAGAATCGATGTGACCACGCTTAGCACCGATCACTTTGGTGAACTCTCCGACCACTACGGTGAACTCTCCGACCACTACGGTGAGCTATCCGACCACTACGGTGAACTCTCCGACCACTACGGTGAACTCTCCGACCACTACGGTGAACTCTCCGACCACTACGGTGAACTCTCCGACCACTACGGTGAACTCTCCGACCACTACGGTGAGCTATCCGACCACTACGGTGAACTCTCCGACCACTACGGTGAACTCTCCGACCACTACGGTGAACTCTCCGACCACTACGGTGAACTATGCGGAGCAAAAATCATCGGTGAGGGAGAACCGCGAACGCAGTGATCAAAATGAGTAAACAACAACCGACTAAAGACTACAAGGATCGAAACGAAACCGTAAGAACACCGACATACATAAACGGCTCACCGAAAAGCTCGCCACGATGACACGCCCAAGAAGGGTGAAGTTGTCGACCTCGAGGAAGAAAAACGTGGACAAATGAAGTTCTCGGCAATTTCAAAGCACCAAGGCTAGCCGGCTGGATTCGCAAGGAAAAGACGGAACTAGGACGGCCTTTACCGAGATGGCAACAGCGGTGGTGAAAACAAAGGAAGAAAACGACGATGACGACGCCTTGGTAATTATAGCGCGCGCAAAAGCTCAAGGAAGCCACGACGACGAGCTGCGGCGGCGATGATCGGAAAACAGAGGAAAGGAGCGGGCAAAACGGCGACGGCTCGTTAAAAAAGGATGGCCAGAAACTCAAAGAAGCCACGACGAAACCATTTCTCGCCAACATGACGCCTGATTGACCACGCCACGCTACGACCGAAACAAGCCAAGCTCACCGGCGGTAGAAGCGCAAGCGGTGAACACTGCTCATCGAATTACAAGTTTGCCATACGCCAAAATTCACAAATTACTCTCAAATTTTCATAACAACTCAAAATCTCCAAAACAAAAGTTGTTCAAAATTGAAAGTTCTACAACTTTGCTTCTATAACCATCTCCTAATTCTGCCTAGATTTTGAAATGGATTTTTAGGGTAGGATTTAAATGTCAAAAAAGCTGGTTTTCTCTCGAAAAATTCAAAATCCAAACAAACTTTGAATTTAAGTCAAACAATACAATTCAACACATACCACATGAATATAAACTTGTTTTAGTGTATGCATCTCAAAGTTTTCACCAAATGCCAAATGCTTTGCAATGCATATGATGACATGTCGTTTTAGTATTTTAAACACCCGAGGTGTTACAATCCTTCCCTAAAAAAAATCTCGCTTGAGAGATTCAAAGCCATAGAGTAAGTAATGGAAAAGGAAATGTGTTAATCCAAAACATCCGAACTTTTCCATAAAACAACCGAGGTTTCTTTACAAAACACTATTTGTAGTAACCGAGCTCAACTAACATTATTCTAGTCTATAATGACGCAAGAAACTCGAAACTTTTCTAGCAAGGAATCTTCCGATTCCCAAGTAGCTTCCTCTTCGAATGTTGATTCCATTGTATCTTGTAGAACTTTATTGTCCTCCTTCGAGTAACACGATCTTTCCGATCCAACACTCGGATAGGATATTCTCAATAAGTCAAATCGATTCAAGTCCTACCCCTTCAATCTCAACATTCTCGCTTCCCACACTCGGAGACACTTCTTCAATTGAGAAACATGGAATACATCATGCAATCACGATAGATGTTCCGGTAATTTCAAGCGATAGGCCACTTTTCCATATCTTTCCAAAATTTGAAATGGTCCAATATATCGAGGTGCTAACTTGCCTTTAACACCAAAACGAGTAACTCCTTCATTGGTGATACTTTAAGATACACAAAGTCCCTTTGTTAAACGTCAATGATCGACGCCGCTTATCTCGCATAACTCTTTTGTCGGGATCGAGCTATCTTCAAATTACTTTGTATTTGCCTAACCTTGTCTTCTGCTTTTTCACAAGATCAACTCCAAAGAATCTTCTTTCTCCTGCTCGCACCAACTCAACGATGTTCGCATCTCACGACCATAGAGTGCTTCAAATGGAGCCATTCTAATGCTTTCCGATAACTATTGTTATATGAGAACTCAGCCAAAGGTAAGCATTCGTCCCACTTGTTGGAATAATTAAGGACACAACACCTTAACATATCTTCAAGTACTTGATTGACTCTTTCAGCTTGTCCATCACCTATGGATGATAAGCAAGATTATACAGAGCTTGGTACCCAATGAAGAATGCAATTGTTTCCAAAAAATCGAGACAAACTGTGTTCCCCTATCCGACACTATGGTCTTTGGTACTCCATGTAGGCTCATAATTCTTGCTAAATATATCCCGCATATTGGACAAGAGAATATGTATTCCGGACCGAATAAAATGTGTTGACTTGGTTAGTCGATCCACAATCACCCATATTGAGTCAAATCCTTTGATGTCTTGGGTAGACCAACAATAAAGTCCATACTTATATCTTCCCACTTCCAAGCTCGGAATAGGTAATGGTTGTAATTCTCCAAAGCAGACCTCAAATGTATAGCTTTCACTTTCCCGACAAGTATCACACTTTGCTATATACCTTGCAATTTCTATCTTCATTTTGGTCCACCAAAACCTTTGTTTTAAGTCATGGTACATCTTGTTGCTTCCTGGATGAATAGATAACCTAGAAGCATGTGCTTCTTCAAGAATTGACTGCCGCAATTCGAGAACCTTTGGTACTACCAGACGATTCTTGAACCATAGCACACCTTCATCATCTATGCTAAAGCATTCCGCTTTTCCATTTATAACTCTTTCCTTGATATGGGCTATACCCTTATTTTCCTTCCTCGAGCAAAGAATAACTTGATCTCGAATAGCGGCTTCAACAATTATGTTGGTCAAACTTCCTTGTTGAATTACCTCCACCTTCAACTTCTCCATCTCTTGACATAAGGTCAAACCCATTGTTCTTACTTTCGTGCAATTGCAATAACTTTTTTATGACTTAGAGCATCTCGCAACCACATTTGCTTTTCCAGATGATAATGCACTTCTAAGTCATAATCTTTAATCAGCTCTAACCATCTTCTTTGTCGCATATTCAATTCTGATTGAGTAAAGATATACTTTAAGCTCTTATGGTCTATATATATATGGCATGTATTACCAAGTAGGTAATGCCGCCAAATCTTCAAAGAATGGACCACAGCTGCTAACTCCAAATCATGAGTCGGATAGTGCTCTTCATGTTGCTTAAGTTGCCTGGATGCATAAGCAATGACTCGGCCTTCTTGCATCAACACACATCCAATACCAATACCCGACGATCACAATAAACGCCAAATGACTTCTCGATGTCGTTGGGTTGGGCTATCGTGCAAAGCGTCAACAATCTCTTCAAAGTCCGAAAAGCCTCTTCACAAATGACGACCAAACAAACTTGACTTGGTTCTTCAACAACTCAAGAATGGACTTTGACACTTTAGAGAAATCTGAATAAACCGACGGTAATACCCCGCCAATCCCGTAAAACTCCTAACTTCATGAACTGTGGTTGGCGGTTTCCAATCAAGAACATCCTTCACTTTGCTTGGATCAACAAAGAACTCCTTCCACCGACAAGACATGTCCAAGAAATTGTACTTCCTTAAGCCAAAACTCACACTTGCTGAACTTTGCATATAGTTGATGTTCTCTCAAACGAGTCGTAACAATTCGAGATGTTCCGCATGTTCTTCCTTACTCTTGGAATATACTAGAATGTCATCAATAAACACCACAACGAATTTGTCTAGCTCGTGCATGAATACTCAATTCATCAAATACATGAAATGAGCTGGAGCATTGGTCAAACCAAAAGACATGACCAAATATTCATATAATCCATATCTTGTGGTAAATGCCGCTTTTGGGAATATCTTCAGCTTTATCTTGATTTGGTGATATCCCCACCTCAAATCTATCTTGGAGAAAATTTTGGCTCCGCCCATTGATCAAAAAGCAAATCTATCCGAGGTAATGGATACTTATTCTTGATGGTCACTTCATTCAACTGGACGGTAGTCGACACACATAACCTCAAGGTCTCATCTTTCTTTTTCACAAAATCACCGGACATCCCCAAGGTGATGAACTAGGTTGATAAATCCCTTATCAATCAATTCTTGCAACCGAAGTCTTCAACTCGGCTAACTCCTTAGGTGGCATCCTATAAGCTCTCCGAGAAATCGGAGCTATTCCGTGTTTCAATTCTATGTTAAATCGACATCCCTATCTCGTGGTAGACCGGTAATTCTTCAGAAACACATCAGAAATTCACATACTACCGGGATATCTCTAATCTCTTTGACGGCAGCTGCACAAACTTTGCCCAATCGATCTTCTTAAGGTTGGAAGTTGGATAAGAAGTTGAGAAGCACTAGTCGCAAACTTACCCTTATAGTTCTATTCAAAGCATTTATAACAAACTTTATGTCGATACATCCAATTCATTCCCAAAATCACATCTATATCCTCGGTCCTTTAGGATAATCATGGTAGTGGGAAAATATGCCCACCTGTGTTTATGGGTACCGTATACCATTTCCTTAGTACACGACGCCCCCCAGGCATCAGATAAAAAAAAATTTCCTTTGTCGTCCCAATTGAAATTTCATACTTCACAACAAATGCTCTATTGATGAATGAATGCGATGCGCGCCGTAATCAAAAAGTATAATCACAGGATGATTGGCAACAGAAACATACCCATCATCACCGGCTCTCCTTCGTGAATCTCCCCACTTTGAATATAGAACACCGTCCCCTGCCTTCCTTTCATCTTTGCCCTTCTGAGCATTCTGATTGTTGCCCTTATTCTGGGCCTGACCTTGTTGATTGCCAGGGCTCTTCTGAAAATTGGGATTGTACTGTTTCGGATACGGACACTCCCTCGAGAAATGACCAGGCTTGCCACAATTGAAACAGGGATACTTATGACCCTGAGATGTTGGAGTATTGACACCAGAAGTATTCTGAGGTGGATGCTGATAAGTTGTAGCAGGATTTTACATTTGATTGTCGACCGCTTGAAATCATGCGGTGGATGATAAGGAGGACGATTATGATTAATCGGATGATAAATCACCCTCTTCTTTGGATTTCCCCAAAAGATCCAGACGGCATACCCTTTTTCTTCTTGAACTCCCTATGTCAGCCGATATTTTGCCTCTCAAGCAATTGCAATATCCACGGCCTCATGATAAGTGACATTGGTACAAGTCATCATCATAGTCTCGCAATTTGGTATTCATACCTCTCATGAACCATTTCTTTTCTTTGCATCGTTGTTGACATGTTCTGTGCATATTGTGACAGTGATTGAATCTTCCTACATATCGCATCACAGCTTTGATCCCCTTGCCTCAAAGCAAGGAACTCTTCCAACTTTATAACCATCACTCCTTCAGGATATAATGGGCTCTAAAAGCAAAGACGAAACTCTATCCAAGTTAATGGAACACCAAGGGTTGTGCATGCCATAAGGTTTGTATACCAAGCACCGGTACGCACTCTCTAAGTTGTCAAGGCAAACACCGGCTTCAAAACTCCGCAATGAATAAGATCAAATTTCTGCTCCATGGTCCTAAGCCGGTCCATCGACCTCCAATGGTTCATCACCCTTAGTGAACACTGGGTTTTGGTATCGGTGAAGTCAACATATGTAGCCTCATGCCCGTTATGATTATGTCCCATGATTTCTATGCATCCGATTTTGATTACTTTGAGCCATCTCATGAAGCAAACGAGAATTTTCCATACCACATTGACTAATGCGGCAATAGCATCACCCATTTGTTGGCATTGGTGGCGGTTAGGATATCATCATCATCTTGTGAAGTACCAGAATATGCGATCCTCACAGCATTTACGATCTGCTCATAACAAACCAAACTTTATTCACAAGCCTTTATTCAAAGATCCTAAAGCTTACTACAACGCATTACATCGGTGCCACTTATTTAAACACAAGACCACATCTAAACAAGACTACTTAACTTAACTAGAAGTAATTATTTCACAATTCTACTCCTTTTCATGATTACATCAAACTTCAGTGCTCGGATCCATTCCGAAATATTACCGCCTTCATTATCACTTTCATCAATCATTACTAATTCTTCGGGATCTTCTTCTCCCTCTTCCGATTCACTCCCATCGGCAATGATAACACCGGATCCAATGCATCAACTTGGGGTTCATGATTTGGATCTAGGAGATTGCTTAGCCTATGAACTTCCTCATGCGATATGTATTATGCTCTTCTAAGTCTTCTACATAAAATTCTAACTCATGAGTTCTAACTCTAGCTACATTTTCCCTATGCCAAGCTTCATTCCTTCCTTCCACTGCATTTAACTAACATACGCTCATAGCCTCGTGAGCTATGGTAAGACGCCTTAATTGTTCCTCGTAATCGCCCACCGAATGGCGCCCATAGCCCTATCTCTAGTAGCTTGGGCTAACTCTGCAGAAATCCTTCAGATCTCCGCTTTGAGGATCGTGCCTAAGCGCTCATATATCGCTAGCACCATCATTCCTAGGGGCAAGTTGGTGACGAGGAACCCCTTTGGGTCCAAAGGGACTTACGGGCGGCCATCTTGGCACGAGCCATATCAGAGGAAACCAATTTAATCCAAGTAAGACCACTTGATCAAAGTCTAAAGAGCAGCTATGATGGATTACATTCCTCAAATCAGACTCACTACTCAACTCCAGACTAAGAGGTGAAGGAAGTAACGAGTGAATTATTCATGATGCATGAATCGTTCTTACGAACAAAAACATCAAAGTTTAGAATGCACATAAACAACATTTATTTTTTTATATAGGGCATAGTAAGATTACTACTCCACCACACAAGACCCTTTTAATCAAATAAGGAATGGTGAGAAAGAAATAAGATAAGTCGAAGCAATTTGGACCAAATTAATCAAGTTAAATTTAGTCATCTCAAATCATTTTGAAGTTTTCAGAAACCAATACCACAAAAAACTTTGTAACGATCGCTTCGATACCATTCTCGTGGCGTAACCTCCTAAATTATAGGGCCCACATGCACCGCCACCGTCCAACGACCTTTGACATTTATGCATATGTTACCGATAACTTAAGAAGACTGTCGGGTGTCCGCGGGGAACCCCGAATCATCCACGATTTCGAGCGGGGATCACATTACGTAGTCATTGCAAGATACAACATTTATTCAAATATCTACACCAGAGTAAATCAATGGAAGTCTTACAATAACTTAGTTTACAAAACATTTATTTCAAACCTTACAAACTAAGTTCGATTATTAATACAAACCAAAGTAGGGGAGTGGCATTATAATATATACAAAACACACAAATATCGCTGCGCCTCTCGCCTAAGGGCCACATTTACTTATCATCATCATGATCAACAATAATATGCAAAGACGATCCAAAACAGATCTCGCTCATGAGCCTCACCTCGCAACAAGGGTCAATAAACCCCGAGTACGAAAGTACTCAACAAGACTTAACCAAATAAAAACCGATAAGACTCGTGAATGCAGTGCTCGTGGATTCAAGGTATGGCTTTAGCAATAATCAAAGTTCTTTTATGTAAAGCACTTTAACAAAATTCTTTGTATCAATATTTAAAATCTCATAAGATCATATACAAAGTCGACACGATCCGTATTGAGATCATGAAACTTCATATCCAACACTTTCTCGAACCATTCTCAAGTTCCAATTATTAATACTACGATGATGAACAGAGAAGTGAGTCTCCATAACCGAGGAGCAACGACGATTCTGAATCGATTATAAACCCAAATTGGAATTCCAGACCACACGACATATGTAGGTCCCCGACCTACATATACCAACCTACCCTTGGATCCTCTAAACAAGAACGGGTCCGCGCCACCCGAGAATACAAAGACTCCACACTCCAAATTTATTGCCACGTGGGTACACGCTATTCCCGCCATCTCTCCACTCCCAAAGGCGTGAGTAGCCATTCTCGTAATAGAATAGCCAAGTTAAGGCTTACCGAGTATGTGGTTAGTACTACAAAGTCTCACCTACAACAGCTTCACCAACGGTACGGACCTTAATCGACACAAAGTGGAAAGAACCCGCCACAAGACATTACCAGTGTCTTGTGGCTCACACACACCGAGTCCGCCTCGGTCTAGATTTATTACTCCACATTACCATATCACATGATAACATAAGTAACCAAAGTTCCATTTAAAACTCGCAGTGACAGCAATCACCCAACTTTGATCGGTCTAAGCAGAGCTAAGCATAACTAGGCATATACGATTTTAAACGGGTAACAAGGTAGATATGGAACAACAGGTTGATAATGCAACAATTAGGTTTCCACTTGACTTCTAATCACTTAATGCAAGATTGAAAAGCAAAAGCGAAATCAATTTGTAAAATACAAGGTAGGGTTATATGCATCCGGGCTTGCCTTCGTTGACGGAAAAGTCCGCTCCGCGACGCTTCACAAGTCTTCGATCCGACCTCAACAGCATGATCAACCTCCTCCGCAACTTGATTAACTACCACGTGTTCACCTTCGTTTACTACACGTAGTAACATTGCCATGCTTAACATGATGTGGAATATGAAACATGATGCTCGATGATGGATGCAAAAATTAATAAATTGGATACAATTTTTCTTCGCAGTACAGTTACAAACCAAACTAACCAAACCATATCCGTAACTGATGTGACCACGCTAGCACTGATCACTTTGGTGAACTCTCCGACCACTACGGTGAACTCTCCGACCACTACGGTGAGCTATCCGACCACTACGGTGAACTCTCCGACCACTACGGTGAACTCTCCGACCACTACGGTGAACTCTCCGACCACTACGGTGAACTCTCCGACCACTACGGTGAGCTATCCGACCACTACGGTGAACTCTCCGACCACTACGGTGAACTCTCCGACCACTACGGTGAACTCTCCGACCACTACGGTGAACTATGCGGAGCAAAAATCGTCGGTGAGGGAGAACCGGCGACTGCAGTGATCAAAATGAGTAAACAACAACTGACTAAAGACTACAGCATCGAAACGAAACCGTAAGAACATTGATTACAGACAACGGCTCACCGAAAAGCTCTGGCCACGATGACACGCCCGCAGCGGTGAAGTTGCTGAACTCGAGGAAGAAAAACGTGGACAGCGAGTTCTCGGCAATTTCAGGCGACCAAGGCTAGCTGGCTGGATTCGCAAGGAAAAGACGGAACTAGGACGGCCTTTACCGAGATGGCAACAGCGGTGGTGAAAACAAAGGAAGAAAAACGACGATGACGACGTCTTGGTAATTATAGCGCGCAAAGCTCAAGGAAGCCACGACGGAGTCAAGCAAGGCGGCAAAGGATCGGAAAATGAGAGAAAGGAGCGGGCAAACGGCGACGGCTCGTTAAAAAGGATGGCCAGAAACTCAAAGAAGCCACGACGAAACCATTTCCCTCGCCAATATGACGCCTGCCTTGACGCCACGCTGCATGATCGAAACAAGCCAAGCTCACCAAGGTAGAAGCGCAAGCGGTGAACACTGCTCATCGAAATTACAAGTTTGCCATACGCCAAAATTCACAAATTACTCTCAAATTTTCATAACAACTCAAAAATCTCCAAAAACAAAAGTTGTTCAAAATTGAAAGTTCTACAACTTTGCTTCTATAACCATCTCCTAATTCTGTCTAGATTTTGAAATGGATTTTTAGGGTAGGATTTAAATGCTGAAAAGCGGGGTTTTCTCGAAAAATTCAAAATCCAAACAAACTTTGAATTTAAGTCAAACAATACAATTCAACACATACCACATGAATATAAACTTGTTTTAGTGTATGCATCTCAAAGTTTTCACCAAATGCCAAATGCTTTGCAATGCATATGATGACATGTCAGGTTTTAGTATTTTAAACACCCGAGGTGTTACAGCAAGTCACAGATCTATTGTCCCGAGCACATACTTGGGTATGGGCGCAGGGAAGACTTGTTGCTCTCTTGTCGCGGATCCGGCTCTTTTCGAACTGACTGATGGGAAGAGGAGGTGGTGGAGGTCCTTGCACCACACTGAGTCTGGGACTCAGGATGTGGGGGCTTGGAGTACAAGTTTGGACGGGGACCTGGATACCCGGGATAGGAGAGTGATGGGTTAGTCCTGCTTGTGCCTGGGGTACAAGCGGGGCGTGTGTCTTCGGGGCACCCAACTAGGCACATTGATTCTTGAATCGTCGGGAATTCCGGTACGACTTGTCTGCGATTTAGCACCGTAGTAAGAACTGAAAGTTGAAAGGAGAAGAAATGGAACTGATTGCTCAACTCTTGCTTGAAAGTAGAACATGTGCTTATATAGACTGGCTAGATGATAACTTAATACGGCTGATAATAATACATAAATAAGGACTCACTATTAGTATTGCTTTCTGCCAAAAGAAACCAGCAAGCCATATAGCTTATCATATTCCTTGGAGTCAGGAAAATTATTCCCACTAGTCGGATAAGTCTTGTGAGTACATTGTGTACTCAGGGTTTATTTACCCCTATTACAGGTGATGCTTGAAGAGTACCTTTGTGTGGAGGATCCTTCTGGTGGGCTCAGATGGAATCCTCGCCCCTTACCGCTAGATGTTATTTTTAAATTCCGCTGTTATCATTCTGCACTCTGGTATTTGATATTATAATAATGTACTTTTTAAGAAACTCTAATGTATGAAATGGACTTGTGTTGTAACTCATTCTCATTATTGGATCCTTGGGAAAAATGTGGATCTTTCGGGTTCTCCCTCGGGGTGTGCCCGATGGATACCGCTCGCTGTAGCCTGCTTTTGGGGTGCTTTGTGTCTGGTGGAAGACGAGCGCCTCTGTAAGTGTGCTATTTTGGGCGATTCTGCCACAGTTGGTACTAGAGCCAATAATGGTTACGAGTTTCATCACTCTTTTTCAAAAACTTAAAAATTTGACCAACAAAAGTTTTGCGAAAAGTAGGATGCGATTATATTAGGTAAATAAATATAAGCCCTAGCAATATGGTATATCTAGGATAGCGGCACTGGTTTTATCTAATCAGTTTTCTACAGGTACACTGACTTACGTTGTGTAAGAAATCGCTTAGTATATGGAAAGTGAGTGTGCAATGTGCCGAAAAGTTTTCCGAATGCCGCTATATTCCGGCTTGAGTGAACGATTAGGTCGAAGCATGCATCATGATAATAGCATCTTACTTCAATTGAAATCCCCCTTCACATATAATTGAATTAGTAAATTTATAGGACTAACTAACGGAATGCTTTAATAAATGTGCTGTCATTTCTCTAATCCCTTGATTCTGATCGGGAGGGTGCTCTAATGGATGGTTCATATCTCTTACAGATGAATCTAAGGTCTAGACGTGGGGGCACTAGTGCGGGGGCAGCTCACGGTCTTGGCGAGGGCCAAGGTGAGAGTGGCCGGGCCCATGAGCCCAACGGGGAGAGCCATGGGGCTCCACTTCTGGCTCCTCCTCCGCCACCGCCTCCGCCGATGACTCCCGCAGAGATAATGGCAGAGCTGTTGGCTGCTCGCCGAGAGTCGGCTGCTGCTCGCCAGGAAATGGCTCGTGCCATGGACATTATGGCACAGGCTATCGCGGGCCTCACCCACGGAGGCCACGGGGGCAACGGTGGGAATGGGGGTGGTGCCCGCCGCCCTGAGGGATAGTCCTCTTACCAGGACTTCCTCAAGACTCACCCACCCACGTTCACATCGTCTGACGAGCCCCTGGAGGCAGAGCACTGGCTTCACACTCTGGAGCAGAAATTTTGGCTGCTCAGAGTGACCGACGAGCAGAAGGTGTACTTTGCGGCGCATTAGCTTTTGGGGTCCGTAGGTGCATGGTGGGAAACCTTCCAGGCCACGGAGTAGCCAAATCATCCGGCAACATGGCGGGAGTTCTCCACCGCTTTCCGAGAGTTCTTTATCCTTGTTGGTGTCATCAACTAGAAGGTGACCGAGTTCCTGGAGCTGCGCCAGGGGAAGAGGACAGTGATGGAATATGTGAACAAGTTCAATCACTTGGCTTAGTATGCTGGCATCCATGTGGGCTCTGATGACAAGAAGAAGGACTGCTTCTTTCGCAGTCTCGCTCCCATTCTTCAAGAGAAGCTATACACGGTGAACTATTAGACCTTTGGAGCACTGATGAACGCCGCCATTGCCATGGAGAGTTTTTAGCGGGAGTCCCAGGCTGAGTGGAAGAGGAAGCGGGTGGCAGCTGGATCCTCTAGCCACCCTCACACACAGAAGATACAGGTTGTCCGGCGGGGACCCTATCAACCATCCGGCGAGCCTTCGTTCCGACAACCCCAGCAGACTTCGCAGACTTCCTCTACTTAGTACCGTGCACCTTCGTAGCAGGTGCAGCCGCAACAGTCTCAGGGACAGCAGGTCCCACCTCATCAAGGGTTTGGGAATAGGCTAGGAGCTTGCTTCAAGTGTGGCAAAGATGGCCACTATGCCCGGGCCTGTCCCCAGAACCAGCCAGCTCAGTCAGCTCAACCGTTCGCAAATTCTAGGCTTGTGAAGTGGACCATCATTAAGAAGAAAGTGCCCAGCAGGTCTGGCTAGGTGCACTTCATAGATGCTACGTAGGTTTTGCAGTAGGAGCCGGTGATGGCTGGTATGTTTACCATCGACTCCCATCCAGCTTTGGTGTTGTTTGATTCTAGTGCATCACATTCCTTTATGAGCATGGGGTTTGTAGAGTGGCACAACTTACCACTTATGGCTATACCGTATGCCTATAAGATCCGTACTGTGGGTTCACAATTGTTCATCAATACCCGCACGGATACAGTAAGTTTGGTATTAGCCACCCACACTTACCGCCTACAGTTCATGGTCATGCCTAGGCAAGGCATTGATGCTATTCTTGGAATGAACTGGTTATGGGTGTATGGGGTAGTATTGGATATGAAGAGGAGAAGTGTGGAGTTATGGCTTACTTCTTCTGAGGATAGGATGTCTCTTATTGTACCCTCAGATCCAGTCTTGCCTGTTGCTTCCCATGCTGAAGCCTCTCCTGATCTTACCTCCATCCCTGTGGTTTGTGAGTTCCTGGATGTTTTCCCTGAAGATCTTCCGGGGTTTCCACCAGACCGTGAGGTAGAATTCTCCATTGAGCTTGAGCCTGGTACTGCTCCCATCTCTAGACGCTCGTACCGCATGGCTCCAAGAGAACTAGCTGAAATGAAGAAGCAACTAGAAGAGTTGATGGACAAAGGTTTCATCCGTCCTAGTTCTTCACCATGGGGTTGCCCGGCTATTTTTGTGAAGAAGAAGGATGGTACCTTGTGGATGTGTGTGGATTACTGCCCTCTTAATGCGGTAACAGTTAAGAACAAGTATCCTTTGCCCCGCATAGATACTTTGTTCAACCAATTAACTGTTGCCAAGGTGTTCTCGAAGATAGATCTCCGATCAGGCTATCATCAGATCAAGATCAGGCCACATGATATACCAAAGACAACTTTCTCTACTAGGTATGGGCTGTATGAGTACCTAGTGATGTCTTTTGGTCTCACCAATGCTCCTGCCTTCTTCATGTACCTGATGAATTCAGTTTTCATGCTGGAGCTAGATAAGTTTGTGGTGGTTTTCATTGATGACATCCTGATCTATTCCAAGAATAATGAAGAGCATTCCCGACACCTTTGGATAGTACTGACTCGACTAAGGGAGCACAAGCTATATGCTAAATTCAGCAAGTGCGAATTTTGGTTAGATCGAGTGCAGTTTTTGGGGCATGTGTTGACACCTGAGGGCGTTTCAGTAGATCCTAGTAAGGTGCAAGATGTGTTAGATTGGAGATCTCCCAAGTTTGTGCATCAGATTCGTCAATTTCTTGGTCTCGCTGGGTACTATCGACATTTCATTCCTGATTTCTCCAAGATAGCCAGCCAATGACCAAGCTGCTCCAAAAAGAAGCTAAGTTTGATTGGAGCCCAGCTTGTGAAGAAGCTTTCCAAGCTTTGAAGAATTTTTTGACCACTGCTCCTGTGTTGGCCCAACAAGATGTTGATAGGCCGTTTGATGTATACTGTGATGCCTCAAAGACGGGGTTGGGGTGTGTGCTTATGCAAGATGGGTGTGTGATAGCTTATGCTTTGCGCCAACTGAAGAAGCACGAGGTGAATTACCCCACTCATGACTTAGAGCTGGTTGCTGTTGTCCATGCTCTAAAGATTTGGAGGCACTATCTATTGGGCAACAAAGTGCATATCTTTACAGATCACAATAGCCTCAAGTATATTTTCACTCAGTCTGAGCTGAACATGAGGCAGAGGAGATGGTTAGAATTGATAAAGGATTAAAACTTGGAAGTCCAATATCATCTAGGAAAGGCCAATGTAGTGGCCGATGCTTTGAGCCGAAAGTCACATCAGGTTGAAGAAGCACCTTTGTCTCTCAACCATGCAGAGGTATTGGCTCACATTGCATTGACCTCTGAATTGCTGGAGCAGATTATTCGGGAGCAAAAGGAAGACCCCGAAGAGATTCCTCATATCAGGAAGTTGATGGCTGAAGGGCGTGGCCCTCACTTTAGTGTTGATGAACATGGAGTGGTGAGATACAAGGATAGACTGGTGGTTCCATCCAATGAAGAGCTGAAAAGAAAGATTTTGAATGAAGCTCACCGTTCAAAACTGTCTATTCATCCTGGTGGTAACAAGATGTATGATGATCTGCGCCACTTGTACTGGTGGTCTAATATGAAGCAGGACATCACCCGGCACGTCGCGACACTTGTGGTCGGGTTAAAGCAGATCATATGCGTACCCCAGGATATTTGCAGCCCTTGCCCATTCATGTCTGTAAATGGGAGGATATTTCCATGGATTTCATTGTGGGTTTACCCCGCACCTCCACGGGCTTTGATTCTATTTGGGTCATTGTGGACTGTCTCACCAAGTCTGCCCATTTTATCCCAGTGGACACTAGATATCCTACCAAGAAGTATGCTAAGATATATTTCGATCGGATTGTGACCCTACACGGAGTTCCCCTTACTATCATCTCTGATAGAGGGTCAGTCCTTGTCTCTCATTTTTGGGAGCAATTGCAGCACTGTTTGGGTACTCATCTTCTTAGATGCTCAGCATACCACCCACAAACTGATGGTCAAACTGAAAGGGTGAACCAGGTGCTCGAGGATATGTTGTGGGCCTGTACCATTTCTTTTCCTGAGAAGTGGGATAAGTGCTTGAAGTTAGATGAATTTTCATATAATAACAGCTACCAAGAGAGCATCCGCATGGCACCATTTGAGGCTCTATACGGGCAGAAGTGTAGAACGCCACTGAACTGGGTTGAAGTGGGAGACTGTGGGTACTTTGGGCCTGAATTCATAAAAGAGGCTCGAGAGAAAGTAAGCATTATTCGAAGCCACTTGAAGGCAGCTCAGAGCCGACAAAAGGCTTATACTGACAAGTGAAGAAGGCCTTTGGAGTTTGCAGCTGGGGATTGTGTGTATCTCAAAGTATCTCCTATGAGAGGGGTGCATCGGTTGGTGTCCATGGCAAGCTAGCCCCTCGGTATGTGGGTCCATACAAGGTTCTGGAGCAGTGTGGTCCAGTTGCTTATCATCTCTAGCTGCCTGATATTTTATCTACGATACACAATGTGTTTCACGTATCGCAGTTGAAGAAATGTTTGCGGGTTCCTGATGAAGCTGTGGAAATTGAAGAGCTTCCCCTCCAGCCAGATTTGACTTATGTGGAGCACCCTATCAAAATCTTTGATGAGAAGGAGAGAGTGACCAGGAACAGAGTAGTAAAGTTCTACAAGGTGCAGTGGCAAAACCATTCAGAGGACGTAGCCACGTGGGAACAAGAGAGTTACCTATTGAAGCATTACCCCCACCTCCTCTCTGGTTCTGATAGTTAGTTGCTGCGTCGAAATGTATTTCCTACCTTCTTCTCACACTAGGCACATGAAATCTCGGGTCAAGATTTTGTTTTAGGGGGTAGTTTTGTAACACCCTTGGTGTTACGCCTTAATCAAAACACTAAACCATATCATGAGCATCATGTTTATGTATTATTGCATGTGATAAATGAGATTAAATTTTATTGCACTAATTCTTGAATTGAGCTCTAATTTATTCCTTGTCCAAATACTCTCCAGCACAACTCAACTCACTATTGTCATCCTGATCCAACTCCATCTCTCGCTATTTCATCTCCTTCTTGATCCTCGGAGCACGCCTCAGCACACTCGTAGAGCAAGCCCGCGTAGCACGTTTGCAGTACCCTTCACTGGCAAGTTTCGCTAGTGTCATTACTTCGCCGTGTCATGAATGGCGAGTTAGGCAGCAGCCTCTAGCGTGTTGCACGTGCTCTTTAGCAAATGAAGATGACCGACCGCAGCAGCTCGTAGAAATTCACGTGTCATCCATTATTCTTGACCCCAACTAATGTACCCAAATAACATTCACTAGGATCCACCAGGTCATCACGTCCAACAAGTGTCGTGAAGTCCAAGTTGTCCTTCCAGCACGTCATCTCTCTCCACGTGAGAGCTCCATAGCCACAAAGTCAAATGATAAATTATTGTCATTCACTAATTATTAGCATACCACTTGGCAAGATTTATATCTCCATCAATCTCGCAACGCGCCACTGTCATCTCTCGTTGTTCTAATTACCCCGCCTTTACTTCGCTTGCTAATCACCTTGCAAAATTATCAGCGCACGACGCGCTGCCGCTGCCATAGTGTGTCGCACACGCTACGCATTAATCTCACTCACAAGCTCGGCCCGCTGAGCACGCCGCTCGCTCACTGCTTTGCAAACACAGTGCACGCACCCTTTCCTCACGCAACAGTGTAGCATCGTAGAAACACTGTTCACTCTGAAAACACTGTTCATGTGGAAAAGCACTATTTATCCGAGAAATACGTCGGGCACAAGCAGCTGCTTTTGACATGTGGTCTCCTCCTCCATTGATTCCTTGACTGCTCGTTTGCCTCCTGCATGCCCCAACGAACATGTTCTTTGGGCGGGACATTTTTTTTCTGTTTGGACCAAAAGCAGAGCATGAGCAGCACTACCGTCCACCAGTCTTCACTTGGCATGCAGTAATGCACATCAGCACTTGCACAGGACCAGCTGCGCCGTGCCGCGTGCTACGAGTAAGTCAAACCCACTCTGCCAGGCACACCACCGCACACAGCATGGAGCCAGACGACAACCCTACCAACTCGTTCCGTGCTTCCAGACTACCTAGCTCATCGTGACCACCCATGACCAGTGCTATATATGGCTCTGCTCCGCTCCACGCAGGGCAAGCAATTACTAAGCTCTCCGGTGTCTATTCTCTTGCATTGCCCCTGCACATCGATCACCGTAGGCGGCACTTCGTTCAATTCCGAGGTAGCTAGCCTACAAGAATTCCTTCATCCTCCTTCTCTATTATTTCTAGACCCACAGCCATGTACAAGTCAACAAGTTCAATTGCGTGATTAGCCTCCTCCAATAATATCATTTTCTTCATCTCTAGAGCTCATTTGAATTTATTTATTTATTGTGAAATAAATTTTGTTAGATTCCTAAATTCATGATCTATCTGTTAGTGTAATTAGTTCGTATAGTTCAGTGATACCTTGAGGGTTACTTTATTATTTTGAAATGCTTATTATTATTATGGTTATTTATAGAATGATTTTTTGTGATGCATGGTAGCTAGTGCACCTTGTTTTATTATATAGTAAATTGATATTAACAATAAGGATGCCTTTAGTTACTAAGATAATACATGAAATGTTTCATACCTGTTTAGTGGGAATAATAGGTAACTTTGCGTATTAGTCATTAGAGTTAGCTTAGTAGCTTGATAGATGTATTCTTATTTTAAGAGTTGCTGTTGCTGTATTACTAAGCATTGCATCATCATCACTGCATGCATATAGAGAACGCACTGTAGCCCGTTGTAGCTTGCTTTCGGGGTGCTTAGTGTCTGGTGGAAGACGAGTGCCTCCGTAAGTGTGCAATTTCAGGTGGTTGTGCCACACTTTATTCCTGAGCCTAGGTGCTCGATGTTTGTTGTGGGGTTACAAACGGAAGGGAGTATGATGGGGGGTGCAAGAGGTCCGGTCGGACTCTGGACCGAAGGGCCAAGAGTGACGGGAGCTCCTGCATGCGCTAAGTATTCGAGCGTGTGCTTTGTGTAGCTTTAGAGTGTCCAAAGCTAACATAGGGTGAATCGATCGTTGGTTGTTCGAATGGTTCCACAGTCATCCTTATTGGGAGAGAGCGCATCCCCTTTTATAGATGAAGGGAACGGCCTTACAAGTGAGAGAGGGAGAGTTTACGTATGCTACTAAGTCTCATTGCCCACAATGTTGGGTACAATGATGATTGTAGGCACCCACAACACTGTTTATGTCAGACACATGTGGGAGGTTTTACCGTATTCACCATGTATGGCAAATGACGGCGCCCATAACACTGTTGATACCCAGAGGCATGTGGGGGGTTTTACCGTGTTCGCCTAGTATGGGAGTTGAGGGTGCCCACAACACTGTAGGGCAAAGGTTGGCGCCCACAACACTGCTTGGGCTCTGACATACCTGGAAGGTGGCAGGGCACCCTTCTGACATGCCCTGTTGGTACTGTGCTGCAGGTGTATAGGGTACGGTCCTTGGTATTGTGGTTGACTTGAGTGCCCTGTCTTACTTATTCTGTTCGTTTCGTGGGTCCTCACCGAGCGGGCGTCCCCGGTCAGTTGGTCCTAGTTAGAGAAGAGCTGTAAGCAGAGGTTCGGTGCATCCTTGGTCGGAGACGCGGGTCGAAGTCAGAAGCGGCATTGGCAGGCCTTTCGGTCGGAGAGGCGGGCCGAAGTTGGAAGCAGCGTTGGCCAGGCCTTTCGGCGGAGAGGTGGGCTGGAGTCAGAAGCGGCATTGGCCAGGCCTTTTGGATGGAAAGGCGGGCCAGAGTCACAAGCAAGCATCGTTCCTCCTTGGCCAGGCCTTGCGATCGGAGAGGCGGGCCGGAGTCGAAAGCGAGCATTGTCCTTTCCTTGTCCATGCCTTCTAGTCAGAAATTGGATCACCTTTCTAGCCTATCGTTAGTTTTTTGGGCCAGCCCAGGAGTTGTACGTCGTTCGCAACATCATCTACTGGGCCGAACTTTTGCTGGGAAGCAGGTCCATGAGGGACCCCAAGTTTATGAACCCGACAGGAGCCCCCGAGCCCCCAGGCGATTTGGGTAGAATCGTCTGGGGGATTTTCTTGGTTTTGATGGCGGGTGTAGCCCCCGAGCCCCCGGGTGATCCGGGTAGAATCATCCGAGGGGTTTTACGTGTTGCCAGCAGGGGAATTTTTAGTTTTGACAGTGGGTGCGTGTGGGCGCACCCGCGGGTGTAGCCCCCGAGCCCCCGGGCAATTCAGGCAGAACCGCCTGGGGTTTTTTTTGTCAGCGGGCGTGTGTGTGTGTGTGTGCACCTTGGTGGGCGTAGCCTCCTCTTTCTAGTTTTTGGCCCATCATTTCTAGGAGCACGGTCCTAGGCGTTTGGTCGCAGTCGAGGGACTGAGCGAGAGGGAGTCATCAACCAGGGCGTCGGGCGCGTCGATGTTTTGGGCGAGTCAGAGTCGTGGATTCAGGGATCGGGCGAGTCGGAGTCGCTAACCAAGGCATTCGTTGCGTCAAGGGATCGGACGAGACGGACTCACGGATCCAGGTGTCGGGCGTAGCTGAGGGACAACCGAGGGATCAGGCGAGTCAGAGTTGTGGATCCGGACGTCGGGCATGCTGAGGGATCGGGCAACTCAAAGTCACGGATCTAGGCGTCGGATGTGCTAAGGGATCAGGCGAGTCGGAGTCACAGATCCAGACGTCGGTCGTGCCGAGGGATCGGGTGAGTCGGAGTCGTGGATCCAGACGTCGGGCGTGCCGAGGGATCGGGCAAATCAGAGTCGCAGATCTAGGCATCGGGCGCTGGGCGCAACCGAGGCATTGGGCGTCCTAAGCCCCTGAGCCCCATTGGGCTTGGTAGGGGTCAGTTGAGTTTCGTGCGTTACCTCGTCCGTAGTTTTCGCAACTAGAGGGGCTGAGCTAACATTGCTTGCCTCGATGGCTCGAGTGACGCGCTCGGTGAGCTCGCTAATGGGTACGTTCGAGTGGAATCTGGGTCCGTCATTCATGATGGGGTCGGCATAGCCCTCATGTTGTGTTCCACTGCTCCTTAACCCGCATCCTGGCAGATGCCCGGGTCATTCCGAAGACCGACCCAGGTGGCCCGCTGGCCTCCCCTCGATGGAGATTCTGTGGGCATGGCTTGAGGTTAGGATCGAATGAGAAGGTTGAGATGACCCTATTTGCTTTGGAGCAGACTGGGCAAGGGCCACTAGGGTTCATCTAGATTTTCTCCCCTAGCTCTGTTTGACGCGAGGCGGCCTTGAGCCCTTCGTGGGCTAGCCTTCGAACCCTAGTCGGTCATTGCTCATGTTGAATGAGGCAACTACTGTTTCATGACGCAACACGAAGCATTGTGATGCATTAGCTACATATGTGATGCTTTGGATGTATGGGATGAATGAATGATTGTATGAATGAATGTGTGAATGCGTGTATGAGAATGGATGAATGAATGTTTATGCATTCAGAAAATAAAATGAAGTAAGTGGGATTGGTAGAGTTACCTTGATGACTCGAGTGATAGGCTTTAGAGAGCTTTTATTGGAGATGTCCGAATGGGATCCGTGCTCATCGTTCATGATGGAGTCGGCGTGGCCCGCATGGGGTGTCCCTCTACTCCTTACCTGTCTCTCGATGTTCGCCTAAGCTGTCCAATCGACTTAGGAAGCCCGTTGGTCTCTCCTGGGCGGAGATCTCGTTGTTGGGCCCTTCCAAGTCTTGCCTAGGAAGGCGGAGGGCCACCCACAAGCAGTTGCACCTTGTTTCCCATGCCTGGCATGTGGTAGTGGTGGGCCATACCCAGGCCACATCCCATCTAACCAGGTGCCATCTCGTCAGACAGGGTGCGTCCCATCGGTCAAGGCGTGTCCCGTTGTATCCCATCTGCATTGAATGGGGGAAGGGAGAGGGATTTTTGCCCTAATCCTTCGCCTTTCCCCAACTGCTGTGCCTCCTCCTTAAATAGGGGAAGGGAGAGGGCTTTCATCTCGTTCCTTCGTCTATTTCCCATCTGCCACCTCTCCTCCTTCTTCCCTCTTGCCAAGAGCATTTGTGTGCCACGACGGTTCCTAGAAGAGAAAGGGTAGAGCGAGGGAGAGGAGAAACTCATAGATCCATTCGTGAATCCAAAGCACAATGTCAAGCTGGAGGTCATCCGTTGTGAGCGAGTCGGTGCTAGCCACCTTCGCCAAGAAGGGGGTGCTGCCACCGAACAAGGTGGCACACTAGAGGGCTCCAGCGGGGGAGGCTTTTCCACGACCTCAGGCCGGTGAGGTCGTCTCCTTCCTTACCTTCCACAAGCGTAGGCTAGGATACCCCACGCACTGGTTCCTGCGCGGGCTCCTCAATGAGTGGGGCCTGGAGCTGCAACACCTTAATCTGACTAGGGTGTTGCACATCACCGGCTTCGTCACCATCTGCGAGGCCTTCCTCGAGATGGAGCCACACGTGGACTTCTTCCGGCGGCTCTTCTCCAGATGAGCCCTATCGGAGGGGGACCCTCCCAGGATCACGTCGGTGGGGGGCTTTGCGCTATAGAAGAAGCCGAGTGTGTCGGGCGCCTACCCCGCGTACTCCCCCTGTGACTCCAACCAGGGGTGGCACGGGGAGTGGTTCTACATCAGGAACCTAGTGGAGGCGCAATTCTGGTCGTTCACCGATAGAAGGCAGGAGAGGCAGGATAGATGGTCGTGGGGCCCTTCCAGCCGACAAAACAAGCTGGAGGTCATCGGAGCGGAGCTCCAAAAGTTGGTGCAGTAGGGCCTTGACGGGGTGTGGGTGTTCCACACCTTCTTCCATTGTCGGGTCACCCCACTGGCGGAGAGGACACGGTCGATGTGGATGTACACTGGCCCGATGGACCCCGACCGCACGTCGTCGGAGGAGTTGGCAAAGGACAAAGTCTAGAGCCGACTTGACCGGGTGCTGCAACTGAGGCCCAAAGAGTCCCTTGACGAAAAGGCCAGAGCTCTTCATGCTTCGAAGCTGTCCAACCTGGTACGTTCTCCTCTCCTTATTTCATGTTCCATTTGATCCTGCTCTCCTGTAATCTTGACTTCGAGTCATTCGTTTCATAGGGACTCGAGTGCTGCAAGTCCTGACCGTATCTCCTGAAGGGGCCGGAGGGCGTGGCTCGGTAGGTGGCCCTGAAGGAGGCGGCGGACGGCTAGAAGAAGAAGAGAGCTGAGAAGGCTTAGAGGAGGCACCAGAAGGAGCAGGATATCGCCTGACACGTGCGGGCCAGGGAGAACAGGAGCGGCGTCGAGGCAGAGGATCCCATAGAGATGGGTGAAGACGTGATCTCCTCCGAGTAGGAGGGAGGCCAGGAGGTCGTGACGTGGGTGGTGCATCATGAGACTCCAACCACGCCTGCCAACAATGTGTGTGAGGTAGAGAGGCGTGGCGACGCTCCCACGCTAAGGAAGCACGCCTCGAGCTCGGACGTCGTCGGTGAGCGGGAGGCGAAGAGGACGCGGTCACCGCGCCCTTTGGAGGCGTTGCCGGCCTTGTCCCCACCTACTTCGGGCGTGGTGGGGCAAGCCAGGCGGTCTGAGGAGCGGCCTCGCACCCGCGTATCTTCGGGGCTGGCACCGGCGCGCGACCTACAACTAAGGGACGCCCTGCCAGCTGCTCCAGTACGCACGCCTCGAGCCGACGGTCACGGCGATGCACGGGCCGAGCAGGAGCCAATCTGGTCAACCCCCCCCTCGATCGAAGTGAGGGGGCATGGGTCACGGCCTATTAGTGACCCTCATCCGGTGGGCCCGTTGCCGGTGGGTCGGGGCTTTAGAGCCCTGCCGCTTATATCCCGGTATGCTTTCTTCGTTTATTTTTGATTTCGTAGTTGAGTTTTTTGGAGGTGCGAATGACCTGTACTTTTTCAATAGTTGCCAGATGCTGCCGGGGTTGAGCATAGCCCCACCTCCTATGTGGGAGGAGAGGAGGCCCACCTTGCATTGTGTCATGATGAGCGGCGGGGAGAGCAAGGTGGCGGTGGTGCGACCTTCCCTTTTGGGGGCGGCACCCCCTGGGTCGGTCGTGAGTACGGCGGCAGCGGCGGCAATGGCGTTGGTGGTGATCCCGGTGGCGATGGCGGAGGCCACGTCGGAGGTGACCCTTGCGACCCCTCCTGCACCGGCTGCGGTGGAAGAGGGGAGGGAGACCGGGCTCCCTGCCTCGCCCGGCGGAGGGCCGCATGGCTCGCCCTCCCAGTTGGAGCTGGAGGTGTCGGGGGGAGACGCGGCTAGGCCAGAGGTGGAAGGTCCATCGATGGGCCATGAAATCGAGATAGTGGAGGTCTCCTCTGATAGTGAAGTAGGTGACAGGGTGGAGCCGATGGCGCCATCGCAAGGGCTGGGGGCTACCGACCTGGTGTGGCCCTGCCCCGAGGACCTAAGGAAGGTTCAGTTCATCCTTTAGGATGAGCAGGAGGATCAACTCTAGGACGTGCTTGGGGGAGAGGACTCACCATGGAGTTTGATCTCGCCCAAACCAGGGTGAAGCTCGAGGAGGCCCTGGAGCAGGTCAAGTCCGTCCAGCAGGCGATTACTGTCGACCTACCCTGTGTCGCAGAGGTAGTTTTTCTATGTTCATCCTTGGCTCCTTGGTCTTCCACTGGTTATCTTAGCATGTTTGCCTCTTGTGCTGTAGGGCTTGGAGGAGATGTTGAGCCACAAGTCTCGCTTCCTCCGATCGGAGCATGCTCGGGAGGCCATGATGTCACGGTGGGTCACTGAGCTCGAGCGCGAGCTGGAGTCCACCTGCCGTGAGTCTTAAGGCTAGGCGGCCAAGGCGACGGAGGCATGGGCGGCGGAGCTGCTCATGGCGGAGTGGGCAACCGCCGCTGAGCGAGGGCTTGAGGCAGAGAAGGTCCGCCAGGCGGAGACTGAGGCAGCGCTCTAGGGTTCCCTAGAGGACCTGGAGTTGGAGTGAAAGGCCCTGGAGTTGGAGCGGAAGGCCCGGTCGGAGGTTGACTAGGAAGTGCTCGTGCTCTAGGGCCAGGTGCTCGGGACGGAGAAGGCGAACGCTTGGCTACGCGAGCAGGTGACTCGACAGGAGGAAGGGCTCTCCATCCTCGAGAACACCCACCTCGGTATGGACCTTTAATGCTTTTGGTTGATGTCTTGGTTTTTCCTTTAACTTGCTTCTGAGCTCGTCATCCTTCTTCCAGAACTGGGCGGAAAGGTTGGGTCACTGGAGTAGGACTTGGAGATGGCCAGGGCAACAATTGGCTAGAATGCGGAGGCACTGGCCAAGTCCCTTGAAGAGCGACGTGCTCTTGAGGGGGAGCTCAACCAGCTTCGCAACGTCGCCTAGGTCGTCGTCTCAGAGGTCTTCGGGTCGGCGCCGAGCACCAGCGCGCCTACCATCCGACTAGCGGAGGTCCCGGACGAAGTGCGGGCGCTCATCACCGACGGGATGTTCTATGGAACATTGGGGGTGCTGACATCGGTGGCAATGCACCACCTGGGGCTGCACTTTGCCACCATCTGTAGCGGGTACGCCGACGGCTGGAGCTCGGAGGCCATCCATGCGCTCTGGGAAAGCTTGCTGCCACACACACAGTTGGTGGCCGAGCAAGTCTCCGCGCAGTGGGTGATGGATGCCTGCCATGCGAACGCGGCCGAAGGCACGCACCCAGAGGATGTTGCCCAGCCCACGGATGGAGTGGAGCCCGGGTCAGAAGCGAATGTCGCCCCGCCTCCAACCAAGCCAAGTGTCATCTAGCCGGAGAGCGAGCAGCCCCTACCCTCGCCGGTCGCACCGTCAGTCGATGCCACCGGCTGCCATAGTAGGAATTAGAGTAAAAGTAGTTTAGCAGATGTAAAAGTTAAGTTTGTGCGGGAACCTCCGTGTGAACAGTTGTGTTGATAAATACATCAATTTTTGTTTTGTGATGAATCACTTCGTTCGGGGAAGTTTTGTCCCATCCGTTCCTTATTTTTACCTTAGCATAATTTTGTTTTTTTAATTCTTTCTTTTTCGCACCTACCCGTTCGTCCCGTAGGCTGCAACCTTAAGAGCCTGGGCATGGCCCGCGAGGCTCAGCTGCTCATAACTATAGGTAGAGGTGGGGTGCGATCGGTAGGAATGTTTAAAGCAAAGTTATGTAAGGTAATTAAAGGAACAGACTACCCTTTCGTTCGGGTAAAAATGTATTTACCATAAGATAGTAAAACAGAGAGGTGGTGTCGCACCCTCGTGGAGCCCCCGAGCGACTTGGGCCAAAAGTGTTTTGGGCCGGGGTGCTTTGTAGGAGCGAATCGTTGAATGAAAGAAAATGGTAAGACCGATTTTTTAAGGGAAGAAACGACGTAACTGTTCGATATTCCAAGTGTTGGCGAGAACATTGTCGTTGTCGTCCTTCAGTCAGTAGGTGCCCTATCGGATCACTTCGATCACCGTGTATGGTCCTTCCCATGGCAGAGAGAGTTTGTGCTTCTCCTTGGTCGATTGGGTCCTTTGAAGCATGAGGTCTCTGACCTTGAGGACCCTTCCTCTGATTTTCCTCTCATGGTACCTGTAGAGAGTCTATTGGTAGGGAGCAGAGCAGATGATGGTCATCTTGTGGGCCTCGTCCAGCAGGTTGACTGCATCTTGTTGAGCCTCCGTGGCTCGGTCACGGTCGAAGGCCTTTACTCTTGGGGCGCCATGGTTGATGTCGGAGGGCAGCACTGCTTTAGCTCTGTAGGCCAGGAAGAAGGGTGTGAACCCTATGGATCAGTTCGGGGTCGTTCTTAGGCTCTAGAGGATCGCTAGGACCTCTGCAACCCATCGCCCGGCGTACTTGTTGAGTCGGTCGAAGATTCATAGCTTAAGTCCTTGGAGGACCATGCCATTGGTGCGCTCGACCTGAACATTAGTATGTGGATGTCTGACTGAGGCCCAGTCGATCCTGATGCCATATTCATCACTGAAGTCCAGGAACTTCTTCCTAGTGAAGTTAGTCCCATGGTCGATGATGATACAGTTAGGAACGTCGAACTGGTAGATGATGTCGAGGAAGAATTTGACCGCCTCTTCCGAGCGGATGTTACTGATGGGCTTCGCCTCTATCCACTTGGTGAATTTGTCCACTGCTATGAGCAAGTGAGTGAAGCCGCTCGAGCCCTTTCTAAGGGGTCCTACCATGTCGAGGCCCCAGACTACGAACGGCCAGGTGATGGGGATGGTTTGAAGCTCCTATGCCGACAAGTGCGTTTAGACAGTGTAGAACTGGCATCCCTCACACCTACGGATGACCTCCTCTACATCTCATAGCGTGGTGGGCCAGTAAAAATCTTGCCGAAAGGCATTTTCGACCAGTGACCTTGGGGCCGCGTGATGTCTGTAGATTCCAGCATGGACCTCGAGGAGGAGCTCTTTCCCTTGGCTGGTAGGGATGAACTTCATGAGTACCCTCGATGGACTTCGCTTGTAAAGTTCGTCTCCGAGTGCGACAAAAATCTTGGCGTGTCGAGCGATCCATCGTGCTTCAGTCCTTTCAGGTGGGAGAACTTAATCAAGGAGGTAGGCAAGCAGCGGTGCTCGCCAGTTGGTTTGATCGAGCGCCACCATGGCGACGTCGGTGGGCGACGTCGTCACGGAGGCACTGGGGTCGGAGCCCCCGAGTGTCGGGCAGCGTCAAGGAATGTTTGCACTGGACCTTCTAGGACGCTTGCAGACGGTTCGTGAAGTTCGATGATGAAGACCCCATCCAGAGTCGGAGCCCGTCTAGCAGCCAATTTCATGAGAAAATCGGTGGCATCGTTTTCCTTTTGGGGGACTTGATGCAGTTCAATCCCCTAGAATTTGTCCTCAAGCTTGCGCACCTTCTAGCAGTATGCTACCATGAGGGGGCTTTTGCAAGAGGACTCCTTCATGACCTGGTCGACGACCAGCTCTGAGTCACCACGAATGTAGAGGCGCGTAGCGCCAGCTTGATGGCGATGCGCAGTCCGTTGATGAGGGCCTCATACTCCACGGCGTTGTTTGAGGCTAAAAACTAGAGGCGGATGGCGTAGCGGAGCCTACTCCCGTCCGGGGAGATCAGAACCACTCTAGCCTCCGAGTTGGGCGCCATTACATACCCGTTGAAGTACATCGTCCAGTACTCGTGGGTGATGTCCGGAGTGGGTAGCTAGACCTCCGTCCATTTGGCGACAAAATCTATGAGATCCTGAGACTTAATAGTGGTACAAGGGATATACCTGATGTCGTGGCCCATGAGTTCGAGTGCCCACTTGGAGATCCATCCCACGGCGTCGTGGTTGCGAACGATGTCTCTGAGTGGGTATGAAGTGACGAATGCGACTTCGTGGTCGGTGAAGTAGTGTAGGAGCTTTCGGGTTGCCATCAGCACAGCGTATAGGACTTTTTGCACCTAGGGGGTACCAGACCTTGGGGTCGGTGAGTAACTCCTCGATGAAGTATACGGGCCGTTGGACCTTAAGGAGATGTCCTGTCTCCTCCCTTTTGACGACTAGGGCGGCGCTCACCACGTGGTTGCTTGCCGCAACGTAGAGGAGGAGGGGTTCTCCCCGTTCGGGAGCGACGAGGATTGGGGCCGATGGTAGTGACATTTTGAGGCTCTCCAAAGCCTGTTGCGCTTCCTCAGTCCAGACGAAGGCATCCGTCCTTTTGAGAAGCTTGTAGAGAGGCATCCCTCGCTCGCCGAGCCAGGAGATGAACCGGCTTAGGGTGGCCAAGCAGCCGGTGAGCCTTTGTACGCCCTTGAGGTTTCGTATAGGGCCCATGTTGGAGATGGCCATGATTTTTTCGGGGTTGGCCTCAATGCCGTGTTCGGACACGATGTATCCAAGCAGCTTCCCCTTTGGAACAACAAAAACACATTTTTTGGGATTCAATTTGATGTTGAACCTTCAGAGGTTCGCAAATGTCGCGGCTAAGTTCGCAATCAAGTCACAAGCTTGAACAGTTTTGACCACTATGTCATCAACTTTGATGATGATTGTTGGTTTTGGCCGGTCGACTTGATCAGGTTGGTCAAGCGGGTCGATTTGATCGATGAAGCATTGCTGCATGCACCATTGATAGGTGACACCAGCGTTCTTCAGGCCGAAAGGCATGGTTATGTAGCAGTATGAACCATACGGGGTGATGAATGAGGTTGTGAGTTGATCGGACTCTTTCATCGCAATCTGGTGATAGCCTGAGTAGGCATCCAGAAAGGAGAGGATCTCACACCCCGAGGTGGAGTCGACTATCTGGTCTATGCGTGGCAAAGGAAAGTGATCCTTTGGACATGCTTTGTTGAGGCCAGTATAATCAACGCACATTCTCCATTTTCCTGTCTTCTTTTTAACAAGAACATGATTGGCAAGCCAGTCGGAGTGGTATACCTCTCTGATGAATCCGGCTACCAGGAGTTTGGTGATCTCTTCGCCTATGGCCCTGCACCTCTCGTCATCGAAGTGACGCAGGTGCTGCTTGACGGGCTTTGAGCCTGGGAAGAGGCGTAGTGCATGCTCAGCGACGTCCCGTGGTATGCCCAGCTTGTTGGATGGTTTCCATGCGAAGACATCGCGATTGGCGCATAGGAAGTCGACGAGCTCATATTCCTATTTGGCCGAGAGTTGGGTCCTGATCCACACTATCTTGGTTGGGTCAGTGGGGTCGATCCCCACTGCCTTAGTTTCCTCGAGTGGGCGGAAGGCCATTGATGAAGTTGGTTTGTTGCAGTCCAGGACTGCTGGGGTCGATAACTCCCCGAGTCGTGGGAGCTCAGAAGAGCTGATGATGGCAGTGGCGAGCTCGTAATGCTCATGGTCGCACGTGAAGGCGCGCGAGAAGGTGCTACCCACAGTGATGATGTTGTTCGGTCCTAGCATCTTTAGCTTTAGGTAGGTATAGTTGGGGATCGCCATGAACTTGGCGTAGCATGGCCGCCCCAAGATGGCATGGTAAGACCTCGGGAAGTCTACCACCTTGAAGGTTAGCACCTCCGAGCAGAAGTTGGCTCGGTCACCAAATGTGACGGGCAGGTCAATCTGCCCGAGCGGGTATGCCTACGCTCCTGGGATCACGTCGTGGAAGGGAGAGCTCACCGGACGGAGCTCCAATCGGGGGATGTGTCGCAGAACCGACCAATTTATAAGAGTACAAGTACAATGGCAGCCCGCAAGCGGTCGCACTGTCATACTTGAACCCATATAAACCCGGTAGTCCGTCGAGTACCACGACGGGTCTCGATAAACAATTTACAACAACCAAGATCGTACATGATTCAACATACTTGCCACATATTACATAAAGTTCGTAGATACATTTCTCCATCAGAGTACGAATAAAAGTTATTACAAACCGAGTTTGATAGATAAAAGCGGAAGCAAATTAAGTTTGAAAGTAACGTTTCCAACATAGTTTAGTATAGTGCCAAGATACGATCACGGTCCACAAAAGCATGTAGAAGGATTAATAAGAAGCCTGCCCAAGGCTTACTCCTCATCCACAGCGGAATAGAAGCAACTCTTGCAATAACCATGATATACAGTGCCATCTGCAACATGGGAAATAAAACCCTGAGTACGAGAAGGTACTCAGCTAGACTTACCCGTCATAAACCAGAAATAAAATGACTCCAAGGATTATGCAAGGCTGTATAAGTGGAGATAGCTTGACAACATTTTGCATAAAAGCAAATGACTTATTGTACACTTAGGATTCCTTTATCAATTATTTATAACTATCCATCTCTAGATTAGCAACTATCCTGTGCCAAACATGTGGTATATCCATTTAAAAGCATACAATAATAACCATAGCAGGTATTGTAATTCCATATTCATTCGAACCATCATGTTCCATAACACAGTTACTATGATGTTGGGACTAGCCAAGTTTCTCACTATCCGGAGAGACGGCGATTCAATCGATTTCAACCAAATTGGTAATTTATTCCTAACACAAACCCAGGTCTACCACCACGATAGCCTCAGTCACCTTTGGTACAACTCGGTACACATTTCGGGGTCCGTCTCACAAGGCACAATCAGCACACCGGATGCTAGGACGTTCAAGCCTAGCACGCCCTTGGCTCGGTCCGACCCACCTCACAAGGAGCGCACAACAAAGCGGGTCCCGGCCTGAGTTGAATTACTCGGCTTCGCGGTCGAACGAGTTATCTGGCCAGCTAAGTGATAGGCATGCGTTCAATCTTGTCAGAAGCACCAACAATGGTACGGTCCTTAATCGACACAGACGGGGATAGATCCACACCCAAGACCTCCATGTCTTGTTGCTTCTCTATCGACATCCCGCCTCGGTCTCCATTTACATTAACCATGGTTCTTTTCCACGATAGCAATTATAACCAACCGTGTTCCTAGATCCACCTATATCTCGCAGGTGACAGGAAATCACCCGACTTCTACCGGTCTAAGCATGGCTAAGCATATATTCGATCCTAGACCTATACCGGTTAAAGGTGTAGTAGCTGGACAAGGAATGTATATGCATCAAGTGGTTCCATTCAACTCTTATAACCTAATGCATCAATCATAAGTACTTAAGTAATCATTTGTAAAATACTGGGAGACTTAGAATGCTCCGGGGCTTGCCTCGTAGAAAGGAAGTAGGGCGATGATCAGGACACTCTGGAAGCTCTTCAGATTCTCGCTCCACGCCTTGGGAGCTGCGGCTTATGATTCTCCCCGTCGTCCCTTCCTCTCTTCTTCTTGATTCCAAAGAACGTTATTTCTTTCTCCGATCCTAGATGCATGAATATGGCATAAGTATTACGAATGCATATATGTTATCAAGTGCATCATGTTTATTGAGTAGGTGCATATCTCTTCTCGATTATTTAATTACTACTTCCACGATGCATCTACTATATCACAAAACAGCAGCTACTTGTTTTACTCATAACAGGAGTTCTACTAATCCAAATGCAGTGATCTTGGACTTTCTGGAAAGCTTATCAAATTATCTACAACTTTATTATTAACCATTTTTACAGCAAACATCATCTCTATCATGTAACTTAGCAAACTCCAGAATCTGTCCGGAAACTATTCCAATTCGTATTATAAAGTAACAATACTTCTACTTCATATAAGTATTCAAATCTTTATGACCAAAAGTCTACCAGCAGTTTAAGCATACCAAATACATCAAAGAAAACATAATGGTGAAGCCCAAACTATTTATTTAAATGCCTTTATTATTTTATTTGAACCCCTAGGTTAAATAATAAACCTATACCAAATGTGCATCATAAAATCTTAGAAAATTACAGTGGCTTACTAGTGCTACCAATAGACTACTGTAAAAATTTCATGCCATTTTGCCAAGTAGAACATCCTATACAAAAATGACAAGGCAGCATGGCTTGAAATAGCATAAATAGAAAACCTTAGTGAAAAGTGTCAAGCAACAGATTTACTATTTTTCTTAGCATCCTTATGGTACTAGGATAACCTCCAGCAAATTTCATGAATATTGGATTCCTAAATAATTTATAAAAATTTACACAAAGATCTCCTAATTATAAAAGAAAAATCTATAACTACAAATCTACACATGCACTCATCTTCAAATTTTTACCAGAGCTCATATATGCTAATACTAGCTTACCACAAAAATTTCATAATTTTTGGAGCACAGGAACTCTAGATATAAAATAAACAAATTTGAATGCATTCAAAAGCACATTTCAAATCTCTATTTAAATCTCCAAAAATTTCTACTGCAAAAGTTAAGAACATATTTTTCCTAAATACTACACTTCCTAAGGAACACTAACAAATTTATTTCATAATTTTTGAAGCTACAAAACTGAAGATACAAAAATTACAAAACAACACCAGATCTATATTTAAATGAACTAGCTTTAAAACATGGAGTCGCTGACACGCAGGACCCACTGGTCAGTGAGACACGAACAGAGCAGCGGCGCTGTGAGACGGTGGCGCGGCCAAAGCTCACCGACGGCGAGGTTGCCGGTGGTGACATCTTCATGGCACGATCTACTCGACGAGGCGCATCGTTTGCACTACTTGCCCGGCCCTATCATCGACGCTAGTGACGACGGCGGCGACCATGGCGGAGCGGTGGCGCTGGACGACGGCGAGGCGCCGGTGGAAGCTACGGCAACTCGATAGAATGCTACGCCGAGCATCACCGAGCTACGGCGGACCTAGCTAAAGCCCTATCACGGCCTGGGGTGGACGGTGGCGACGTGGCCACGGAGACGGGACTAGCGGCGGAGCTCCAGCGAGCTAGCGCACGGCGCGGTTGCTTACCAAGCGCTACCGGCGGACACGGGAGGAGGCAGTGGGTTGCTGGGGTGGCGGTGGAGCTGTTGCGGTGGCGGAGGAGCAGCGAGGACGAGCTGTCGTCGGTAATGGCACCGGCGGCTCTCGGTGCGGGGACGGCTGCAGCTACGGGCGAGGAAGAAGGCCGAGGCGAGGCGAATGGTGTGCTCGGCTGAGTGCGAGCGAGCGCTGGGAAGGTTAAGGCGCGAGCTGGCCTGCCCTGGCCACACGCGGCAGGGCGCCGGTGACGCGCGGCTGGCCATTGGCTCCACGCGGCGTGCACGCCCTGACAGTGTCGGCCACTGAATGGCGTCGCTCGGTTCATTCAGAGCCGCGAAACAAGCGTGACAGCGGTTTTTCTCGTCCAATTAACTGCTAATCCGTGGCTCCAACGTGCAATCAACCTAAACAAAATTTGTAGACTCATGTACCAGCTACAACTCTCTTTCAGTGAACTTGTGCTAAATCGCAACCGAAACAAAGTAATATCATCACAAAGATCGACTTGTCAGGCTGTTTAGTTAACCAAGACTTAAGAAAATTTGTTAAGTGTTGAAATGTTGATTTTTCTGATTCTTGTGATCCAAATTCAAGCATGTTAGGAGCTAAATCAGTCGATGACCCAAAAATAAAAGTTGTTCCTTATGTCAAATACTACAACTTTGCTTTAGTGATCTCCTCCATGCAAGGTCTCTAACACCTAGTTCAAATTTGGTCAAACATGTCACTTTTAAATGATGATACACATCAAAGCATGGCTTAATGACCTAATTACCCCTAACCATGAATATCAAAGTTGTTCATAATGATACTCTAAACATGTTCAAGTCATTTGCAAGGTCATTCAATTATTTCATGTAGTAGTCACTCATAGGGCTAGCTAGTGTAATCACAAGAAAGCTTAAGTGTTGGTTCATGAAATGTGACCATGAACTAAGTCCTATTTGCTAACCTAGGTGTTGCTACATGTTTGTGTGACTCACATCCACCAAGTACATGTGTACACTCATGATCATATGCATAGATACATGGAGACATGAAATAACAAGAAAAGTTGCATATGTTTAAGAAACATGCGATAACAAGCAAACGTTGCAGATGTTTCAATCTAATGTTTCAATGGTAAATCCTTGTTTATGAATGCTTGATGATCATGCTCATGTTATGCAAGTCGAGTTATGCAAGGCTAACACCCGAGGTGTTACAGGATGCGCATGGCATCGAGGGTGTCGATGTAGAGGATGTTGAGGCCGCTGCCTCTGTCCATCAGCACCTTGGTGAAGTGCTTCTTGTGGACGATGGGGTCGACGATGAGCGAGTAGCATTTCGTTCTAGCGACGTGGGATGGATGGTCCCTCTGATCAAAAGTGATCAGAGATTTCGACTAGCGAAGGAAGGAGGGGACGGCCATTTTGGCGACGCATGCCTCTCTGTAGCGCACTTTGTGCTGGCACTTTGAGTAGATGGCATCTGCCCCCCCAAAGATCATGATGCATTCCTCGGGGTCGAGAAAGCTATCCCCATCCTTGCCCGCCATGCCTCCTTTCTTGGCTACTGCCTCCTTGCCCTTTCCTTCTTTCGGCCCACTGGCCTATCGCAGGAAGCGCTTGAGGAGCTCATAGTCCTTGTAGAGGAGTTTTGACGGGATAAGCTTGGTTGGTGCATGGGCTATCCATGAGCTTGCCGAAGTGGTCAGGCTAGCCCTGCTGGGGCTGCTTGTCCACGCGATCAGCTATGGCGACCAATGCGGAGTTGGCCTGTTGGCGTCGATCCTTCTTGTTCTTCTTGCCCCTCTACATGGATGGGCCCTTGTCCTGGTCCTCGCGCTTGGCCTTTCCCTTGTCCTGGCCCCCATTGAAGACCACTCCGACCACCTCCTCGCCGGAGGCATGGTTTGTAGCGATGTCGAGCAGGATGCGGGTGGTCCAGGGCTTCAGGCATCCAAGCTTGTGGATCAGGGACTCGCAGGTTGTCCCGGAGAGGAATACGCTGATGACGTCCATGTCGACGATATTAGGTAGGGAGTTGCATCGCTTCGAGAACCTACGAATACAGTCCTACAGGGTGTAACACCCTAAAAATTGCCTCTTTTGAAATAGAGTTAAAATGATTTATTTATGAATTTTATGCACATGAAATATAGGAAACTAAAATTTTTCATTAATTTAAAATACATCATAAGGTAGCAACATGTTTGAGCATACATGCCATTGCATTTGATTTTATTGGTTGAGTGGTTTTAGTTGAAAAGGCAAAATGGTTAAAATGCTCTTGAAAATGAAATTAAAAAAATGGCTTTGAAATAAAAGAAAAGAAGGAAAAGAAAATTAGAAAATAAAAGTATTTTTAAAGTTGTAAAGTTTATCTTGGAAAGCCTAATAGAATTGTCCATTTTTATTGAATGGGAAAGTATTTTTGAAACCATACTCGAATTGGATTTGAATTTAGCTTAGAATTGGAAGATTGGGAAAAGAAAAGGAATTAGGAAATAAAAGAATTTAAAAGTTGTATAAATTATTTTTGAAAACTTACTAAGATTTGCTCACTTTTCTTGGAAATGAAAAGTATATTCAAAACTCTATTTGAATTTGCATTTGGTTTACATTTGAATTTGGATTTGAAAACTAAAAATAGAAAAGGGATTTTACTTGAAAAACTTCTTTTCTTTCCTTTTCAGCCCAGCACAGGAACCAGCCCGGCCCAGCCGCCTCTCTTTTTCCCTCTTTCCCATTTCCCGCGCCCGGCCTACTCTTTCCCGGCTTTGGCCCGCTCGGCAGCCCAGCTCGCGCGTCACCTACGCACCGGCCTGCTCCGCATCGGCCCGTTGCTCGCGCCCACCTCCGCTTCGCGTCGCCCACGCGCGCGCCTGCCTCGCCCGCGTGGCCCACTGCTCCGCTCGGCCTTCAGCGCCCGCCGCTCTCTCTCTCCCTCTCGCTGCTCCGCTGGTCCCGCGCGTCAGCTGCCGCACGCGTTTTCCTTCTCCCCGCTGCGACGCTGGCCCCGGCCGTCAGTCGCGTCTTCTTCCCCGTTCCTTTCCTTCCTTTCCCGAGCACCTCCTTCCTTTTCTCTCCCCCGCCGATGGCGCACGCCCGAACGGCAAGCCACCGCCGCCGTCTCTCCCGCAAGGCAAGTGCCCCATCTCGCCCGCGCGCCCCGCTCCCCCTTCCTTGTACACCGCGCCTGCTCTCCTATAAAGCCTGAACCGAGCGCCTCCCATCTTCCCTTTCCTCTGCCCGCGTCCAATAGCTCACCGCCGCCGGTGAGTCCCCCACTCCCGAGCGCAATCCTCGACGCCGACGCGCCTGTGAGATCCGCCACGACCCGACGCAGCCGTAGGTGCCTCCCCTTCTTGATTTCGGTTTTGTTTTTCTCGGATTCTGTTCACCCGCGCCCTCTCTCTCTCCAGCCGTCGCCGCCGACGGTGACCCGCCCCATCGAAGCTTCTCGGACGACACGACCACCCCAGTACGAGTCGCGGTGAGCTCCTGGACCCCCTTGTCCCCTCCTTGTCGAGTTTGGCACCCTGGAACGGCGTAGCAGCGAGCTCCCGAACTGTCGTTCATGGCGCCGCCGTAGGACCATCACCTCGATGTGCTCTCTGTCCTCCATTTGTACCTCGTTGAATCCGCAAGATCACGTAGTATGTCCCTGTGTAATCGGTTGAATGCTTGATGGCCAGAATCGTCGGAACCGCGGACACCGGCGAGATGTCCGTTGTCGCCCATGGCTAACCACCGAGCCGGCACTGTAGCCGCCGGCCGGATTATCCACTTCACCCCCGCGATCAATCACCGCCATCGGATCTGTTCTGGAGGGCCGAGATTGCGTACCCCTTCGGGGTTAAGTGGCCGGTCCACCGTGGCCCGTAGACCCGTTCCACCCCACCGCGTCAGCACTGGTCCACCGCCACGTGGTGAACCACACCAACCCTATGCCGCCACGTGTCAGCCCAGTCAGCAGCAGGGTCAACCGCAGTCAAAGCCGCGCTTGTTTTACAAAATAGCCCCTCGATTTTTTGTGAATCAACCCGTAGTCCTGATTAGTTCAAAATAATTATTTTTCAGTCCTGATTTTATTCGTTTAGGACCCTGTCATTTCCAGAAATAGTATGCCCAGTCCAAAATACATTTAAATTCAGATTTTTAATTGTTTTAATTCAAATTTGAGTTCAAATATTTATAGGAATGCCACTGAATCTTATTCCATGCGTAACTTTTGTGTTTTAAGTCCGATTTGATCCATTCAAATTGCGTTAGGATCGTATTTACGTTATCTACGTGTTTATACTACTGTTAGGCATGTTTTCAACACTTGAAATTCATGAGTAGATTTAATCTATTATTTAATTAAAGTAAAACTTGTTTAAATTGTAACTTATTTATTTAAACTCCGAAATAGTCCGTTCAAGTTGCATTAGATCCATAGTGACGAGATTTACACGTTAGTAATAGTGTTAACACAAATGAAGCCTATAGTTTCTTTTCCACGTATTAAGCAAATCTCTCGGTAGTTGTAACTTTTGAACCGTAGCTTCGATTAGCGTGCTTCTCGCGACTGTGTGTTCGTAGCGATGCGTAGAATCGTATTTCAATCTCTTTTACTTAATTTTTCTATGATTGGTGTACTGTTCTGATATAGATGCAACTATATGCTATGCATGTATGTGTATGGATGTTTGTGTGGTGTTCTACGAATTATGTCCAGTCGGTGAGATACATGTGGTGATCCAGAAGAAGAAAGACATCAAAGAATAAAGCTTACCGAAGGATCGGTGTGTAAGGTAAGTATAGCATGGAACCATCCTTGTTACCTATTCACATTTAATCACTAAATTCATATTGCATGTGTCTCCCTTGTTACCATTAAGGATATCCTATATATTTGATATCTTGCACCTTGATACCTTTGGGATATTGCATTGGATAGTTTTTGCTAGTGCTTAATCAAAACCATGATCTTGTAACTTGACTAATGGTATATGCAATAAACATTAAAATATGACTTTTTAGTAACATGGAATCGAAATGGAGTGTTTAGCTACTTTCTAAATGCTCTAGATTCCTCTCCCTAAGGACTCATCTGTAAGTGATCATCCGGGACTTACAAAGACACAATTTGTGAGGGCTATATGGCTCGGCTTTTTAGCTCAAGATGAGGACCTTTTCTAGCTTGTTAGTGGTTACCTTTACGGCGCAAGAGAGGCTCCAACGGGTATGATCTTGGTCCGCCAAGTAGGTGCACTTGCTAGTCACTACTTGGAGGGGGGTTCATGCTTATTGATGGGTAAACCTTAGCGGCCCTAACTTGTTAGATTTAAACTTTGAAAGGCTTCATAGTGAACCCCGCCGACCTTCCTTGGTAGTGGGTCAAGAGGTCGATCACCTCGAGGCGAAAGGGTAAATCACGACTCACAAAGTGAACGTGTACAAACTCTACAGAGTATAAAATCATTATAATGTACCGTGCTCACTTTACACCAAGCGGCCTTGGACCCTTATGGAATAGAGATGATCACTAATGGATAATGATGATGCTAATAATTGATTGTTTATGCTATACATTATTCATGTTTACTTGATCATGAGTTTATGGGCTTATGGATAAACTTGTTGCCAGCCAATTGCTAAAAAGATGATCTATTAAAGCTAATCGCAGTTAAACCAGTGTCAACCCTTTTGACCCTCATGAACCCCATGATATAATTGTTAAGTACGACATGTACTTACGCTTGTTTTATTTTTTTTATACTTTGGATAAAAATCCCGGATGGGTACCAGATTGCTGGTTTGGAGGAGTTAGGCTTGTGGTCAACCAGTCAGTCGTCCCTGTGGATTCGGAGTCTTCGCCAGAAGATCGGAGTCAACTTTCCGCTGTCTTTACTCTGAGGTTATTTTCTTTTTACTAATACGTTATGTAATAAGTATTGTCTCTTGATATTACCCTGATTTGTGGCTATATGTGAGATTTGACTTCCTAGGCTCACATATAGTGTGTATCTGGTTTTGTCTTTAAAACCGGGTGCTACAAAGTGGTATCAGAGCAATGCTGACTGTAGGACGCAAGCCTAGTTAGAACTGAGCCTAGTTAGAACTGGACGTATTAGCATGCCTTCATCTCTGCTTACTTCTTGCTCTCTCTCTCTAACCTTGTTATTTGCGAAAAGTTATGCTTACTTCAGCCTATGTCTGTTATGAAAACTTTGTCTCTATTCTGAATCTTCTCTCTTGGTTTATTAGATGGAACGTAACGAGTTAACTGCCAACATTAGAGATCAGGAGGATCAAGCTACATTAGCCATGACTGCATTCGACAAGGAGAAGCCTATAGCTATGCAACAACAAAGTACTAGAAGGAATTGCTCAACATAGGAGTTTTCAACAGTGCTTGTTACAAGGTCAAACCAACATACCAAAGCGACCAGTGAAGAGACAAGTCGTAGAAGCTTGGAAGAAGATGAAGTGTCCTACATTCTAGTTTGCGTAGCGAAAGCGTGGTGGTACTCAAGGATGTAAGAGAGAACTCAAAGTATTAAATAATGAGGGTGTTCATAGCAAGTCTCTTAGAGGTTAGGATCCAAGTCAGTGCTGTAACACATTATGGTTTTGCATGTTTTTAGGATAAGTCTAATAAGAGAGAAGTTAAGGTGAATCCGAGTTGTGAAGCTAATATGGATAAGAAGAGAAAGGAGGTCTCAACAGAACAAGTATTGGGAAGCAATCAACATTTGGATTTGTCACATCTAGCTCTGACCCATAGACAGATGAATCTAAACTATAAAGAGTTAGAAGCTTCTCAAGCTAAAACTACTTCACATGAGGTATGCATAGATGGGTGGACTATCACCTATAAGGAGTTTCAACCCCGAAAGATCAAGCGAGCTAAAAAGCGGTCTAGTCAAACAAAGATGAACTTATAGAGTCAGCAAGCTGACAATACTCTAAGCAACAATTCTATGGAGTATGACATCACAAAAGACCTAGCTAAGAGAAGGTGTCATCATTGCCAGCAGGAAGAACATTATGTTAAATCTTGCCCTCAGTAGAATCAACAATTACACCAAGGAAGTAGCTAGAGTCAGATCACTACTAGACTATTACCAGAAAGTGTCAGTGGTACCCAACCCGAAAGAAGCATTTGGTGAAATTGATGAATGAAGAAGTTATGCTAGACTACCCAAGATCCTTAGTTAAGAAATAGGAGTTGTGCCCCTTATGTAATAAAAACAATAGTATCGCAAGTTGAGTCCATGATTGAGTTGTGCATCTTTAAGTGCTTTGTTGATTTGTCATTATGTTTATGCTTGTTTTGCATCTTTGTAATGATTGCAATGATCTTGTTGGGTGTTCCCACAAGTTCATTTAGTTTATAGGCCTAAGGTATAAGGATTAATAAAATAAATAGTTGGGTTATGGTTTTCCTCTATTCTTCCTATCCTGTCTTCGAAGCAGCCTGTCTTTATCGATTCATATCTCTGATTTTGGACGATCAAAAACCCTGAGGAAATCCTAGACAATAGTGGACTTCAATACCCTTCTGTGAACGCAAGAACCGTTCTCATATCTGTTTTGGTTATAAAGTTAAAAAAACACAAGACGATGCAAGTTATACTTTGGTGTCCCCTACTTTAACTCATCTTAAGGGGGGTAGCCAAGTTGAAGGGTTTGCAAGATGAAGTTTTCTTGCATTCTAGTGTATCATGTGGAAGAATTGGATATTCCGATGGTTGGGGTTTTCTCTAGTCTTTTATATTATCAATCCTTTCTTGTCATCTCTTAAAACTACAATAAAGAATGCTATGAATGACTGAATCCTAATGCATATATGTTGGAAACAGATGGCCTCTACCAGGAGAAGTGCTTCACAAGATGTTGGAAGGAATGTTCCCACTTCTAACCCATCGCCGACAAGTCCCCCAACTAAAGAGCAAGCTTTGATGGCGCAGACTTAGCTGATGGAAGGGAAAAAGAGAAAACATGATCTTCAATGCCAGCTAAGGAACACTCAACCTCGGTTTGCTACGCAACCAGAATATCAGTCACATCCTATGAATCTACTTGTGAGTACAGATCAGAATCAGTATCAGCAACCCGATGATAAAGTGCAACAGGTCAGCTCTCAAGAGCCAGAACAGAATGTCCATGGGAAGCAGGTGCATGGAAATAAGTTAAAACAAAATTACATCCTTGGAAGATTGAATAATGTGAATATGGCTACCATTCATGGAGCTAAGGAGGTCGTTTATGGATAGATTGCAGTAGGTTCAGCCAATGCTATGGTGATGTTTGACCCCAGTGCGTCACATTCGTTTATCTCCAGTGCATACGTAAAAGAACATAAGATAACTATGCTACCAATGAGAAAACCAGTGATAGTTAAGTCCCTAGGAGGAGAAATGAAGGCAAACCGCATATGCCCAAGAGTTAGTCTTGACATAAAGGGGATAAAATTTGAAGCAAACCTTATTGTATTAGAATTAGTGGACGTTGATGTTATTCTTGGAATGGGATGGATGTCTGCATGTAAAGGAGTCATCAAGTATGCCCAGCATTCGGTGCTTCTAACCACACCGTCAGGAGAAAGAATTGAGTATGAGGGTTTTCAACCTGCACCTGATGAATATGACAATGGAAATGATCTAATAGAAGGTGTGAATACTGAGGATAGTAAAGTGGACTGTGAGTTTCCAGATGATGGTGTAGAGGAACAAACACCCTTGGAGGAGCTCCATCCGACAGATGGTGATTATCCAGTTAGAATCTTAGAAAGAGCCCAAGGAACTCTTAAGGGAGAAGTGCTTAATGTGTGTAAAGTTTAATGGAATAACCAATCAGAGGAAGATGCAACCTGGGAAAATGAGAATCAATTGAAGATGGATTTTCCTCATCTCTTTGAGGTGTAACACAACTACGTTAGAAGTCAAGATGGGGGTGTCATATGAAGTTAGTTATACCCTTGAGTTTAAGACTTCTGTATTCAAGACAGCTGTATCCCTTGACTTAAAGGGGTAGTCCGTGCAGCCAAATCTTTTTGTTCTTAAGCTTTGCAGATAAGACAGATGTAACTTGTTAAGCTGGTTTACAATGCAAGTTGAAATGTTGAAAAGTTTATTTGAGTTCTATTCCTGGTTCTGTCTCCCTTCTTTGTACCTAGCCTTTTTTGAATCTCGGGACGAGATTCATCTTAAGGGGGGTAGAATTGTAACACCCTAAAAATTGCCTCTTTTGAAATAGAGTTAAAATGATTTATTTATGAATTTTGTGCACATGAAATATAGGAAACTAAAATTTTTCATTAATTTAAAATACATCATAAGGTAGCAACATGTTTGAGCATACATGCCATTGCATTTGATTTTATTGGTTGAGTGGTTTTAGTTGAAAAGGCAAAATGGTTAAAATGCTCTTGAAAATGAAATTAAAAAATGGCTTTGAAATAAAAGAAAAGAAGGAAAAGAAAATTAGAAAATAAAAGTATTTTTAAAGTTGTAAAGTTTATCTTGGAAAGCCTAATAGAATTGTCCATTTTTATTGAATGGGAAAGTATTTTTGAAACCATACTCGAATTGGATTTGAATTTAGCTTAGAATTGGAAGATTGGGAAAAGAAAAGGAATTAGGAAATAAAAGAATTTAAAAGTTGTATAAATTATTTTTGAAAACTTACTAAGATTTGCTCACTTTTCTTGGAAATGAAAAGTATATTCAAAACTCTATTTGAATTTGCATTTGGTTTACATTTGAATTTGGATTTGAAAACTAAAAATAGAAAAGGGATTTTACTTGAAAAACTTCTTTTCTTTCCTTTTCAGCCCAGCACAGGAACCAGCCCGGCCCAGCCGCCTCTCTTTTTCCCTCTTTCCCATTTCCCTCGCCCGGCCTACTCTTTCCCGGCTTTGGCCCGCTCAATGACCTAGCTCATACGTCACCCTACGCGACCGGCCTGCTCAAGACGGCCCGTTGCTCGCGCCCACCTCCGCTTCGCGTCGCCCGCTACCTACCTCGCTTCCCACCGCTTTGCTCGCTTCCGGCCTTGGCCTTGCCCGCCGCTCTCTCTCCCTCTCATTGCTCATTGGTCCCGCTGCGTCCTTGCCAGACGTGTTTTCCTTCTCCTCACTAACTGCACATTGGCCCCGACCGTCAGTCGCGTCTTCTTCCCCGTTCCTTTCCTTCCTTTCCCGAGCGCCTCCTTCCTTTTCTCTCCCCCGCCGATGGCGCACGCCCGAACGGCAAGCCACCGCCGCCGTCTCTCCCGCAAGGCAAGTGCCCCATCTCGCCCGCGCGCCCCGCTCCCCCTTCCTTGTACACCGCGCCTGCTCTCCTATAAAGCCTGAACCGAGCGCCTCCCATCTTCCCTTTCCTCTGCCCGCGTCCAATAGCTCACCGCCGCCGGTGAGTCCCCCACTCTTTAGCGCAATCCTCGACGCCGACGCGCCCGTGAGATCCGCCACGACCCGACACAGCCGTAGGTGCCTCCCCTTCTCGATTTCGGTTTTGTTTTTCTCGGATTCCGTTCACCCGCGCCCTCTCTCTCTCCAGCCATCGCCGCCGACAATGACCCGCCCCATCGAAGCTTCCCGGATGACACGACCACCCCAGTACGAGTCGCGGTGAGCTCCTGGACCCCCTCGTCCCCTCCTTGTCGAGTTTGGCACCCTAGAATGGCGTAGCAGCGAGCTCCCGAACCGTCGTTCATGGCGCCGCCGTAGGACCGTCACCTCGACGTGCTCTCTGTCCTCCATTTGTACCTCGTTGAATCTGCAAGATCACGTAGTATGTCCCTGTGTAATCGGTTGAACGCGTGATGGCCGGAATCGTCGGAACCGCAGACACCGGCGAGATGTCCGCCGTCGCCCATGCCTGACCGCCGCGCCGGCACTGTAGCCGCCGGCCGGATTATCCACTTCACCCCGCGATCAATCACTGTCGTCGGATCTATTCTGGAGGGCCGAGATTGCGTACCCCTTCGGGGTTAAGTGGCCGGTCCATCGTGGGCCGTAGACCCGTTCCACCCCACCGCGTCAGCACTGGTCCACCGCCACGTGGTGAACCGCACCAACCCTATGCCGCCACGTGTCAGCCCAGTCAGCAGCAGGGTCAACTGCAGTCAAAGCAGTGCTTGTTTTACAAAATAGCCCCTCGATTTTTAGTGAATCAACCCGCAGTCCTGATTAGTTCAAAATAATTATTTTTTGGTCCTGATTTTATTTGTTTAGGACCCTGTCATTTCCAGAAATAGTATGCCCAGTCCAAAATACATTTAAATTCAGATTTTTAATTGTTTTAATTCAAATTTGAGTTCAAATATTTACAGGAATGCCACTGAATCTTATTTCATGCGTAACTTTTGTGTTTTAAGTCCGATTTGATCCATTCAAATTGCGTTAGGATCGTATTTACGTTATCTACGTGTTTATACTACTGTTAGGCATGTTTTCAACACTTGAAATTCATGAGTAGATTTAATCTATTATTTAATTAACGTAAAACTTTTTTTAAATCGTAACTTATTTATTTAAACTCCGAAATAGTCCGTTCAAGTTGCATTAGATCCATAGTGACGAGATTTTCACGTTAGTAATAGTGTTTACTATATTGATATTTCTGAAATAACGTGATTTAAATCATATCTTGATTAATGATTATGCAACTGAGTTTTATACATAAAATATAAGTTGTATTACTTTTGTTTTATAATTTAAATCTAAAATCGACTTAAATCAATCCATATTGTTTATAAAATATCTTTCATCTATATGAATTAATAAAGTTAACATAAATGAAGCCTATAGTTTCTTTTCCACGTATTAAGCAAATCTCTCGGTAGTTGTAACTTTTGAACCGTAGCTTCGATTAGCGTGCTTCTCGCGACTGTGTGTTCGTAGCGATGCGTAGAATCGTATTTCAATCTCTTTTACTTAATTTTTCTATGATTGGTGTACTATTCTAATATAGATGCAACTATATGCTATGCATGTATGTGTATGGATGTTTGTGTGGTGTTCTACGAATTACGTCTAGTCGGTGAGATACATGTGGTGATCCAGAAGAAGAAGAAAGACATCAAAGAATAAAGCTTACCGAAGGATCGGTGTGTAAGGCAAGTATAGCATGGGACCATCCTTGTTACCTATTCACATTTAATCACTAAATTCATATTGCATGTGTCTCCCTTGTTACCATTAAGGATATCCTATATATTTGATATCTTGCACCTTGATACCTTTGGGATATTGCATTGGATAGTTTTTGCTAGTGCTTAATCAAAACCATGATCTTGTAACTTGACTAATGGTATATGCAATAAACATTAAAATATGACTTTTTAGTAACATGGAATCAGGGGGCTGGAGTGTTTAGCTACTTTCTAAATGCTCTAGATTCCTCTCCCTAAGGACTCATCTGTAAGTGATCATCCGGGACTTACAGTACAGCTGTGAGGGTCATATGGCTCTGGCTTTAGCTCAGTATGAGGACCTTTTCTAGCTTGTTAGTGGTTACCTTTACGGCGCAAGAGGGGCTCCAACGGGTATGATCTCGGTCTGCCAAGTAGGTGCACTTGCTAGTCACTACTTGGAGGGGGGTTCATGCTTATTGATGGGTAAACCTTAGCGGCCCTAACTTGTTAGACGAACCTTTGAAAGGCTTCATAGTGAACCCTGCCGACCTTCCTTGGTAGTGGGTCAAGAGGCTGATCACCTCGGGCGAAAGGGTAAATCACGACTCACAGTGAACGTGTACAAACTCTACAGAGTATAAAACTGTTATAACAGCCGTGCTCACGGACACGAGCGGCCTTAGACCCTTATGGAATAGAGATGATCACTAATGGATAATGATGATGCTAATAATTGATTGTTTATGCTATACATTATTCATGTTTACTTGATCATGAGTTTATGGGCTTATGGATAAACTTGTTGCCAGCCAATTGCTAAAAAGATGATCTATTAAAGCTAATCGCAGTTAAACCAGTGTCAACCCTTTTGACCCTCATGAACCCCATGATATAATTGTTAAGTACGACATGTACTTACGCTTGTTTTATTTTTTCTATACTTTGGATAAAAATCCCAGATGGGTACCAGATTGCTGGTTTTGAGGAGTTAGGCTTGTGGTCAACCAGTTAGTCGTCCCTGTGGATTCAGAGTCTTCGCCAGAAGATCGGAGTCAACTTTCTGTTGTCTTTACTCTGAGGTTATTTTCTTTTTACTAATACGTTATGTAATAAGTATTGTCTCTTGATATTACCCTGATTTGTGGCTATATATGAGATTTGACTTACTGGGCTCACATATAGTGTGTATCTGGTTTTGTCTTTAAAACCGAGTGCTACACAGGGACTCGTTGGCCTCCTGTTGGCAGCTCTTGAGGTCCTATGAGTTCCTAGGGCAGACAAACGTCCTCTGGAAGTTCCCGACGAAGATCCTCTTGAGGTCCACCCAGTCGCGGATGCTGTCGTGTGGGAGAAATTCGAGCCATGCTCGAACATGGTCCCCCACGCAGATAGGGAGGTACTAAATGATGAAGTGGTCATCATCCACTCCTTCAGCTCGGCAGGTGAGCTGGAAGTCTTCAAGCCATATACCAGGATTCATCTCCCTGGTATACTTAGCGATGTTGGTAGGTAGTCGGAAGCGTTGTGGGAATGGGGCCCTCTGGATGCGCCAGCCAAAGGCCTATGGTCCTGGGCCATCCGAAATGGGACTCCGGTCGTTGGGTCAGTGAACACGCCTGGGGTGCGTTTCACCAGTCCCCTCGATGGTTCGGCCGAAGCCCATGCTGCCTACTCTCACCATCGCCCAATGGATGTCATCGTCATACCAGGCCTGACGCCAGTTGTTAATGACGCTATGAGCGTCTCGGTTCAGCCTGAGGCATTCACGCACAGGCGACCGGTGTGGGACAGGCATCAGGTCAGGTCGTGGCGCAGCGGTAGCCTCCTATTCTGCGCCCGATGGTTGTAGCGGTGAGTGGATGGAGCGATGCGTCTGGTGCCTGCCCGCCCCCTGGTGGGGAGAGAGACTATGAGTCAGTGTCGTGACATGGAGCTCTCCGCCTGTTGAACGACAGCGGTCTCCACCAGTGCCCAGAGGTTCTAGCGGACCGCTTGCTCCTATGGGTCGACAGGCTTAGGAAGGCCATGCAGAAGCATCGCCGTCGCGGTGATGTTCTGACCAGCCCGAGCGAACTATGGGGGATCGTTCCCCCCGTCAATGATGTTGCACTAAACCTGGCGGGAGCGACCCTGGGCACCGCTCGTCGGGTTACACGCACGGGGCACATCGTGGTGTGCTGAGCGCGCCGGCGCAGGTGGCGGTTGGTTCTACCGCCTTTGTCGTAGCTCCTCGCCGTGCGCCTAGGCACATGCAAGGGCATCCGTGCGAGGGTCCAGAGGGGTGTGGGTCTGAAGAGACTCCACCACCACCGGTGGCTGTCCAGGAGCGTCCACCATAGTGCACTCGTGGGACAGAGGGTGGCTAGGTGCCACGACATAATCGATGTTGGAGCCGTTGCTCTCAACATCGTCATCCATGAGGTCGTGAAAAGAGGCGGGAGCGTAGTCCGCCATCCCCATGAATTCGGATGCGAGAGGGGGCGGCGTCAGCGTCTTTGGGAGCCCCCGAGCGTACAAGTCCGCGGGGGACGCGAGGCCATAGGGGAACCAGTCGCACGGCGGTCGCGACAGGGACAACAGGTCCCTCTAGAGAATCGGCGAAAAATAGTAAATAACATTATGTACATTACTCATAGTGGGGTTTGAGCCTAACGTAGGCTCAGAGTGAAGCACAGGCGCCTCGTCATTGAGGTCGTCGGGAGTTCCAAAGCCGATGGAGGGCGCCCCTCCGATGGGCGCCAGAACAAGTGCCTTCTTGTGAAGGCGAAGCACGCCGAGCTGGTCGGCGATGAAGTCTAGGCTTCCAAAGAGGAAGGCCTGGGATGGCTCGAAGATGGGCAGAACCCACATCCTAATAGGTGGGAGCATGGGAAACTCCAGCGAGCCAAAGCGAGTTGTATCACTTGAGCCCGCCATGGCGAAGGTGGCGGAAAGGTTGGCCATCCGATGACCAAAAGCGTGAACGTACGACGTCTTCCCCATGGATAGCGCCAGCTATCGGTGTAGAAAGTGACCAACACGTAAATATTTGTAGTTTTGCCGTACATTGTAATCGGATGTGGCCTAGCACTCAATGACATAGGGTTTATACTGGTTCAGGCAACGTGCCCTATGTCCAGTTTGAGTCGGTTGGTGACTTTATTCCTGAGCCTAGGTGCTCAAAGTTTGTTGTGGGGTTACAAACGGAAGGGAGTAAGATGGGGGTGCAAGAGGTCCGATCGGACTCTGGACCGAAGGACCGAGAGTGACGGGAGCTCCTACGTGCACTAAGAATTTGAGCGTGTGCTCTGTGTAGCTTTATAGTGTCTAAAGCTAACAGAGGGTGAATCAATCGTTGGTTGTTCGAATGGTTCCAGAGTCATCCTTATTGGGAGAGAGCGCATCCCCTTTTATAGATAAAGGGGATGGACTTACAAGTGAGAGAGGGAGAGATTACGTATGCTACTAAGTCTCATTGCCCACACAGTTGGGTACAATGATGATTGTAGGCGCCCACAACACTGTTTATGTCAGATGCATATGGGAGGTTTTACCGTATTCACCATGTATGGCAAATGACGGTGCCCACAACACTGTTGATGCCCAAAGGCATGTGGGGGTTTTACCATGTTCGCTTGGTATGGGAGTTGAGGGCTTCCACAACACTATAGGGCAAAGGTCGGCGCCCACAACACTGCTTGGGCTCTAACATGCCTAGAAGGTGGCAGGGCACCCTTCTGACATGCCCTGTCGGTACTATGCTACAGGTGTACAGGGTATGGTCCTTGGTATTGCGGTTGACTTGAGTGCCCGGCCTTACTTACTCCGTTCATTTCCTGGGCCCTCACCGAGCGGGCGTCCCCAGTCGGTTGGTCCTAGTCGGCTCTGACTGTGCCAGTCAGAGAAGACCTGTTAGCAGAGGTTTGGTGCATCCCTGGTCGGAGACGCGGGTTGGAGTTAGAAGCGGCGTTGGCCAGGCCTTCCAGTAGGAGAGGCGCGTCGGAGTCAGAAGCGGTGTTGGCCAGGCCTTCTGATCAGAGAGGTGGGCCGGAGTCAGAAGCGAGCGCTGTTCCTCCTTGGCTAGGCCTTCCGGCCGAAGAGGTGGGCTGGAGTCAGAAGCGAGCGTTGTCCTTTCCTTGTCCATGCCTTCTAGTCGGAGATTGGATTGCCCTTTTGGCCTATCGTTTTGGGCCAGCCCAGGAGTTGCGCATCATTCACAATGTCGTCTGCTGGGCCGAGCTTTTGCTGGAAAGCAGGTCCATGAGGGACCCCGGGTTTATGAACCCGACAGGGATATTGAAAGCATCTAGGCCCCTAGTTTGGTTTCAGTGATTAATGACGACACAAGATTACTGTGACTAATGTGTGTTTTGCAGAGACAACTTGAGTTAGGTCATGGTAATGGTGATTAATTGGGCAATTATGGTTTTCATGCCCTTGTCGATGGAAATCATTTTAGTTTTCAAAGGATGGATGACAAGGCTAAGGACGGACTAGTTTTAAGTGTCGTTTGACGTTGGAGAGACACTTAGAGTAGTTTAGGACTTTGTTTTTCCTAAAGGGGGTATGAAATAGTAGCTTGACCTAGGTGAATCTAATGGTTTAGGTGTGGTGCATACTTGTCAAACTTAGCACTAGTTAGCTCAAGGACAGCCCATAGATCAGTTGAAGTCGATGTTGTTCATAAAGTTGGTAGAATTTGAGGTGAATGGAGACTTGGATGATGACCGGACGCTGGACCAGACGCACAGGTGCCATGTCCAGTCAGCATTAGCTCGCGCAGCTAGGGCTTGCTCATCGACTGGATGCTGGCTCCTAGTCAGGATCGGACGTGCAGGTGTGCGCAACTGTAGAGCAAGCAGCACTCACGAAGGACCGGGCACTGTGACCTGACACACTAGAGGCCATGTCTGGTCAATAACAGTAAGCATCTAAAGAAGGAAATTGCTGATCGAACACGTTAGATGAGTGGTGATCGGACGCTGGTCAGAGTCCGGTCACCTTGAAATGTGCTGAGTTGGATCCCAACGGGTACGTTTTGAACTAGGGAGTATAAATACTTCCCCTACTCGTCCAACTTAGCCCTCTTGCCTATATGTTCAGCTAAGAAACACCTTTAGAGTGCAAAGAAGAGCAAGAGCCTAGTGGGGTGATTGAGATTTGATAATCTAAGATTAAGGACCTCATTAGTGCATAGGGAGTAGCAAGTGTGCATCCACCTTTCTCATTAAGCTTGTCTTGGTCAAGTGAGAGTTTGTGCTTGTTACTCTTGGTGATCGCCATCACCTAGACAGCTCGGTGGTGATTGGAAGCTTGGTGATCATCCAGCAGAGCTTGTGGATGACCCAAGTCATGTTGTGAGCGGTTGTGGGTGATTCACCATGATGGAGTGTCGAAGAATCAACCTGTAGAGAGCACTTGATCCTTGCGTGGATCAAGGGGGAGCTACACCCTTCCGCGGGTGCTCCAACGAGGACTAGTGGGGAGTGGCGACTCTCCGATACCTCGGAAAAACATCACCGCGTTCCTCTCCTTCTCTTTACTTTGAGTATTTACATTTGAGCAATTCAATTCATGTCTTTACATTCTTAGAATTGCCAAGCTAGAGTAGAATTAGAACCTAGTGTGCAAAACTTTTGTGCGGTAGAACAATAGAAACACTTATAGGCACAAGAGGGTGAAATAGGCTAAGTGTAGGGCTTAATTATTGCAAAAAAAATTAGAATAAGCCCAATTCACCCCACTCTTGGGCATCTTGATCCTTTCACTCGTTTCTACTTTTATCGACAGATCATTTGATGCTACATATAGTTTTACCGACTGATGGTCCAATGAGATAGTTTTAAATAGTTAAAAAAATTAAAAATTGATCTGTCAACAACTATTACAAATGTCACACTGAGCTTCAAAAGTTCATTCAGCAGATACACAACTAGAATTCAACTTCAATAAAGATACATGCATCTTCTCAAATTTGACCAAAAGTGCTCACATAGGTAAGCTCACAACCACATCTACTTCCTCTAGCTAGAACAGATAATCCATCCTTTCTATACATGCCACGAACAACACTAATTATATCTTCACATCTAGGCTACCTGTAAAGCACAAAATGGTTTAGAGACTGTCTTATTAAATTTTTTGGTACGTTTACTTGGTACAAGACATCTACAGAGGATAATGTTTCTCATCTTTGACTTCACTCATTAGACTAGAAAATTAAATAGAAAAAAAATTATAAAGACAATAAAGCAAAATTCAGCCCACTAATAATGTTCGATTCTGATAGTTCACATGGTTTAGAAACCCGAACACTCGTAAGCCTTTTTGGTCACCAAGGAAGCATAAACATGTTGGTAAGCTAATGAAAGGACCGGTGCTAATCTTCTAATAGCTAAGGAAATGAACGCTAACTAATTAACTAGCTAATGAAAGCTATAGTTAACATGTGGAAAAATAAACCCGAGAGCTATTGTGAAGAAATGCATAGCTGTAATTAAACAATCTATGCACACTTTGCCAACCAACCAGATCAGGAACAAGCTTTAGGACAAGCTACTAAAATGGATACTGAACCTTCAGAGAATAAAGAGCTACAAAAGCAGCAAGCTACATGAAGCACTAACAAAAATAGCGAAGTTAAAAGCTTAGAGCAACATTGCAGTTAAAACAACCAAACTAATGACTAAACAGAATGCAAACACAAGCTCTCTTGCACTATTGGCCAGCACACTAAGTAAAAAAATTGCTCGAATGGAAACTAATGTGAGCTGCAGCTCCTGTCAACATGCAAAGAACAGAAAGCTATGGTCTTATAAAAAACAATGCTTGAGTCTGTCATCACTGCTAATTTGAAGATCAAAGATGACCGCATGAGGTCATCATATATGCAGGATTGTGTCGCCTCGTGGTAGAAGCTTGGCATTGGGTTGGCTTTGAAGGTCGAGCTCTTCCTCGGTTGCTTGAGCCTCCTCTTGCTCTTTTCTGCAGATTCGAAATGCATGAACAATCGATAAAGACTCGCTTCCTGAAAACTGTTTCAACAATTAGCATGCATCCAATGCATTTTAGATTCACAAAAGACCGGTTTACAATATATCATGCAATTCTATGTTTTCTAAAAGATTTTGCTTGGTGTGTTATAAACCTGATTGGCTGATTCAGACGGTCAAGACAACCATTAGTTTCTTTCGAGTTAAGAGCATGTTGCAGATTGCAAGCATAGAGAGCAGTTCAACTAAAAAGAACAAGAGAGCTGCATCACGTGTCCAAGCGAACAGAACAGAACCAATGAACCATGAGTCCATGACTAAAAGCAAATAATAGAACAAGTTCACAACACAACGACAAATAATATTAGATAGGCAAAGAAAAACTTGTGGTTTCATGGTCGAATCATGATCGACACTAATGAATCAACTTCAATTACGCATAGATGAGCATCAAGGTTCAGGTCAACTAAACAATCCGAACATACCGTAAGTGGAATCTTGTTCTTGCTAAAATTTTAAAGAAACAAAGCTACCGCAAGACACAATCGGCGGAGACTTTTTTCACAGAGCCACTAATATTTCATAGTGAAGCTTCATATATGCTCTAAAATAAAAGTCGTGGGTCATCATAAGCTAACAACCTAGAGTCATTATGAGGAAAGCTTAAATTTTCTCCAAACAATCTCATGAAAAAACAAGCTTAATTTTTTAACTAGCAAAAGAGACAGGCATCCAGCGTTGGAACAACATGCCATACTGCAGAGCTCAGGCTTACAAGCTCGGGCTTGCAGAGAAGAGGAAGAAATAAGATCCTTGCCTTACGAGCTTTGGCTTGCAGAAGATCAATGGTGGCCTCGTCCTTCATCTAGCTCAGCTCCTGCAGCAGAAATGAGAACTCAACTTGAGCTTCAATCAACACACATAGTGTGACAGACAATACAAAACTATCGAGTAAACCAATTACCAACACTTGATACACATGTTCAGTCAAGTTTTATGCGCTGGTTTTATTTCAAAAACCATCGGGTTACCAGCAGGAACTGAAATTGTTGTTAATAAAATGTATTACCATTCGGATACCAAATCGACCATATTACTTATATCATCATCATGGTTGTCCTTAAATCGCACCAAATTGACCATATTACTTATATCATCACCACTGTTGTCCTCAAATCCCACCCGAATTCTTCCATAGGAACCAATTAATTGGAGCAAGCATAACCACAAGGCCAGGCTACTATCTTACTCAGATTCCTCATCCATTTCTCAAATCGAAATAGAAACAACAAGCGAGGAAGAGGAGGGAGGAACAGAGGGCTCACCAAGAGGACCTTCTCCTAGTCATGTCCCCGGCGACGAGCCCCAGGGCCTGGAGCTTGCCTAGGTCCCTCACCACCGCCTCCACCGCCTTCCTCCACGGGGCCGCCTCGTAGTACCTGAGGTGGCCCTCCTCCATGAACCCCCACCCCTCGACGTAGGCCACCCTGCCCAGGCACCTCCTCCTCCCCACCTTCGTGGCCACCGGGGACACTGACGGTAGCTCGGGTCACTGGAGCACGGCGTCGGTGAAAGGTCCTAATGGCTAGAGGGGGTGAATAGTCTATTAAAAAAATTCTACAACAACACTAAGTCAAGTGATTAGTAAATAAGATGGCGAAGCGAATTTTACTCTAGCACTACACTTATGTTGCAAGCCACCTACCCAATTCTAAAATCCATGATCTCTAGTATATGACAACAAGGCTAAGTCGCTAATTTACACCTAGGTGAGCAAGCTAGCAAGAGAACTACAACTAAAAGCTACACTAACTAGTTTCAATTACCACAAGCTCTACACAAGTAAAGGCACAATGTAATACAAGAGAGTGGTAGAGAGGAATACCACCGTGGCAAGTGATCAATCAATAAATACCAATGAATACCAAGGAGACAATCAAGACACAATGGTTTTTCCTCCGAGGTTCACTTATTTGCCGGCAAGCTAGTCCCCGTTGTGGTGATTTACTCACTTGGAGGTTCACGCGCTAATTGGTATCACACGCCAAACCCGCAACCGGGTGCCGCACAACCAACATAAGATGAGGATCACACAAGCCACGAGCAATCCACTAGAGTATCTTTTGGCTCTCCACCGGGGAAAGGTCAAGAACCCCTCACAATCACCACAATCGGAGCTGGAGACAAGCCTACCTCTGCTCGACGATCCTCACTGCTCCAAGCCGTTTAGGGTGCGGCAACCACCAAGAGTAACAAGCGAATCCCACAGCGAAACATGAACACCAAGTGCCTCTAGATGCAATCACTCAAGCAATGCACTTGGATTCACTCCTAATCTCACAAAGATGATGAATCAATGATGGAGATGAGTGGGAGGACTTTGGCTAAGCTCACAAGGTTGCTATCTCAATGCAAATGGCCAAGAGAGTGAGCTAGAGCCGGCCAAACATCTTATATAGGCGTTGAAAGCTCTTGTTTGATTTTGGTGAATTGATGAAACCCTAAGTGCTAACCTAGTTTATTAAAGTGATTATGAGATAGGTGGCACATTCCAAGTGGTGGAGCAAATAAAGATCATGACATGATGATGGTGATACCATGGTGATGATCAAGTGCTTGGACTTAAAAAGAAGAAAGAGAAAAACAAAATGGTCAAGGCAAAGGTATAAGTGGTAGGAGCCATTTTGTTTCGGTGATCAAGACACTTAGCGAGTGTGATCACATTTAGGTTCGATAGCCATACTATTAAGAGGGGTAAAACTCGTATCGAAATACGGTTATCAAAGTGCGACTAAATGCTCTAACTCATTGCAACTGCATTTAGGATCTAGTGGAGTGCTAACACCCTTGAAAATGTTTTGTGAAAATATGCTAACACACATGCACAAAAGTGATACACATTGTGTCTAGCACTTGGGAGCAAGGGTTTGAAACTTCACCGGCGGAGTGTCCGCCCGTAGAGTGCGGATAGTCCGACGGTACCACTAGGCGCCCTATACAGAAAAGATAGGGTTTCATAGAGTACACTGGACGCTGGTCATGTGGTGCCCGGACTCTGGGGAGCAGCGTCCGGTCAATTATAAAAGAAGGTGGTACTCTCGGCCTGAGATCGGACACAGGCGATCGGACGCAGGCGATCGTACTCTGGCTAAACACTATTCAGCGTTCGGTCCTGCTGATGTGGCAGCACACAGAGAAGACAGTGAGTGTCCGAACGCTGGGCGAGTCCGATCGGTCGTGACCAGATGCGTCCGGTCGTGAATAGAACCTTACTGGAAGTGACCAGACGCTAGGCGACTATGCGTCCAGTCCTACACTGTAGTGCGTCCGGTCACAACCTATGTGCACTAATGACCATTGAGATTAGGTGATAATCATTTGAAGCAGGGGGCCACATGGTGAATATCTGAGGACCGGACGCTGGGGTCCTGCGTCCGGTCAAACCGACCGATGCGTCCGGTCGCCCCGATTTTTCAGTGAACAGAGGAGCCAACGGCTCTATTCGTGGGGGCTCTCTATTTAAGCCCCATGGCCGGCTCAAACTCACTCTCTTGGCCATTTGTATTGACATAGCAATCTTGTGAGCTTAGCCAAAGCCCTCCTACTCATCTTCATCATTGATTCATCATCTTTGTGAGATTGGGAGTGAATCCAAGTGCATTGCTTGAGTGTTTGCTTCTAGAGGCACTTGGTGTTCGTGTTTCGCTATGGGATTCCCTTGTTACTCTTGGTCGTTGCCGCCACTTAGACGGCTTGGAGCAGCGAGGATCATCGAGCGGATGTTGGTGATTGTCTCTGGCTCTGATCGCGGTGATTGTGAGGGGTTCTTGACCTTTCTCCGGCAGAGAGCCAAAAGGCAATCTAGTAAATTGCTCGTGGCTTGTGTGATCCTCATCTTGTGTTGGTTGTGCGGCACCCTATTGAGGGTTTGGCGTGTGATGCCAATTAGCGCGTGAACCTCCAAGTGAGTGAATCACCAGAACGAGGACTAACTTGCCGGCAAGCAAGTGAACCTCGGTAAAAAATTAGTGTCAACATTTGATTCTGAGGTGATTGGTATTCATTGGTATTCACTCTTGTGATTGATTGGTTCATTCCTCGACTCGATGGTATAACCATCTTGCTCTCTCTCTCTCTCTTTACAATACCGTAAACTAGTTGTCAAGCTCTTTAGTGTAGCTAGTCGTGAGAGCTTGTTAGTTTGGTTAGTGTGGCTCTTTAGTTAACATGGTGTAGTCACATAGCCATTGTGGATAGAGACTAGAAAAACTAGAATTATGGTAGGTGGCTTGTATTTTTAGTCGGCTAGCGCAACACTCGCTTCACCTTATATTTATCTAACCGGTTTGCTAAGTGTTGTTGTAGAAATTTTAATAGGCTATTCACCCCCCTCTAGCCATTAGGACCTTTCAGGCGTCCCCTCGAAATAGAGCCGTTGTGAGTCGTTGTGAGCTTATATAAGGCGTTTGGCTGGCTCTAGCTCACTCTCTTGGTCATTTGCATTGACATAGAAACCCTGTGAGCTTAGCCAAAGCCCTCCCACTCATCTCATCATTGATTCATCATCTTTGTGAGATTGGGAGTGATTCCAAGTGCATTGCTTGAGTGATTGCATCTAGAGGCACTTGGTGTTCGTGTTTCGCTACGAGATTCGCTTGTTACTCTTGGTGGTTGCCATCACCTAGACGGCTTGGAGCAGCGAGGATCGTCGAGCGGAGGTAGGCTTATCTCCGGCTCCGATCGTGGTGATTGTGAGGGGTTCTTGACCTTTCTCCGGCAGAGAGCCAAAAGGTACTCTAATGAATTGCTCGTGGCTTGTGTGATCCTCATCTTGTGTTGGTTGTGCGGCACCTGGTTGCGGGTTTGGCATGATGCCAATTAGCGCATGAACCTCCAAGTGGGTGAATCATCACAACGGGGACTAGCTTGCCGGCAAGCAAGTGAACCTTGAAGGAAAAATCATTGTGTCTTGATTGTTTCCTTGGTATTCATTTGTATTAATTGATTGATCACTTTCCTCGGCGAATTTGTTTAATAGGCTATTCACCCCCCTCTAGCCATTAGGACCTATCAGCTGGTGAGCTCCATGCATGGCGATGGCGAGAATCTTCGCAACTTCTACGGCTGCCAATGCCACATACAAGATTTGCTGCTGTAGGAGCTGACGCCCCAGCTGCCGCCCGCAGTAGTTCCTTAGCGCGTGAATGGAAGGAGAGAGATGAGGTGTGTAGCTGACGGACAGGGAAGGAGCTGAGGGCCAGGCACCGGGGAGGAGTTCTGGCCGGTGGTGGCTCATGCTAGGGCTGGGGCTGTCGGGTCGGGCGGAGGATAAAGGAAGGGATGGCTAGATGGGTGAGGATAGGGTTTCTGGTGTCTATTTTATACGAGGAAGGTTGCATCCTCGCCCGTTGGATCAAGATGGATGGACAAGTTCATCTGCAATCTTAATTGGGCCTTCAAATTTGAGAGTGGACCAGATGTTATGTTGTATCAGCCCATTAGAATTTAACCTTTACTTTTTAAATAATAGAACAAAGTGGTGTTATCTTTATCTAATGATAGTTGGCTATAAATATTATTTGTGCAGACCTATAAATTTAGAATACAATTTTAGACTATCTAAGATGTGTTTTTAGAATTATCTAGAATTTTTGAAGTAATTTGCTATTTTTAAAGGTGTAAGTGATTTTTATGTGCTTTTCGAATGTAACTCCAAATTGAACTGCAAAAGCATTTCAAAAAATATATAAATAAAAAAGTATATATAAGAAGGCAATTAAAGAACTCGATGCAATAAAAGAGAAGAGAATATTACCAAAGTTGCAGCTTGGGAGTTGGGAGGCCGTGGCGGATCTTGATTGCAAGTAGCCTTTCTCAGGACGTGGTCACTATAGTGCCCCATTTGGAGAAGAGAAGGGTTTAGGGTTTCTCACTATCCTTGTGGCCAGGCTAAAATTTTTCGTGCGAGCCCAATGTAAGCGGGTGCCCGAGCTCAATGGAAACAGGGTGCGTGAGCTAGGTGGGGGCCACTTCTTTTTGGCTACAGATAGTTTGACGGCATACCTATTTTTAACGTCAGACAGTTTGACGTTAAATATGATTATCTATAGCGACAGACAATGAATCGCTAAATGAGAAATTAGCGACAGATCGTCTGTGAGTTATCTTTAGTGATAGATCGTCCATCGATAAATATAATTTTTAGCGTCAGATGTCTTACGGTGACGCGGTGTTGTGGTGTAGTGCGTTTAGATGTATATTAGAATGTTTTGAAAAATTTCTAGAATATTTTTCATTTTCCTAGAGTTAAATTTAATTTTTCAACGTTCTAGAGTTATCTTCATGAGATCTTTTTTTTGCATATCCCAATTTACTTATAGGATTTTAATCGGTTTTTTTTAAATTTGAGTCATTTTTCATAACCTTATCAACCATGTACCAAATTATTTAATTATGAAGAGGACAAAAGTACCTTCAAAACACTTCAGACCAGGAGGAAGTAATTGGAATGGTTTCCAGAGTTAGTGGGGTTTTAAAGTTCGTGAAAAAAGATCGGGTCACTTTAAAGAACAATCCCATACAAAGCCTAGAATGATGTAAGTACAAAACCGCTTAATGGCGTGGGGCGTGGTCTTTTTTTATTTCTATATCTTTTAAATTATTTTTTCATAAATATTTTTGTCCAAATCAAAAATTGCAAAATTATACTACTGTCACCGATTGAATTGCTAGAAGTATTTACTACCGGTTCAATTGGCGGATCATCTCTTCTCTATTAGCTCACTTTTAAAAGTCACAACTTTAAACTTTTACATGTAAACTCGGACAGGGGATGGAGATAAAAATTATGTGAAAGTTGTAGAGAAAAAAAGATCTATAACACTAGAGTTTATGATTTTTATCTTCGGTCGTTTCGATACCTAAAAGCTGATATAATATTAATATCTACATTTGTAGATCCAAACACTTATATCGATTATTTTGATATCAAAGATGGCTTCAAACGAAAATGTTATGAACTACAAAATTATGTATATCTCTTTTTTCTCTATAATTTTTATATAAAATTTATTATTAAAAGTGCAATCAAGCCCTAATTGTAGGTTTTGGTGGTAATGACCACGCAATTAGAGAACTAATGAGATTTATCGAGATAACAAGTAGGGAATTCATGTTCGAGGATGCTACACAAAATGGAGGAGCCCCCAATTACAAATGTAGATGGTTTCAAACTCAAAGAAGGTTTAAATTCTTTTATATTTTGAATTTGAGTATAGGAAAAGCCGTACTATGAAGAGGAACACAATGCTTAAGCTAATATGTGCTATCAAGTGCTTAAACATGCACATGCATCCTCAGATTCACAGTCAAGACACTCTACACTTCACTCTTACTCTTGCTGTCTTGCGTGGTGTGACACTGCCGCAGTTGAAGAGAGGCACTGCCGTAGTGCGGCACTGTCGCACTTGAGCCGCGGCACTGCCGTGACTTAAGTGACCTTTAGGGGCTCGAGGGTATTTATACCCTTCCCCTTCCTCCCCAACGGCTCTCTATCTCTTCTTCCTCACTCTAGCTCGTTCAAAACAGAAAGGAGCCTCTCTCTCTCCCTCCATTAGTGATCTTGAGCTCTCAAGCAAATACATTGATTTCCCCATCAATTCTTGAGAGAAAAGGGTCCAAAACTCAATTAGAGAGCAGCTCCATTGATTCCTCAACTCAAAAGAGCATTTGGTTCACGTTTTAGCTGGCGGTTGTGTTTGTTACTCTTGGAGCTTGGCTCATAGCCGGCTAGAGCATCACCCGTGGAGCTTGCCAACTTGTGTGGCAGCTCCAGGAGGTTTATAACCATCTTTTAAAGCTAGTAAACTCACCCCTCATCTCAAGAGTTAAGTCTCTTGACTTGAGAATGAGTAAGGGTTGGAAAGCCCTAAGCCTTAGTGGTTAACCTCAATAACATGGAGGTAGGCAAACCTTGGTGGCGAGGCAAACCATGGGATAAATCATTGTGTCACTTGTGCTTGATTTACATTACTTGCATTTCATATTGTTGGTTAAGGTGATTTCTAGGGTTTCTAGTCGATCTACTTGTGTGTGGTGTTCCTATAACTTCTAGCTCTTGATCTGTGACTATCATACCTGTAGGAGGCTGAAAAATTTATCTGATCTAAGTTTTCGTTCACTGATTTTGAACTATGACTCGAAGTTGTCTGCAGGTGCGGCAGTGCCGCTGTTCTGGTCTGGCAGTGCCATAGTACGGCAGTGCCGCCCTCCAAAACGGTAGTGCCGTAGGATGAATTTTATAAAAGTTTGAGTGTTTGTTTTGATAGGCCTATTCACCTCCCCTCTAGGCCAACCAAAAATCCTACAAGTGGTATCAGAGCAAGTTACCTCATATATGCTTCACCACGTGAGGTATAGAGCCTGGATGAGGAACTAGTGGCGTGAAGCGGGTGGATGTCGACCCGGACAACAGCGAGCTGAGCACGTCGATAGCAAGCAACACCACGCTACCACATCTTAAGGCTACCGATGTCGAAGGATCTCTCAATGAGAATGAGAGAAGAAGAAGGAAGGAGGCAAGAAAGCTAAAAAGAGAAGCAAGAGAGAAGAAGGAGCAGCGGTTAGAGGAGAAGAAGCAAAGGAAAGAAGAAAAAAGGCTCAAGAGAGAAGCAAGAAGAAAAAGAAGAGAAGCTAGGAAGAAGAAGGAAGAAGAAGAGAAGGCAACAATTGCATAACCAAGCATATCAAGTAGTTCCGAAGATGAAGATGATCATGAGTCATACCAAGTGTCGAAGGGGAACAAGAAGGAGAAGAAAGGAAAGAGCAAGGCCAACAACAACTAATATGTTGTTGTATTATTTAACTATTCTTGTATTCCTATGACTAACCATGATTGGAGGTCTTTCATCAATGTGCCCATAGGCAAGTTACCTCATTTCAATGGGTCTAACTTTGCCAAGTAGAAGCACTTGATGAGAGCCTATCTTATAGGTATTCACCCCGACATTTGGGAGATTGTTTGCAATGGATTTGAGCCACCAGTTGATCCCAAGAACCCAACACTAGAAGAGATGAGAATCATTCACCTCAATGGTCAAGCCACAAGTGTATTGTTTAGTGCCTTGGATGGTGATGAGTACAATAGAGTGATTGGAGTTGATGTTGCCAAGCAAATATGGGACACTTTGCACCTAGCACATGAAGGGGTTGACAAAGTGAGAAAGGCAAGAATTGACTTATTGATGTCAAAGCTCAACCGGTTTGTAATCTTAGATGGAGAGGGGCCACAAGAGATGTTTGATAGGTTGATGACAATGGTGGGCAAGATTATAGACTATGGTTGTGATGAGCTAGATGATCATAAAGTTGTTAAGATTATGTTTGAGGCTTATTCACCTAGAAATGAGACCGTAGTGACTCTAATTAGAGACAAGAAGAAGTTTGAGTACTTCACACCAAATGATGTACTTGGGAGGATGTTGACCTTTGACATGCAAAGAGAAGAAGCAAATGAGAGGAAGAAACTTAGAGAATTGCAAGCAAAGCTAGAGGGCATCAAGATCAAAGATGTAGCTCTCAAGGCCAACAAATCAAGCAAGCAAGGCTCTACAAGCAAGTCCAAGATCAACCAACAAGCTTCAACTAGCAAGCTCAAAGCAAGCAAGCAAGTTCAAAAAAGAGTAGAGACCACATCATCTTCAAGTGAAAGTGAAAATAATGATGATCAATATGAGAAAATTGATGATGTTGCTCTCTTTATGAAGAGATTTCACAAGGGGCTAAAGAAGCAAGATTACAAGGTAGTGAAGAGAAGCTTTCCAAACAAGAAAAAGAGGACATGCTACAATTGTGGAAGCACCGATCACTTCATTGCTAAGTGTCCATATAAGATCAAGGACAACAAATACAAGAAGGACAAGAAAGAGGAGAAGACCGACCATAAAAAGAGCAAGAAGTATATGGGAGAGGCTCATATTGGGCATGAATGGGACTCAACTAGAGAGAGCACAAGTGAGGAGGATGAGAAGGTTGCAACCGTTGCTATTCACAAGTCATCCTCTACACCAAGGCTCTTCAACAACATGTCTGACGATGACTACTACTCTCCTCACATTTGTCTCATGGTAAAGGGTGAGAAGGTAAAATCCAAATCGAAGACCAAATCTCCTCTACCTCCTAGTGATATCTCTAGTAGTGATATTAGTGATAGCTCTAGTGATGATGAATCTAGTGATAAACAAATAAACATGATAACTAAAAATTTGGATGAAAAGACCAAATTATTCATCACTAAGCTAATGGAGGATTTAAAGAGTGTCCAAGCCGAGCTAGAATCTAGAGAAGAGACTCTTATCCAACAAGAGGATCTGTACATTGCTAGCAAAGAAGCTCTAGCATTAGAGAGAAGTGAGGTGGAATCCTTGCGCAAGGCTTTGGCCAAAGAGCAAGAGGACCATGCTATTACAAAGAAAGCAAATAAAGTTCTCAAGAAAAGTATTGTGACTTGAATGAAAAGCACAAAGAACTTGAGATGCAATATAGCATTCTTTGGAATAGCAACTCACATATCCCTAAGGCAAAGGAAACATCTACTCCCTCCACTAGTCAAGGTTGTGGAAAATGTTTTAATCTTGATTTGAATTCCTATTCCACTAACCTTACAAACATGGAGGCTATGAGAAAGGAGATTGCTAAGCTCAATGAAATCATTTAAAAAGGGTGGATGGTTGAGACCCAATCCAATGACAAGAAGAATGATGAATCAAAAGGGCCATAATTCAAGCAAGGAAGTCATCCCTCAATCAAGCATGGGCTTGGACACACAAAAGGAGCCAAGACAAATGGAAGAAGGATAGTGAATGGCTATGAGTGTGTGCAGTTTGAGAGGAAGGGCAAAATTGGTACATATCAGCCTACACAGACCACGATAGTGCAGCGTCCCTGAGCGGCAGTGCCACGAAGACCCTGCAAAAATGGGAAGGCTACCAATTCTGCTCCTAATCAAACTAAGCCCAAGAAGAAGGTGTACCAGGAGAAACAGGTTTTCCATAAGCCTAAGGAATCAGTGTGGGCCACCAAGAATAAGTATGCCTATTAACCGAAGACTTATGCACCTCGACAAAGCTTGACATCATGCTTTGTTTTGAGGAACAATAGCAGTGGAAAAGTGGTTGCAAAATATGTTGGAAAGGAAACCAACATATATAGGAATACTTCTATTTGGGTTCCTAAGATTGTTGTGATTAACATGCAAGGCCCCAAGTCAAATTGGGGACTTAAATCTAGCAACTAAACTTGTTTTGCAGGCATACTCCTTCGATGGATAAAGTTGGGTGCTTGATAGTGGATGTACAAATCATATGACCAGAGAAAGGAGTATGTTCTCATCATATTCCCCGATGACGCACTCAAATGAAAATATTGTCTTTGGAGACAATTCAAATGGGGATGTGATTGGTCTCGGTAAAGTTGCTATAACCCTTGAACATTCAATTACAAATGTATTACATGTTGATTCGTTGAGTTACAATTTGTTGTCCGTTTCTCAATTGTGTGAGATGGACTACAATTGTCTCTTTTCGGATAAGGGTGTGGAAGTCTTTAGAAGGGAGAATTCCTCTATTGTCTTTACGGGTCAATTAAAGAACAAGCTTTACTTAGTTGATTTCAACATGAGTAAACATAAGCTTGAGACTTGTTTAGTGGCAAAATCTAGTATGGGTTGGCTTTGGCATCGCCGACTAGCCCATGTCGGGATGAGGAACTTGACCAAACTTCTAAAATATGAATACATCCTTAGACTAACAAATGTTCACTTTGAGAAAGATATGATTTGTAGCACTTATCAAGCCGGAAAGCAAGTTGGAGCACCTTACCCACCAAAGAGCATCATGACCACCAAGCAACCATTGGAGCTAATACATATGGGTCTCTTTGGACCGGTCGCCTACCTAAGTATCGGGGGTAACAAATATGGTCTTATTATTGTTGATGACTATTCCTGTTTCACTTGGGTATTTTTCTTGCATGGCAAGTGCCAAGTTCAAGAGAAGGTGAAGATATTTGTTAGAAGAGCTCAAAAGGAGTTCGGTCTTCCCATCAAGAAAGTAAAAAGCGACAATGGGACCAAATTCAAGAATACTCTAGTTGAGGAGTTTCTTGATGAAGAGGGCATCAAGCAAGAGTTTTCAACTCCATACACCCCTCAACAAAATGGTGTAGTAGAGAGGAAGAACCGTACACTCATTGACATGGCAAGGACAATGCTAGATGAGTACAAGACGCTAGACATCTTTTGGTGTGACGCCGTCAACACCGCTTGCCATGCCATCAACCGCCTCTACCTACACAAGAAGTTGAAGAAAACCTCATATGAGCTTCTAACCGGTAACAAGCCTAAGGTGTCCTACTTTAGAGTGTTTGGGTGTAAGTGTTTCATACTTAACAAGAAACCCAAAATGTCTAAGTTTGCACCTAAAGTTAATGAAGGTTTTCTTCTTGGTTATGGATCAAATGAGCATGCCTACCGTGTCTTCAATAAAACCTCTAGAAGAGTTGAGATTGTGGTAGACGTGACATTTGATGAATCTAATGGCTCTCAAGTGGAGCAAGTTGATTCAAGTGTTGTAGAAAAGGAGGATCCACCATATGAAGCAATTAAGCAATTGGCTATTAGTGATATTAGACCACAAGAAGAAGTCACTGAAGTGGAGGTTTCTCAAGTTGCTGCTGCACCTATTTCCACTGACGTACCTGATGCTACACTGCAGCAAGCATCTGCTGCAACTCTAGAGTGCGGCAGTGCCGCACTTGAGGGTGGCAGTGCCACACCTACACAGTCAGCAGTAGCTGATTCAACTCCAGCTCATGGACAAAACCTACAATCCATATTTGAGCAAGATGATGATGAAGATCCAGAAGATGAACAAGGGGCCATTGAGCATCCAAGGCTAAGGCAAACAATACAAAGGGATCAACCCGTTGATAACATCTTTGGGAGTCTTCAAAAGGGGGTAACACCTCGTTCACATTTAGCAAACTTTTGTCAATATTACTCGTTTGTTTCCTCTTTGGAGCCTCTTAAGGTAGAACAAGCGCTTGGAGACCCGGATTGGGTGATGGCCATGCAAGAAGAGCTCAATAACTTCGAAAGAAACCAAGTGTGGACTTTGGTGGAATGACCCAATACCAATGTCATTGGCACCAAGTGGGTCTTCCGCAACAAGAAAGATAGGAATGGAGTGGTGATATGGAACAAGCCAAGGTTGGTTGCTCAAGGTTTCACTCAAGTAGAGGGCTTAGACTTTGAAGAAACATATGCACCGGTGGCAAGACTTGAAGCACTTCGAATGCTTCTAGCCTATGTATCGGTGTTTCGAACAAACACCGGCTAGTAAATTTATAATTGTTGCGCGTTAGGCCCGGATGGTGCACTAAAGGACACGAGGTTTATACTGGTTCGGGCCGAATGTCCCTACGTCTAGTCTGCTGCTGCTCGTGTTATTAGTACCAAAAAAGGTTCATAGTCGGGGTACAAACGGTCGAGAGAGGGAAAGGTCCCAAGTCTTTGATGGAATGGTCGAAAGGACACCAAGAGCTCGGTCGCTGCTTGGTTGTATGCATGGTGTGTGTTGTCGAATTGTACCGATCGATCTTTTTTGTGAGTTGATCCTCCCCTTCAGCGGGGTGCCCTGCCCTCCCTTTTATAGACCAAGGGGGAGCAGGGGTTACATGTTGGAGAAAGGAGAAAAACCAGAGGCCAAGGAGCCCCTCTGAAGGTGTAGGGTCCTCCTTTTCCGCTGAGCCAGCCTCGCTGACACGGTCAGACGGTGTCAGGGATTGGCACGTTCCCTAAACGCCTATGTGCTGATGACGCCACGTCCTTATCGGATCAGCAAGTGGTCACATCCCGTCCTGTGCCCCCCCCCCCCCGGGCGGCGTGTCAGATAGGGGTGTTGACCTATAGCCCTATGGGGGAGTGGACGACGCGGTGACTGTATGTTCGTCACTGTAGAGGGTGCGAGTCTCTTCTTGGACCGTAGTGGTTGTCGTGTGTCTATGTCAGGTTCCACGCCCGAGGGCTGAAGGCGACGCCTACAACACTATTCGGACTCTACCATGCCCGGAATGGTCTAAAACGCCTGTCCCGTCGTACCCTGATGGTACTTTCCTGCAACGGTGCAGGGCATGGTCCTTGGTACTGTATTTGACTCGAATGTCCTGTCGTACCCTGTGCTCATCATTATGAAGGAGCAGGGTGTAATCATCGGACGAGGTGGAGTCTGCCCTCGGCCGTTGGGCACGGTGGAGCCTGTCCTCAGCCATCGGGCGAGGCAAGACCTGCCCTCGGATGTCAGGCGAGGCAGAGCCAGCCCTCGGGGGTCAGGTGAGGTGGAGCTAGCCCTGAGCCATTGGGCGAGGTGGAACCTGCCCTCGAACGTCGGGCGAGGTAGAGCCAGCCCTCGGGGGTCAGGTGAGACAGAGCCAGCCCTTAGCCATCGGGCGAGGCAGAGCCTAGCCCTCAGAGGTCGGACGAGGAGGAACAAGTCTTCCATCGTTCGAACAAGAAACGCAGTATCGTTCTCGTCTAATCGGAAGTGTCAACGTTCGATGGTCATTAGTTCCACCTCATTAGGTACCCTGGTATTAGGTCCCCGATAGTAGCCCCTGAGCCCCCGGGTGATTCGGGCAGAATCGCCCGGGGGGTGTTTCGGTTCGCCAGAGGGTACGCGCGAGCGCACCCGATGGGTGTAGCCCCCGAGCCCCCAGGTGATTCGGGCAGAATCACCCCGGGGGGTGTTTTGGTTCGCCAGAGGGTGCGCGCGAGCGCACCCGATGGGTGTAGCCCCCGGATGATTCGGGCAGAATCGCCCGGGGGGTGTTTCGGACCCTTCGCGGGTAAGGCTATGAGACTCAGTTTTTGTGAACTGGATAGCTTTAAGGGAACCTTGGTATCCCGTTCATGGGGATTTCATCCAGGGTCAACTTGGCTGGGGCTTGACCGTGGATTGGGGCCCTACTGACGCTCGTGTACCTGCGTCTTAGTCGCTCGTGGTCCTGTCCCTCGTTGGGATGGCCATCGAGACTGTTGGGCCGACCCTTGGGCTTTTTGGGCCTAGATGGGTTGGAGGAGAAATTTTCTAACCCGTATCCCCCTATGGGAAAAGAGTCCGATCCGCTTGAGAAGGCGAACCATCTGGCGCAATTTTGGTGGGAAAGGATAGGGATCGCGGGCGCGTATCCCACGACGTGACGCGGCGGTGTGTCGTGGCAGGATCAGAGATCGAGGCGGATGGTTGCTCTTATCGCATCCATCGCCCCTATAAAACCATGGGGTTTGCTGCCAGGGTTCCGTACTCTGCCTTTTCGCCTTCGCGTCGTCAACCTCCGTCGCCAATCGCCAGAGCCTCCCACACTCGCATCGTGGCCACCATCAAGCTCGCATCTGCATCGCAGCCGCCGTTTGTACTCGCATCCGCATCATAGCCGCCATTGACCTCGCATCCACCCCCCCTCCCAATCGTTTCAATGGAGCCATGGGGTAGATCCATCATCACCCCTCAGTGCCTGGAGGGCCTTGTTCGCCGTGGCCTCCTTGGCCCACTGACCGCCGCCGAGGAGTGGCGGCTGCCTAGCGATGAGGACGAGCCGTTGCCGCCCGAAGGGTATGTCGTGTCCTTTGCTCACTTCCATGAGCGGGGATTCACCATACCTGCTCACCCGTTCCTTCGGGGGTTGTTGGATTACTACCAGGTGGAGCTGCAGCACCTTACCCCTAATGGGATCCAGCACATTGCGGCGTTCGTCGCCCTATGCGAGGGGTTCTTGGGGATTGATCCCCACTTCGACCTATGGCGGCATATCTTCACCGTCAATCTTCTAAAGAGGCGGGTCAAGAAGCAAGAGCTGCACGCGCCGGTGGGATGCGCCGGCATTCACCTCCACAACAACCAGGCAGAAGCGTACCCATTAATGCATCTGTCGACCTCCAACAAGGGGTGGCATTCGCAATGGTTCTATTTCATGGATGACGCCGCCGCCCCCTTGCCATTCTTCTCTGGGTGCGTCATCAAGGACGCCCCGGGGTCATGGAGGTGTGGCGTCCCGATCAAGGAGAAGAAGAACATCAACGACCTTCTCGCTACCCACCAAACTTTGAAGGACAGGGGTGTGAAGGGATCAGGGATCATTGGCGCCTATCACACAAGGAGGGTGGCGCCGCTGATGGCGCGCGTGCTTCCCCTGCACTAGATGGCGCCCGGAGCGTTGTTCAAAGGGACGGTGCTTGTCGACGAAGCGCTCCCTCCCTCCAAAGTGGCGCAGCGCATCAAGGAGGCGATGGAGCCTTCAAAGGACACCGTTGGTGTCCTCCTTGACTTTGTGTTTTTGGTGCTGGGGCATCCCCCAATGCGGCCGAAACCGAGGTTTATTGACTTCGTAAGTTTTCTTCCACCATACTCCTTTTTTACCTTTAATTTCTGACCCCTTGAAGCTAACCCTGGGGGTGGTGGGACCAGCCGAGGGCACTATTCTTCAAGGAAAGCCTGGCTCCGTTGCAGAAGGATCGGACCCTAGCGAAAGCAAACCGTATCGCGGCCGAGTGGGACAAAAAGACGAGGGAGCTCAGGAAGAAGAAGCTGCTATGGAAGCGGCAAGCGCGTGATCGAGGAGAGGAGATAGGCAGTGATGACGACGACGATGATGAGGTAGCCGCCGATGTGGATTGGGATGTCCTGGAGGATGAGGATATGCTAACAGACGCCCACCGGGCCCATGCAGGGACCCTTCATGTTCCATGCGGAGGGAAGCGAGTCCATGAGGTCGGTGGAGGTGGGCAAAACCATCGGCCCGTCCTCGGGGCTGGTGGGAGCCGGAGAATCTACCGCCCCATCCGAGGTGCCGCCGGAGGATCGGTGGATGGGGGGAGGTGGATCAGCCACCACCCCCGAGGTGCTAATGGAGGGGGCGGCTCTGCTACCGCGCCCCACGAGCTGATGGGGGCAGGTGGATCCACCGCCACGCCCGAGGCATCGATGGAGAGGGGTGGCTCCGTTGCCGCACCCTCGAAGATAAGGGAGATGAGCCCCCCTGCCCGGGAGCAGGGGGCAGCCTCGAAGCGATCCCGCCTAGATGAGTCGGGGTAGGGGTCTAGGGGTTCGTCCCTAAAATGTTCCCACCACCCAAAGGCGCCTAAGTAGGCCACTGATTCCCCTGTTTCCCCCCCCCCCCTTCTGTTTTGACCTTATGCCTTTTACCTTCTTGCAGACTCTTGCGATGAGGCTGCTCTCTGGGGCTGGTGCCCAAGAAGAGTCTTGCCCTTCAGGCAGGACGGACGCCGCTGCCTGACGTCGCCCCTGTTTTGGGCAGGAGCGGCGATGATGTTGCGACCTCGTCGTCCGATCCGGCGACGCCCGCGCCCTCGGTGGTTGCCAAGTAGGCGGCGTCTTCCATGGTGGGTGCAGCACCTCCAGCCGAGGGGCCGGTGTCTCCGGTGGAGGTGGCCATGACCGCGCTAAGCCAGGAACAGCCGGACGCAGCCACGGTGGTGTCTGAGGGGGTAGCACAATCCGTGCTTTTGGCAACCCAAGCGACGGCGCCCGATGCGGGCCAGACGGAGGAGGACTTGACCGGAGGGTCCCCAGCCCTGATGAGCCAGGCGCAACCGAACGTAGCCGCGGTGGCGTCTGAGGGAGCAAAGCAGTCCGTGCCACCAGAGGCCCAAGCGGAGGTGACCACGATCACGACAAGCCCAGCGCAGCTGGATGTCACCACGGTGGCGTCCGAGGGGGAGGCGCAATCAGCGACACCGGTGGCCCAGGCTGCGGCGCCCGATGCAGGCCGGATGGAGGAGGACACGGCCGGAGGGACTGCGGGCATCGTGGCAGTGGTGGAGAGGACCAGCGGGGGTTGCCCTCGGGCCTGGTGTCGGGGGGCAGCCGCTCACCCATGAGGGGTGAGCCGCCGCTCCACTAGATGGATCCCTAAGACCCAACGTCGACTCTCTTCTCGCTCGACGATGCTGCCGAGAGCATAGAGTGGGGGAGTCTTGATGAAGGGATCTCGGTGATGATGGGTGTCCTAGATCAGGCCCGGGTCGTCCTGTGCGACGTCATTGTTCCCAATGGTCGGGTATCCGCTTGATCTTTCGTCTTGCTTTCTTCTCGTCATCATGTATTTTTGTATTTTTGACACTGGTCTTCCTTTCAGTCCCTCATTGCTCGTAGCTAGGAGAAATCCCGGTTCCTCTACGAGCAGAAGGTGGAACAAGACCGCCTCACCGAGGAGGCTCGGCTACGTGGAGATTTGAGCACCCAGCTCGCCGCCACTCAGTAGTGGGAAACCGAGGCATGTCGGGACGCAGAGGAGATCCATGGGATGTTCATGGACCTATCGGCGAGGGTGAAGCTGGACGAGGAGGTGGCCGCCAGGATCCGAAAGGAGCGGGACGAGCTGCTCCAGAAGGATGCCGAGGCTAGTCAGCGGGCCGTCGAGGTCTTGGCTGAGCTGGAGACGAAGCAGGATCTCGGGCGGGAGCCTGAGGATAGGTCCATAGCCCTATAGCAGAGGGCGAAATAGGATGCCGAGGTGATCGCCCAGCTGCACCGGGAGCAGGACGAGCTGCGCCGAACCAAAGAAAGACTTTGCAAGGAGTGAGACCGAGCCATCCGAGAGCGCGACGAGGCATGTCGGGAGGCCAGGGCCCTCCGGGCGGATCTTGGAGATGCGGTGGCCCGAAGGCTGGAGGCTGAGGAAATTTCTGCCGGGCTAGGCATGGAGCTCGCTGAGGTGCGGGCGATCCTTTAGGCCAAAAGCGATCAGCACGATCTTCTTCGTGCCGCCATCGTGGTGGTCTGCGATGACCTGCAGGTGGCGCAAGGGGAGGGGACCAGCTCCCTTTCAACTCGTGCCACTGGTATCACGGCGCGGGTGGGCCAGCTTGAGGAGGACGCCTTTCACGCTGGGATCACCCAAGCCTTCACTGTTGCCCATTCTCATTATGATCAGGAGATCAACTTGGAGGTAATGAGCCAAGGCTTCACGCTGGACGAGATTGAGAAGGCGGTGACTCCCCTTGCGCTGAACCTGGTGAACGTTCTGAAAGGAATGGTTCTCCCTTCGTGGAAGTAGTTAGTTGAATAAGTTTGATAAACGTTTATCTATAATATGTGAACAAGTGTCGGTACTTTCGTGTTTGAAAATAGATTCGTGAGTTTGTTTCGCAATTTCGTTTCGTTTGTTTGATCTTACCTTCTTCCCTTTTGTAACAAAAAAAGATTTATGCGATCCGACCCTTCTGCTCGTTAAGACTGTAGGGCCCGAGGCGTTTAGGGGAAATTTTCATTGTGCTGGTGAGCAAAATTACCGTAGCCATCTGGGAGTGGGCTTTTTGTAGTCTTACCTATCTGTTCCCCTGAACCTTGCCGCCAGTCTCGACGCGAGGAGAAGGTCAGATGTAATGACTATTTTGAAAAAAGAAAGGAGGTACTCGTACCTTTATTAGCCCCCGAGTGAGATCCAACCCCTTGCGGTTGCTGGGGTCGGATGTTACTAGAGACCAGAGTGAGGGTAGCGAGCTTACGTTTGTATTCACACATTCCCCTTACTTAGGATTTTGGCGATCACTGCGTGACCGTGCGTTTGGTCTTATCGCTGGTCCGTCCTTCCCTGAGCCCCCACATGTGGTGGGGATTCGGTCAAGGGCCGGCTCGTTTTGTGACTGTCGCCCCGTTCGAGGTTTTTCGCAACTAGAGGGGTCGAGGCAATGTCGCTTGCCTCGGCGGCTCAAGTGACGTGCTTTATGAGCTCGCTAATGGGGATGTTCGGATGGAATCCGATCCCGTTTGCTTTACGACAGGGTCGACAAAGCCCTCGGGGTGGTGTTCTGTTGCTCCTTGACCCGCCTTCCAACAGATTCCCCCTCAATGGGGATTCTATGGGCTCGGCTAGAGGCTGGATTGAACTAGAAGGTTGAGATGACCTTGTCCGCCTCAATGCGGGTTGGGCAAAGGCCATGAGGCTCATCTGTGTTTTCTCCCCTGGCTCTTATTTGACACAAGGCGGCCCTAGACCCTTCGTGGGTCAGCCTTTGAACTTTGGTCTCTCGATCTCGGATCGAGCTCCTGAGCCCCATAGGGTCTGACAGGGGTCGGCCGTGTTTCGCGTGTCACCCCGTCCTCGGTTTCCACAACCAGTGGGCCTGAGTTAATGACACTTGCCTCAACGGCTCGAGTGTCATGCTCGATGAGCTCGCTAACGGGTATGTTCGTGTGGAATCCATGTCCATCATTCGCTGACGGGGTCAGCAGAGCCCTCATGTGGCATTCCACTATTTCTTAACCCGCCTCCCGGCAGATGCCCAAGCCATTCGGTAGGCTCAGGTGGCCCATTGGCCTCTCCTCGATGGAGATTCTATGGGTTTGGCTCGGGGTTAGAATCGAACGAGAAAGGTCAAGATGTCCCTGTCCACTTCTGAGCGGGGTTGGGCAAGGCCGTTGGGGCTCATCTCGGTTTTTCTCCCCTGGCTCTGTTTGACGCAAGGTGGTACTTTCCTATAGCGGTGCAAGGCATGATCCTTGGTACTGCGTTTGACTCGAATGTCCTGTCGTACCTTGTGCTCATCATTATGAAGGAGCACGGTGTAATCGTCGAGCAAGGCGGAGTCTGCCCTCGACCATTGGGCAAGGCAGAGCCTGTCCTTAGCCGTCGAGCGAGGCGGGACCTGCCCTCGGACATCGGATGAGGCGGAGCCAGCCCTTGGGGGTGAGGCGAGGTGGAGCCAGCCCTGAGCCATTGGGTGAGGCGGAACCTGCCCTCAGACGTTGGGCGAGGTGGAGCCTGTCCTCGGACATCAAGCGAGGCGGAGCTAGCCCTCGGGGGTTGGGCGAGGCGGAGCCTAGCCCTCGGAGGTCGGGCGAGGCAGAACCAGTCTTCCGTCGTTCGGACAAGAAACGTAGTAGCGTTCTCGTCTGATTGGAAGTGTCAACGTTCGATGGTCATTAGTTCCACCTCATTAGGTACCCCGGTATTAGGTCCCCGACACTATGCCGCTCATCACAACTTCAAGCTATATCAAATGGATGTGAAGAGTGCATTTCTCAACGGCCCTATTCAAGAACTTATCTATGTTGAGCAACCACCGGGCTTTGAAGATCATAAGTTTTCCAACCATGTCTACAAACTCCAAAAGATGCTCTATGGGCTTAAGCAAGCACCAAGAGCATGGTATGAATGCCTTAAGGAATTCTTGCTTAAACAAGGCTTTGAAATAGGCAAAGCCGATCCTACCCTTTTCACTCACAAAGTTGGCAAAGACATATTTGTGTGCCAAATATATGTTGATGACATAATATTTTGTAGTACTAATCATTGTTTTTGTGAGGAATTTAGTAGGATCATGACCAAGAGATTTGAGATGTCCATGATGGGTGAATTGAAGTTCTTCCTTGGATTTCAAATCAAGCAAGTGAAGGATGAAACTTTTATTAGCCAAATGAAGTACACCCATGATATGCTCAAGAAGTTTGACATGGTGAATGCCAAGCCTATCAAAACTCCCATGCCAACCAATGGATATCTATATCTCAATGATGAAGGGAAAGCCGTGGATACTAAGGTATATCGCTCCATGATTGGCTCTCTACCTTATTTATGTGCATCTAGGCCCGATATTATGCTTAGTGTGTGCATGTGTGCTAGATTTCAAGCTAACCCGAAAGAGTGTCACTTAGTGGCCGTTAAGAGAATCTTGAGATATTTAGTACACACTCCTAACCTTGGCTTGTGGTATCCTAAGGGCTCTAGGTTTGATCTACTTGGGTATTCATATTCTAATTACGCTGGTTGCAAAGTAGATCGAAAAAGCACTTCGGGGACATGTCAATTCCTTGGACAGTCCCTAGTGTCTTGGAGTTCTAAAAAGCAAAATTATGTAGCCCTTTCCACCGCTGAGGCTGAGTATGTTGTAGCTTGTGCATGTTGTGCTCAACTACTTTGGATGAGGCAAACCCTTCAAGATTTTGGATGTCACTTCGTAAAAATCCTACTCTTGTGTGACAACGAAAGTGCCATAAAGTTAGCCAATAATCCCATAAGCCACTCAAGAACTAAACACATAGACATCCGATATCATTTCTTGAGAGACCACGAAGCCAAAGGAGATATCGAAATTCACCATGTGAGCACCGAAAAGCAACTAGCCGATATCTTCACTAAGCTTCTTGATGAGTCAAGGTTTTGTCCTTTGCGTAGTGAGCTAAATATACTTGATTCCCGTAACATGGTTTGAACTATAGCACACCTTGATTGATGAACTAGCATGGATAGGAGAAATGAATTGCAAAAGTATAAATATTGTGCTTAAAATGTTTTATCATAAGAAACAAGTGCATTATGATCACTGTTTGTATTGATTATTTGTTGTTGATCATAGTGTGCTTGAGATATGTGTCCATATCCTATATATATATAGGTATTTAGTAAATAGCTAAATTTCTTGTACTGGGGAGTGCGGCTGTGCCGTGCCTGCCCTACGGCAGTGCCGCGTGTGGACTGAGGCAGCGCCGCACTTTGAATTTCAACTAAAATTCGGCCCATGACAGCAGTTACTATGGGGGCCCATTTTCTTACCTCTTATTTCACCTGGCCCCTAGGGTAACCCTCTCCTTTTCTCACCCCAGCAGCCACCACCGCTGCTCTATCCAGCTACGCTGCCACCTCTGGCATTGCTGTGGCCTGCTGCTGTTCTTCTATGTCGTCATCAGCAGCAGTCCTAGCTCATGGACGGATCCGATTCATCTCTTTCCTCAATCCGCGAAAACCAAGGTGAAACCCTAAATCATTCCCGATCTATGAAATATGTTGATTCTAGTTGTCTTGGATGGTTGATTGGAAGGTATATAGTAGTTTGGATGATGTATTGAGGATTGATTGAAGTAGAAATCATGATTCAACTTTGTAACCAAACTAACTGCTGCGGCAGTGCCGCACACTCAGTGTGGTAGTGCCGCACCTCTGTGGCAAAGATGGCATTGCTACACTCCTAGTTCGATGGTTGACTCACATTATCTATTTCACTCAGCACCCATGAAAGGTCCTAATGGCTAGAGCGGGGTGAATAGCCTATTAAAATTTCCTACAACAATACTTAGCAAACCGGTTAGACAAATATGAGGAGAAGCGAGTGTTGCGCTAGCCTACTAAAAACGCAAGCCACCTACCACAATTCTAGTTTCTATAGTCTCTATCCACACAATAGCTATGTGACTACACTAAGTTAGTGTGCTCTCAAAGTCTAACTAAAGAGCCACACTAACCAAACTAACAAGCTCTCATGACTAGCTACACAAAAGAGCTTGACAACTAGTTTGTGGTAATGTAAAGAGATAGAGCAAGATGGTTATACCGCTGAGTCAAGGAATGAACCAATCAATCACAAGAATGAATACCAATGAAGACCAATCACCTCGGAATCAAATGATGACACAATGATTTTTTTTATCGAGGATCACTTGCTTGCCGGCAAGCTAGTCCTCGTTGTGGTGATTCACTCACTTGGAGGTTCACGCGCTAATTGGCATCACACGCCAAACCCTCAAGAGGGTGCCACACAACCAACACAAGATGAGGATCACACAAACCACAAGCAATTTACTAGAGTACCTTTTGGCTCTCAGTCGGGGAAAGATCAAGAACCCCTCACAATCACCATGATCGAAACCAGAGACAATCACCAACCTCCGCTCGACGATCCTTATTGCTCCAAGTCATCTAGGTGGTGGCAGCCACCAAGAGTAACAAGTGAATCTGGCAGCGAAACATGAACACCAAGTGCCTCTAGATGCAATCACTCAAGTAATGCACTTGGATTCTCTCCCAATCTCACAAAGATGAATCAATGATGGAGATGAGTGGGAGGGCTTTGGGTAAGATCATAAGGTTGCTATGTCAATGCAAATCGCCAAGAGAGTGAGCTAGAGCTAGCCAAATGATATTTATAGACACCTCCCAAACAATAGAATCGTTGGCTCAATTATTGGGCCAACTGTGGGACGATCGGACGCGCAGGACGTGTGCACTAGACGTGTCCGGTCGCTGCGTTTGGTCGTAGCCTGACCACCATGTGTCCTAGCCATTTGAAACTATCCATTGCCGCGCAACGGCTCACTCGTGTGCGCTCATTGACCATCGACCGGATGCTCCTATTCAATTTACCGGATGCACCACGCGTCAAAGTCTGGTTGTTTCTAGAGAACTCCTAGAGAAGTAAAATTGCGACCGGACGCGTCCAGTCACGCCCGACCAGACTCGCCCAGTGTCCGGTCACTCACCCTCTTCTCTGCGTGTTGCCACGTTAGTAGGACCAGATGCTGAACAGTGTTCAGCTAGAGTTCGGTCACTTTTCTTCTCCGAGTCCGGTCATAGGGCAAATCGAGCCCGAGAGCACCACCTTCTTTTATAATTGACCGGACGCTAGAACCCTGAGTCCAGTTAGTTCAAACTCAGCGTATTTGACAGTGAAAAACACCTCCTTCAATTTACCAACTTCTCCACCCTTGCTCAAATGTGCCAACCACCAAGTGTATCACCTTGTGCACGTGTGTTAGCATATTTTCACAAACATTTTCAAGGGTGTTAGCTTTCCACTAGATCCTAAATGCATATGCAATGAGTTAGAGCATCTAGTGGCACTTTGATAACCGCATTTCAAAATGAGTTCCACCCCTCTTAATAGTACGGCTATCGATCCTAAATATGATCACACTCGCTAATTGTCTCGATCACTAAACCGAAAAGCTCCTATCAATTCCACCTTTGCCTTGAGCTTTTTATTTTTCTCTTTCTTCTTTTCCAAGTCCAAGCACTTGATCATCACCATGGCATCACCATCATCATGTCATGATCTTCATTTGCTTCACCACTTAGAATGTGCCACCTATCTCATAATCACTTTGATAAACTAGGTTAGCACATAGGGTTTCATCAATTCACCAAAACCAAACTAGAGCTTTTAATCTCCCTCTTTTTGGTAATTGATGACAACCCTTACACAAAGATATGAATTGAAATTTAATTGAATCCATGTTGCTTGCCCAAGCATATTTACCATGTGTAGAAGGATATGGACAAGTTTCATAAACCCCAAATGGTAGTAATTGCTCCCCTACATATGTGCTAAGAGTTTGGATTATAGCTTGCACATATGCTTATATAGGAAATATAGGAGACAATGTCTACCAAATGATGCTAAGGTATAAAAGATGGACCTTTGAAGCATGATATCAATCGGAGTGCACCAATATACCATCCTTAGCACCATTAGTAACTAGACATACACAAAAACTAGAATACCCCATGAGATCAACATTAGAAGCAAGGGTCTAGTTTTCATAATATAAGCATGAGTCTAGTTACTTAACCTATGCATGCTAGTTTTTTATTTCATCATTCAAACCTACAACTAGCATTCACCACATAGGCAAGGATATTGAAATTTAAAACTTGTGACATGCAAGCAAATATATGAAATGCACATTCAAATGCACCATATAAGTTCATGAGCTTGCTCCCCTTACTTATGTGCTTAAAATTTTAATTGATCCCCTTACTTTGTCATGTCTCTCCCCCTATGTCAATTTCTCAATTTCTCCCCCTTTGTTATCTTTTCACTATCTTTGTACACTAGTTCTCCCCCTTTGTCATCAATGACCACAAAGGTTTAATTTTAAATAGGTTGAGATTATCAATGTCAATCAATGGGGTGAGGATCATTTTTCCAAATTTGGACCAATCTAAATCACTTGCCAAAGATATTTAACTCGGTTTGATTCAAGGATAAGCTTCTTCACACCTCCAAATAAGGGTTATCTTGTACCATGTTGAGTTAAACACTTAGAGCTCATTTTCTAGATCAAACACTAGGTTTACAAGCCCACAAACATGTCATATGCTACCACTAGACCAAATTAAGCATAGAAGCAATAGTGGTACCATACAAACATCAAAATCATTTGATTTTCATGAACGAGCCTATTAAATGTGAAAGATGACTAGATGCACTAAACATGTCCTTAGCAAGGATGTATGCCATGCCAATCAACTTTTACCTTGGATTGCTTGAAGGAGAGGCATGTCATATAAGTGGGGGGTGCATCAACACATATTTGAGAAATCCAATATGTTCAACTCATTTCTTAGCTTGCAAAACCTTTTCTCATCTAATGGCTTGGTGAATATATCGGCAAGTTAATCTTCGGTGCCTACACTCTCAATGCAAATGTCCTCTTTTTGTTGGTGATCTCTTATGAAATGGTGGCGGACATCAATGTGCTTTGTTCTTGCATGTTGAACCGGGTTGTTGGTTAACTTGATTGCACTCTCATTGTCACATAGCAATGGCACTTTCTTGAACTTCATTCCAAAGTCATTCAAGATGGCCTTCATCCAAAGTATTTGTGCACAACAACTACCAGCGGATATTTATTCGGCTTCGGCGGTTGATAATGCAACACTATTTTGCTTCTTTGATGACCATGAAACTAGTGATCTTCCCAACAATTGACATGTGCCTGAGGTGCTCTTTCTTTCAACCTTGCATCCCGCATAATCCGAGTCGGAGTAACCAACTAGCTCAAACTTTGCTCCTTTGGGATACCATAAACCAATATTTTGTGTATGCTTCAAGTACCTCAATATTCTCTTTGTAGCCTTCAAATGACTTTCTCTTGGTGAGGCTTGAAATCTTGCACACATGCATACACTAAACATGACATCCGGCCTTGATGCGGTCACATAGAGTAGGCTTTCAATCATAGACCGATATAATTTTTGATCCACCATATTGCCACTTGCATCACTATCCAAATTGCCATTTGTCCCCATTGGTGTACTAATGGCTTTGCTATCAGTCATGCCAAACTTCTTGAGCATGTCTTTGATGTACTTGCCTTGACTCACAAATGTACCATTCTTCAATTGCTTGATTTGAAGACCAAGGAAGTAACTTAACTCTCCAATCATGGACATTTCAAACTCATTAGCCATCATCTTTCCAAACTCTTCACAAAAGTCTTGATTGATTGATCCAAATATGATGTCATCAATATAGATTTGCAACACAAATAAGTCTTTGCAAATCTTCTTGGTGAAAAGAGTGGTGTCAACCTTGCCCATCATGAACCCTTTAGAGAGTAGGAAGTCCCTCAATCTCTCATACCATGCTCTAGGTGCTTGTTTCAATCCATACAATGCCTTCTTCAACTTGTACACATGGTTGGACTTCTTGTCATCTTCAAAACCAGGAGGTTGCTCAACATATACTTCTTCATTGATGTAACCATTAAGAAATGCACTCTTGACATCAATTTGATAGAGCTTGATGTTGTGGGCACAAGCATAGACTAATAAGATTCTAATTGCTTCCAATCTAGCAACCGGGGCATATGTTTCTTCAAAGTCAAGACCTTCAACTTGTGTGTAGCCTTGTGCTACCAATCTTGCTTTGTTCCTTACTACTATCCCATCTTGATCTTGCTTATTTCTAAAGACCCATTTGGTTCCAATCACATTGTGTCCCTTTGGTCTCTCAACTAATTCTCATACTTGATTTCTTGTGAAGTTATTCAATTCTTCATGCATAGCATTCACCCAATCAACATCCTTCAATGCTTCATCTATCTTCTTTGGTTCAATAGATGACACAAATGAGAAATGCTCACAAAATAAAGCCAATCTTGATCTAGTTTGCACACCTCTTGAAATATCTCCAATTATAGTGTCCAATGGATGATCCCTTACAATATTGGTTGGATGGAGTATTGAAACTTGATTGCTTGCACTTGCTTGATCATTGGGTTGAGATGATGTACTAGCCACTTGATTTTGTTCATTGTCATGAGAGCCATTTGTACTAGCTTGATTTGTATCATCTTGCAAATTTGTGTTAGAGAGCACTTGCACTTGATCATCTTCATTATCATTCACTTGCCTAGGCCTCAATTCACCAATATCCATATTCTTCAAGGCATTTGAAAGTTGAATGCCTCTAACATCTTCCAAGTTCTCATTCTCACCTTGGGAACCCTTGGTTTCATCAAATTCAACATCATGAACTTCCTCAAGAGTACCACTATCGGGTTCATAAACCTAGGGTCCCTCATGGACTTGCTTCCTAGCTAAAGCTTAGCCCAGCAGATGATATTGCGAACGATGCACAACTCCTGGGCCGACCCAAAAACCTAACGACAGGCTAGAAGGGCAATCCAGTCTCCGATCGAAAGGCCTAGCCATGGAGGAACGACGCTCGCTTTCGACTCTAGCCCGCCTCTCCGACCAGAAGGCCTAGCCAAGGAGGAACGACGCTCGCTTCTGACTCCAGCCCACCTCTCTGACCGGAAGGCCTAGCCAAGGAGGAACGACGCTCGCTTCTGACTCTAGCCCGCCTCTCCGATCGGAAGGCCTGGCCAAGGAGGAACGGAGCTCGCTTCTGACTCTGGCTTGCCTCTCCAACTGGAAGGCATGGCCAAGGAGAGGACAACGCTCGCTTTTGACACCAGCCCGCCTCTGTGACCGGAAGGCCTGACAAAGGAGAGAACGATGCTCAATTTTGACTCCAACCCGCTTCTCTGACCGGGAATACACCGAACCTCTACTTACAGCTCTTCTTTGACCGGGAGGCTAGAGCCGACTAGGGAACGACCGACTGGGGACGCCCGCTCAGTGAAGACCCAAGAAATGGAAAGAGCAAGTAAGGCGGGGCGCTCTAGTCAACCACAATACCAATGACCGTACCCTGCACACCTACAGGATAGTACTGTTAGGTTATGTCAGAAGGGTACTTTATAACCATCTAGATATGTCAGAACACCAACAGTGTTGTGGGCGCCAACATTTGACCTACAGTATGGTAGGCGCGGACATTTGTCATACTAGAAGAACCCGATGGAACCGACCACATGCATCCAGTCATCAACAGTATTATGGGCACCGACAAAACGCCTTGTACCCAATGGCATGGGCAATAAGACTAGGAAACACACACACTCCCTTTCTCTCACACTCTCTCTTGTAAAGCCATCCCTTTCATCTATAAAAGGGGATGCACTCTCTCCAAAAGGAGGAGGATTCGAACAACCATCGATTCACATAGATGATTCAGACAACTAACCCTGATTCTCTCTGCTTGGCTCTAGAACTCTAAAGCTAGATAGAGCATGCGTTCGAACACTTAGCGCATGTTGGAACTCCCATCACTCTTGGCCCTTTGGTCTAGAGTCCGACCGGACCTCTGGTACCCCCCATCTTACTCCCTCTCGTTTGTAACCCCACAGCAAACTTTGAGCACCTAGGCTCAGGAATAAAGTCTTCGACCGACTCAGACTGGACGTAGGGACCGTTGCCTGAACCAGTATAAACCCTATGTCATTGAGTGCTCGGCCACATCCGATCACAATGTACGGCAAAACTACAAATATTACGTGTTGGTCACTTTTCGCACCGACAGTTGGCGCCGTCCATGGGGAGGACGCCGTACGTTCACACTTTTGGTCATCGGATGGCCCACCTTTCCGCCATCTTTGTCATGGCGGGCTCAAGCGATATGACTCGCTTCGGCTCGCTGGAGTTTCCTGCACTCCCACCTGTTGGGATGTGGGTTCCACCCGTCTTCTAGCCATTCCAGGCCTTCCTCTTTAGAAGCCTGGACTTCATCACTGACTGGCTCAGCATGCTTCACCTCTGCGAGGAGGCACTTGTCCTAGCGCCCATCGGAGGAGGAGCATCCTCTGTTGGCACCAGGCCACCGGGCGACCTCAACGATGAGACGCCTGTGCTTCGCTCTGAGCCCACGTAGGGCTCAAACCCCACTGTGAGTAACGTACATACTGTTATTTACTCGTTATTTACTATTTTTCGCCGACTCTCCAGAGGGACCCCGTTTTCCTTGCTACGACCGCCATGCGACTGGTTCCCCTATGGCCTTGCATCCCCTACAAACGCATATGCACGGGGGCTCCAAAGGATACTGGCACCACCACCTCTCACATCCGAATTAGTGGGGATGGCAAGCTATTCTCCCGCCTCTTTCCCCGACCTCATGGATGATGAAGTGGAGAGCGACGGCTCTAGCATCGGTGATGTCGTGGCACCTAGCCACCCGCTGTCCCGGGAGTGCGCTATGGTAGAAGCTCTAGGACAGCCATCGGTGTTGGCGGAGTCTCTACAGACCCACACCGCTCTGGACCCTCACACAGAGGTCCTCGCATGTGTGCAAGAGCATGGCAAGGAGCTACGACAAAGGCCGCAGAACCAGCCGCCACCTGCGCCGACATGCTCGGCACAGCACGCTGTGACCCGTGAGCATAACCCAGCAAGTGGCACCTGTGGTTGCGCCCACCAGGTTTAGCGCAACATCATGGATAGGGGGAATGATCCCCCATAGTAAGCTTGGGCTGGTCAGAACATCGCCGCTGCGATGATGCTTCTACGCGGCCTTCCAGAGCCTGTCGACCCCCAGGAGCAGACGGTCCACTAGAACCTCCGAGCACTGGTGGAAACCACCGCCATTCAATAGGCGGAGAGCTCCATGTCGTGCCACCAAATGTGGCTTCTCTCCCCACCAGGGGAGTGGGGACGCACCAGATGAATCGCTCCATCCGCTCACCGCTACAGCCGCTAGGCACGGAACAGGAGGCCGCAGCTGCACCACGACCTGACCCGGTGCCTGCCCCACACCAGCCACCTATGCGCGAGCGCCTTAGGCCAAACCGAGATGCTCACAGCATCATCAACAACCAGCATCAGGCCCGGCATGACGATGACGTCCATCGAGCGGCGGTGAGAGCAGGCAGCATGGGCTCTGGCCGGACCATCGAGGGGAATAGTGAGACGCACCCTAGGCATGGTTGCCAACCCAACGACCAAAGTCCCAGCCCAGATGGCCTAGGACAACGGGCCTTTGGCCGATGCATCTAGAGAGCGCCGTTCCCACAGCGCTTCCGACCACCTATGAACATCGCCAAGTATACTGAGGAGACGAACCCTGGTATATGGCTCAAAGACTTCTGGCTCACCTACTGAGCCGGAGGAGTGGATGATGACCACTTCATCATTCAGTATTTTCCATATGCGTGGGGGAACATGTTCGACCATGGCTTGAATTCCTCCCGCATGACAGCATCCACGACTGGGCGGACCTCAAGAGGATCTTCGTCGAGAATTTCTAGGGGACGTATGTCCCCTCTGGGAACTCCTGGGACCTCAAGAGCTGCCAACAGGAGCCCAATGAGTCCCTGTAGGATTACATCCATAGGTTCTCAAAATGATGCAACTCCCTTCCTGATATCGTCAATGCGAACGTCATCAGCGCATTCCTCTCCGGGATAACCTGTGAGTCTTTGATTCACAAGCTTGGCTGTCTGAAGCCCTAGACCACCCGTGACCTGCTTGATGTCCCCATGAACCATGCCTCCAGCGAGGAGGCGGTGGGAGCGGTCTTCAATGGAGGCCGAGACAAGGGGAAGGCCAAGCGCGAGGATCAAGACAAGGGCCCTCCACGCAGAGGGCCAAAAAGAACAAGAAGGATCGGCGCCGACTGTCCAACTCTGCGTTGGTTGCCACGGTCGATCGCGTAGGCAAGCAGCCCCAGTAGGGCCAGCCCGATCACTTCGACAAGCTCATGGATAGCCCATGCACCAACCACGCTTACCCCATCAAGCACCTCTACAAGGACTACGAGCTCCTCAAGCGCCTCCTACGATAGGCTGGCGGGCCGAAAGAGGCAAAGGCAAGGAGGTAGCAACCAAGAAAGGAGGCGCGGTGGGCAAGGATGGGGCTGACTTTCTTGACCTTGAGGAATGCATCATGATCCTCGGGGGATCCGATGCCATCTACTCCAAGCGTCAGCACAAAGTGCGCTACAGAGAGGCATGCATCACCGAGATGGCCATCCCCACCTTCCTTTGCTGGTTAGAATCTCCGATCACTTTTGATCAGAAGGACCATCCTTCGCATGTCGCCCCAGACCGTGTCGCTACCCGCTCAATGTCGACCCCATCATCCGTAAGAAGCGGCTCACCAAGGTGCTAATGGATGGAGGCAACGGCCTCAACATCCTCTACGTCAACACCCTCGACGCCATGCGCATCCCCTAGTCGGAGCTCCGCTCAGTGTGCTCTCCCTTCCACGGCATGATCTCGGGGACGCAGGCGTACCCGCTCGGGCAGATCGACCTACCCATCATGTTTGGCGACCGAGCCTACTTCCGCTCGGAGGTGCTTACCTTTGAGGTGGTGGACTTCCTGGGGTCTTACCACGCCATCTTGGGGTGGCCATGCTACGCCAAGTTCATGGCGGTCCCCAACTACACCTACCTGAAGTTGAAGATGCTGGGACCAAACGGCGTCATCACTGTGGGTAGCACCTTTTTGCACGCCTACACGTGCGACCGCAAGCATTACGAGCTCGCCACTATCGTCATCAACTCATCCGAGCTCCCGTGGCTCGGCAGTTGTCAACCCCAGCAGTCCTGGACTACAACAAGCCAACCTCCTCGACTGCCTTTCGCCCACTCGAAGAAACTAAGGTGGTGGGAATTGACCCCATCGACCCAACCAAGACAGTACGGATCATGACCCAGCTCCTGGCCAAATAGGAATGTGAGCTCGCCAACTTTCTACGCACTAATCGTGATGTCTTCGCATAGAAACTTTCCAACATGCCAGGCATACCATGGGAGCTCACCGAGCATGCACTACACCTCATCTTGGGCTCAAAGCCTGCTAAGCAACACCTATGTCACTTTGATGACGAGAGGCATAGGGCCATAGGCGAGGAGGTCGCCAAACTCCTAGCAGCCGGATTCATCAAAGAGGTATACCACTCCGACTGGCTCATCAATCCTATTCTTGTTAAAAAGAAAACCGGGAAATGGAGAATGTACGTTGATTATACTAGCCTCAACAAGGCATGTCCAAAGGACCATTTTCCTTTACCATGCATAGACCAAATAGTCAACTCCACCTTAGGATGTGAAATCCTCTCCTTTCTGGATGCCTACTCAGGCTATCACTAGATCGTGATGAAAGAGTCCGACCAGCTCATGACCTCATTCATCACCCTGTATGGTTCGTACTGTTACTTAACCATGCCTTTTGGTCTGAAGAATGCTGGCGCCACCTATCAACGGTGCATGCAGCAATGAATCACTAATCAAATCGATCCGCTCGATTAGCCTAATTAAATTGAGCGGTCAAAACCAACAATCGCCGTCTATGTTGATGACATAGAGGTCAAAACAGCTCAAGCTTGCGACCTAATCGCTAACTTGGCCGCAACATTCACGAACCTCCGAAGGTTCAACATCAAATTGAATCCCAAAAAATATGTTTTCGGGGTTCCGAAGGGGAAGCCGCTTGGATACATCGTGTCCGAACGCGACATTGAGGCCAACCCCGAAAAAATTATGGCCATCTCCAACATGGGCCCTATATGCAACATCAAGGGCGTGCAGAGGCTCACCGGCTATTTGGCCGCCCTGAGCCGATTCATCTCCCAGCTCGACAAACGGGGGATGCCTCTCTACAAGCTTCTCAAAAAGACGGACGCTTTCGTCTGGACTGAGGAAGCACAGCAGGCTTTGGAGAGCCTCAAAGCGTCACTAACGTCGGCCCCAATCCTTGTCACTACCGAATAGGGAGAACCCCTCCTCCTCTATGTCATGGCAAGCAACCACGTGGTGAGCGCCGCCCTAGTCATCAAAAGGGAGGAGCCAGGACACCACCTTAAGGTCCAATGACCCATATACTTCATTGGGGAGGTACCCCCAGGTGCAAAAACTCCTATATGCCATGCTGATGGCGACCCGGAAGCTCCTGCACTACTTCACCGACCATGAAGTCTTGGTCGTCACTTCATACCCACTCGGAGACATCATCCGCAACCGCGACACCATGGGATGAATCTCCAAGTGGGCACTCGAGCTAATGGGCCACAACATTAGGTATATCCCCCGCACCTCTATTAAGTCTCAGACTCTCGCAGACTTTGTCACCGAATGGACGAAGGTCCAGCTCCTGACCCTAGACATCACCCACAAGTACTAGATAATGTACTTTGATGGGTCCGTAATGGCGCTCGGCTCAGGGGCTAGAGTGGTTCTGATCTCCCCAGACGGGAGTAGGCTCTACTACACAATCTGCCTCCACTTTTTGGCCTCAAACAATGCCACGGAATACGAGGCCCTCATCAAGGGGATGTGCATCGCCATCGAGCTCGGCGCTACGCGGCTCTACGTCCACGGCGAATCGAAGCTGGTCATCGACTAGGTCATGAATTAGTCCTCTTGCAAAAGCCCCCTCATGGTAGCATACTACCAGGAGGTGCGCAAGCTCGAGGACAAATTCCAGGGGATCAAGCTACACCATGTCCCTCGAAAGGACAACGATGTCGTCGATTTTCTCACAAAATTGGTTGCCAGGCGGGTTCCGTCTCCAGATAGGGTCTTCATCAATGACCTTCATGAACCATCTACCCACATCCTAGAAGGTTCAATCCAGACACACCCCGATGCCAACCAGATGCTCAGGGGCTTCGACCTGAATACCTCCATGACGACGTCACCCGCCGACGTCGCTGTGGTGGCACTCGATCAAGCCCACTGGCGAGCGCCGCTACTCGCCTACCTCCTCAAGGAGGTTCTCCCACCAGAAAGGACTAAAGCACGACAAATCGCTCGATGCACCAAGACATTTGTCATGATCGATAACAAGCTCTACAAATGAAGTCTGTTGGGACTCATGAAGTGTGTCCCTACCGACCAAGGCAAGCAGCTCCTCCTCGAGGTCCATGCCGGAATCTACGGACATCACGTGGCCCCAAGATCGCTGGTCGGAAAAGCCTTTCGCCAAGGTTTTTACTGGCCCACCATGCTATGAGATGCAGAGGAGGTCATCCGTAGGTGTGAAGGATGTCAGTTGTACGCTCGGCAAACTCATTTGCCAGCACAGGAGCTCCAAACCATCCCCATCACTTGGTCGTTCGCGGTCTAGGGCCTCGACATGGTAGGACCCCTCTAAAAGGGCCGAGGCGGCTTCACTCACCTGCTCATAGCGGTCGACAAATTCACCAAGTGGATAGAGGCCAAGCCCATCACCAACATCCGCTCAGAAGAGGCAGTCAAGTTCTCCCTCGACATCATCCACCGGTTCGGCGTTCCTAACTGTATCATCACTTACCATGGAACTAACTTCACCGGGAAGAAGTTCCTAGACTTTAGTGATGGATACAGCATCAGGATCGACTGGGCCTCGGTCGGACATCCATGTACTAACGGTCAGGTCGAGTGTGCCAATGGCATGGTCCTCCAAGGACTTAAGCAGCGCATCTTCGACCGACTCAACAAGTACGCCAGGCGATGGGTTGCAGAGGTCCCAGCTATCCTCTGGATCCTGAGAACGACCCCAAACCGATCCATAGGGTTCACACCCTTCTTCCTAGCCTAAGGAGCTGAAGCAGTGCTGCCCTCCGACCTCGATCATGGCACCCCAAGGGTTAAGGCTTTCAACCATGACCGAGCCATGGAGGCTCAACAAGACACAGTTGACCTACTCAAGGAGGCCCATGAGACGACCGTCATCTACTCCGCTCGCTACCAGCAAACTCTCCACAGGTACCACCAAAGAAAAATCAGAGGGAGAATCATCAAGGTTGGAGACCTCGTGCTTCAAAGGACTCAATCAACCAAGGAGAAACACAAACTCTCTTCACCTTGGGAAGGACCCTATATGGTGACCGAAGTGCTCTGACCGGGCGCCTACCGACTGAAAGATGACAACGGCGATGTTCTCACCAACACTTGGAACATCGAACAGTTATGTCGTTTCTTCCCCTAAAAATGCCGTCTTACCACTTTTTTTCATTCAACGTTTGCTCCTACAAAGCACCCCGGCCCGAACACTTTCAGCCCGGGTCGCTCGGGGGCTCCACAGGGGTGTGATACCACCTCTTTTTTTTACTATCATATGGTAAATACCTTTTTACCCGAACGAAAGGGTAGTCTATTCCTTTAATTACCTTACGTAACTTTGCATTAAACACTCTGACCGATCACACCCCGCCATGACCTATGGTTATGAGCAACTGAGCCTCGCAGGCCATGCCCAAGTTCTTAAGGTTGCAGCCTATGGTTCAAACGGGCAGGTGTGAAAAGAAAGAATAAAAAACAAAACTATGCTAGGATAAAAATAAGGAACGGATGGGACAAGCTTCCCCTTACGAAGTGACTCATCACAAAACAAAACTGCTGTATTCATTAATACACAAAATGTTCACACAGGGGCTTCCCCACGAACTTATCCTTTACATGTGTTGATTTCCTTCTACTCTAAATACTACTGTGGCCGCCCGGCGGCATCACCGATGAACATAAAGGCTGCTCGCCCTCCAGTGGGACAACGTTCGCTTCTGACCCGGGCTCCACTCCATCTGCAGGCTGGATGACATCTTCTTGACGTGTGCCTTCAGCCGTGCCCGCATGGTGAGCCTCCATCACCCACTACATGGAAACTTGCTCAGCCACCAACCGTGCATGTGGCAGCAAGCTTTCCCCGAGCGCATGGATGGCGTCCGGGCTCTAGCTGTCGGTGTAACCACTGTAGATGGCGTCGAAGTCTAGGTCCAAGTGGTGTGTCGCCACCGAAGTCAGCACTCCCGATGTCCCATAAAACATCCCATCGGAGATAAGCTCCCGAACTTCATCAAGGACCTCCGCCAGTCGGATGGTGAGCGTGCTAGTGCTCAGCGCCGACCCGAACACCTCCGAGACGATGACCTAGGTGACATTGCAGATCTGGTCAAGCTCCCCCTTGAGAGCACATCGCTCTTCAAGGGACTTGGCCAATGCCTCCATGCTCCAACCGATCGTCGCCTTAGCCGTCTCTAGGTCCTGCTCTAGAGAATCCACCCTTCCGCCCAGCTCTGGAAGAAGGACGCCAAACTCAGAAGCAAGCTAAAGGAAAAAACCAAGACATCAAAGGTGGAACAGGTGCATACCAAGGTGGGTGTTCTCAAGGATGGAGTCCCTCCTCCTATCGAGTCACCTGCTTGCGCAGCCGAGCATTCGACTCCTCCGTCCCCAGCACCTGCCCCCAGAGCGCGAGCACTTCCTGGTCGACCTCCGACTGGGTCTTCCGTTCTGACTCCAGGGCCTCCAGGGAACTCTAGAGCACTGCCTTCATCTCTGCTAGGGACTTCTAGAGCACCGCCTTGGTCTCGGCCTGGCGGACCTTCACCGCGTCAAGTCCCCGCTCAGCGGCGGTCACCCTCTCCACCGCGAGCAGTTCCACTGCCCACGCCTTCGTCACCTCGGCCACCCGGTCTTGAGACTCATAGTGGGCGGACTCTAGCTGGCGCTCGAGCTCGGTGACTCGCCGCGATGCCGTGGCCTCCCGCTCCATCTGAGCGTGCTCCTCCTAGAGAAAATGCGACTTCTAGCTCGACATCTCCTCCAAGCCCTGCAAAGCAAGAAGCAGGCGTGCTGAGACAACTAGTGACAGACCAAGGAGCCAAGGACAAACGCAGAAAAACCTTTGTGACGCAGGGCAGGTCGACCATCACCGCCTGATGGACGGACTTGACCCACTCCAAGGCCTCCTCGAGCCTCTCCCAAGCATGACTGAGAGCTGCACCTCCTCCTCATCCTGAAGGATGAACCAGGCCTTCCTTGAGTCGCTAGGGTAGGGCCACACTAGGTCGGTGGTCGCCCCCAACCCACAGGAAGGCCCCGTCGACGACCGGACCACCACTAGCTCCTACGACGGTGGGATGGCCGATGGATCCACCCTGTCGCCTACCTTGGCTAGATAGGAGATCTCCACCTCCTTGACCTCATGGCCCGCCGGCGGTTGCTCTACCTTTGGTCTGGCCGCATCTCCTCCTGACCCCGATAGCTCCGACTAGGAGGGCGAGCCATGCGTCCCTCCGACGGGCGAGGCAGGGAGCCTGGTCTCCCTCTTCTCTTCCACCATGATGGTTGGGGGAGGGGTCGCAAGGGTCACCTCTGACCCAACCTCTGCCATCGCCACCAGGATCGCTACCAACACTGTCGCCGCAGCTACCGCCGTACTTGCGAGCGGACAGGAGGGCATAGCACCCGAAGGGGAAGGTCACACCGCCGCCACCCTGCTCTCCCCACTACTTGTTGTGACGTGTTGCAAGCTAGGCCACCATTCCTCCCGCATGGGAGGCAGGGCGATGCTCAACCCCATCAAAATTTGGCCGCTGTCAAATAAGTATAGGTCAGTCACGCTCCAAAAACAAACTATGAGATCGAAAAGAAACAAAGAGTACATACTAGGACATAAGCGACAGGGCTCTAAAGCCCTGACCCACTGGCAACGGGTCTGTCAAATGAGCCATGCCCCCTCACTTTGACCGGGGGGAGTTTACCCGGCTAGCTCCCGAGCGGCCCGTGAGTCACCGTGACCTTTGGATCGGGGCGAGCCGACCAGAGCAGATGGTGGGGTGTCCCCCTATTGTGGGTCACGCGCCGGCGCCAGCCCCGATGATGCGAGGGTGCGAGCCCGCTCCTTCGACCGCATGGCCTGTCCCGCCGCTCCCAGAGCAAGTGGGGACAAGGCCAACGACATCTCCGAAGGGCGCAGCGATCGCGTCCACTTCGCCTCCCGCTCACCGATGGCGTCTGAACTCACAATGTGCTTACTTGGTGCAGGAACATTGCCACGCCTCTCTATGTCCCATCCACCGCTGGTAGATGTGGTCGTAGGCTCATGACGCTCCGCCAAGGTTGCGACGACGTCCCGGTCTCCATCCTTGGAAGAGCTCGTGTCACCACCCACCTCCGACTCGAGCTCCGCCTCGACGTCGCTCCTATTTTCTCTGGCCTAAACGCACCGGGCGATATCCTGCTCCTTCTGGTGCCTTCTCCAAGCCTTCTTAGCTCTCTTCTTCTTCCTGCCGTCCGCCGCCTCGTTCAGGGGAGCTTCTCGAGCCACGCCCTCTGGCCCCTTTGGAAGATGTGGCCAAGATTTATAACCGGTGAGTCCCTACGAAAAGGATGACTTGAAGTCAAATTATAGGAGAGCGAGATCGAAAGGGACATGGAACAAGGAAAGGAGAATGTACCAGATTGGGCAACTTCACAGCGTGGAGAGTTCTGAAGCTTTCCTTCAAGGGTCTCCTGGGCCTTCAGTTGCAGCACCCGGTTGAGTCGGCTCCAAACTTCATCCTTTGCCAACTCCACCAGCGACACATGGTCGGGGTCCGTCGGGCCGGAATACAGCCACATTGGCCGTGTCCTCCCCGCCAGCGGGGCGACCTGACGGTGGAAGAAGGTGTGGAACACCCATAGCCCATCGAGGCCATGCTGCAACAGCTTCTGGAGCTCTACCCTGATGATCTCTAGCTTGTTCTACCAGCTGGAAGGGCCCCACGACCAGCTCTCCCACCTCTCTGGCCTTCTACTGGTGAACGGCAGGAATGGCGCCTCCGCCGGGTTTCTGATGTAGAACCATTCCCCATGCCACCCCCGATTGGAGTCGCAGGGGGTGTACGCGAGGTAGGAGCCCGATGCACTAGGCTTCTTCTGTAGGGCAGCCCCCAACCAACGCGGTCCTAGGCAGCTTCCGCTCCGACAAAACCCGCCCGGTGAAGATCCATCGGAAGAATCCACATGTGGCTCCATCCCGAGGAAGGCCTCGCAGACAGTCACAAAGCCGGCGACGTGCAACACCCCAGTCGGATTAAGGTGCTACAGCTCTAGGCCCCACTCATTGAGGAGCCCGCGTAGGAACTAGTGCGTGCTGTATCCGAGCCCATGCTCATGGAAGGCGAGGAAGGAGACGACCTTGCCAGCCCAAGGTTGCAGGAAAGCCTCCTCCGCAGGAGCCCTCCAATGCGCCACCTCCTTCGGCGGTAGCAGTCCCTTCTCGGTGAAGGTAGCCAGCACCGTCTCATCAACGTTGGATTGCCTCCAGCTCGATATTGCGCTCTGGATTCATGAACGGATCTATGAGTTCTCCTCTCCCTCTCTCTACCTATTTTCTCCTAGGAACCACCGCGGCACACGAATGCTCTTGGCGAGAAGGAAGAAGGAGGAGAGGCAGCAGTTGAGGAATAGGCAAAGGAATAGGACAAAAACCCACTCCCTTCCCCTATTTAAGGAGGAGGCGCAGCAGTTGGGGAAAGGCAAAGCATTGGGGCAAAAAAACCCTCTCCCTTCCCCCATTCAATGCGGATGGGATGTGGTGGGACACGTCCTGGCCGATAGGATGCGCCCTGTCCAACCAGACGGCGCCTGGTTGGACGGGACGTGGTCTGGGCATGGCCCACCACTACCGCACGATGGGCGCAGGAAACAAGGCGCAACCGCGCGCAGGCGGCCCTCCGCCTTCCCAGGCAGGACCTGGAAGGGCCTAACGACGGGATCTCTGCTAAGGAGAGACCAACGGGCTTCCTGAGTCGATCAGACGGCTCAGGTGAATGCCGAGAGATAGGTAAGGAGCAGAGGGATGCCCCATGTGGGCCATGCCGACTCCGTCATGAACGACAAGCACGGATCCCATTCGAACATTTCGATAAAAGCTCCCCGAAACCCGTCACTCGAGTTATCAAGGTAACTTTACCAAACCCTCTTACTTCATTTTTCTGATGCATGATCATTCATTCATCCATTCTTATACACGCATTCACACATTCGTTCATACAGTCATTCATTCATCCCATACATCTGAAGCATCGCATATGCAATTAATGCATCACAACGCTCCGTGTTGCGTCACGAAGCGGTAGTTGCCTCATTCAACATGAACAACGACCGACCGAGGTTCAAAGGCCAGCCCATGAAGGGCTCGAGGTCACCTCACGTCAAACAGAGCCAAGGGAGAAAATGCAGATGAGCCCCAGTGACCCTCGCCCAATCTGCTCTGAAGCAGACAGGGTCATCTCAACCTTCTCATTCGATCCTAACCTCGAGCCATGCCCACAGAATCTCCATCGAGGGGAGGCCAGTGGGCCACCTGAGTCAGTCTCTAGAACGACCTAGGCATCTGTCGGGACGTGGGTTAAGGAGCAATGGAATGCCACATGAGGGCTATGCCAACCCCATCACGAACAACGGACCCGGATTCCACTCGAACGTGCCCGTTAGCGAGCTCACCGAGCGCATCACTTGAGCCATCGAGGCAAGCGCCGTTTTCTCAGCCCCTCCGGTTGCGGAAACCGCGGACGGGGTAACGCACGGAACTAGACCAACCCCTACCGAGCCCAACGGGGCTCAGGTCACCTGACACCAACTCGGAAAATCCACCGACTACGCAGGTCGCGGGCGGGACGCACACGGACGAACACCCCGAACTACAGTCTGTGGCCCCAGGAAAGAGTACCAAGATGCTCAGCCTCCAACCGACTCGTGATACAATTGTGCTAGAATATATATATTTATATGTATCACATGTTGTGTGGTGCCTGTTCTTATCTGTGCTGTTACAGCAAGTGCGGCAGTGCCGCACCGAGCTGCAACAACAAACCATGTTGTGCATAAACTATCATTTGCATCACGTTTTACATACTTGACACAGTATGCAGCATCCCACAGGAGCATGGATGTAGGGGGAGCCCCATCACTTTCACTAAAATGTGAATCTTGGCTTCTTATGTCAATTTGAGAATTCAATTCTCTATTCACATATTTAGGGGGAGGCTCTACACCCATGGCTCAAAAATTTTAGTATTTATTTTATATCTTTTGTAAACTCTAATTGGGTTGTTATCAATCACCAAAAAGAGGGAGATTGAAAGTGCAATCAAGCCCTAATTGTGGGTTTTGGTGATAATGACCACGTAATTAGATAACTAATGAGATTTATTGAGATGACAAACAGAGAATTTATGTTCGAGGATGCTACACGAAACGGATGAGCCCCCAATTACAAATATAGATGGCTTTAAACTCAAAGAAGATTTAAATTCTTTTATATTTTGAATTTGAGTATAGGAAAAGCCATACTATGAAGGGGGATACAATGCTTAAGCTAATATGTGCTATCAAGTGCTTAAACATACACATGCATCCTCAGTTTCACAGTCAAGACAGTCTACACTTCACTCTTACCCTTGCTGTCTTACGTGGTGCGGCACTGTCGCACTTGAAGAGAAGCATTGCCACAGTGCGGCACTGCCGTACTTGAGCCGCGGTACTACCGTGACTTAAGTGACCGTTGGGGGCTGGGGGTATTTATACCCTTCCCCTTCCTCCCCAATGGTTCTCTGCCTCTTCTTCCTTACTCTAGCTCATCCAAAACAGAAAAGAGCCTCTCTCTCTTCCTCCATTAGTGACCTTGAGCTCTCAAGCAAATCCATTGATTTCCTCATCAATCCTTGAGAGAAAAGGGTCCAAAACTCGATTAGAGAACAGCTCCATTGATTTCTCAACTCAAAAGAGCATTTGGTTCACGTTTTGGCCGACGGTTGTGTTTGTTACTCTTGGAGCTTGGCTTCTAGCCGGCTAGAGCGTCGTGGAGCTTGCCAACTTGTGTGGCAGCCCCTGGAGGTTTGTAACCATCTCTTGAAGCTAGTAAACTCACCTCTCATCTCAAGAGTTAAGTCTCTTGACTTGAGAACGAGGAAGTGATGGAAAGCCCTAAGCCTCAGTGGCTAACCTCAACAACGTGGAGGTAGGCAAGCTTTGGTGGTGAGCCGAATCACGGGATAAATCATTGTGTCACTTGTGCTTGATTTATATTACTTGTATTTTATATTGTTGGTTGAGGTGATTTCTAGGGTTTCTAGTCGATCTACTTGTGTGTGGTGTTCCTATAACTTCTAGCTCTTGATCTGTGACTATCATACTTGCAGTAGGCTGAGAAATTTCTTCGATCTAAGTTTTCGTTCACTGATTTTGAACTGTGCCTCAAAGTTGTCTGCAGGTGCGACAGTGTCGCTGTTCTGGTCCGGTAGTGCCGTCCTCCAGAGCGGCAGTGTCGCAGGATGAATTTGATAAAAGTTTGAGTGTTTGTTTTAACAAGCCTATTCATCTCCCCTCTATGCCAACCAGAGATCCTACAATTATTTTTAGATATAAAAACAACCTTAAATAAAAAAACCATAAACTATAGAGTTGCATACCTCTTTTTTCTCTATGATTTCCATATACATTTTATCCTCGTCTCAGTTCATATATAAAAGTTATGAATCTTTTGAGATGAGCTACCAGAGAAAAGACTCCATCAATTGAACTGCACGTAAGTAAATACTTCCCTCTTGTTCAATCGACGGTATTAGTAGTATAGCTTTAATGAGTGGAAGTGTTACCAAGTAAAAAGAGAGTACAATTAAGTAGCAAATGCCTTATCTTCTTTAGCTAGATGTTGTAAACATTCTACGGCTTGGTCAGAACAAGTGCCTGCGTGCACTTTGCCCTTCCTTCAAGTCGATTGTAATTTGCCGATGGCCAGCTAATAAGGCTTCTCTTTTTTCTCGAAAAAAAAATAGTACAGCTTTGCAATTTTTTTGGTTTGGATAAATAGCCCCGTTCGCGTGCCTTTAAACCCGGTTTGATCCGCTTTTTTTTCATCCGAAACCGTGTTTTTCTCTCACAAATTCCGACAGCATTCCTTCAAACCATCCAAATTACTCCAAAATTCCTCCAAGCGAACGGGCGCATATTTCTGAAAAAAAAACAATTTATTAAAAATATATAGAAATAAAAAAATCGTGGGGTGGTCAGCCGGACCATAACACGAACCTTGTTTTGGGGCCTCAAAGTATGCTATGTTACAGGCCTTGCAAACATCGGGCCGCCAGAACTCTGGCCCAAAATTTACTATCCCAGTCTGCCGGCGGTCGACCAGAAGAGCCCGAGGAAAACCCTAGCCGCATCCACATAACCTCACCCGCGCCGCCTCCCCCACGAGACTCGAGACCTCTCGCTTCCGGCGACGCCTTCCTGCTCTCCCTTCCGGTGACGCCCGCCACTTTCTCGCCGACGAGATGGTACGTCGCTTTGGAAAAAGTTGTTTACTCTTGGGCTGTCTTGATTATGGTCGGCATCGAGAAATCCTTAACCCAATTAACTAGCATCTTCGAGAAATCCTGATCAATGAACTAATTGTACTCCCTACTTATTTAGCCTGCTAGTGCTTTCCGTAGCTGTCAGGAATCGTCAGGTTCATAGTCTGACCGTGGGATTTCGAAATCTGCACTATTATGTTGTTTCTTATTAAAATGTTTGTCACGATCTTGTTGCCGGTCGGACAGTCCATTTCGACCACCTAAGGCCGTGTTTGGGTGCACTCTAATCCACCCCAATCTACATGTATTGGGATGAATTGGTGTGGAAAACTAATGAATTTTCCACCCAATCCTGATACATGTGGATTGGAGTGGATTGAAGTGCAGCCAAACAAGCTCTAAATGATCGGTACAGGCACTAAATAACTAAACAACTACAAGTGTATAGTTGAATAGGTTACTGAAGTAGTAAGAATATTGTGCTTTCTTCAGATACATGCTTTGAGTAATAATTATCATTCCACTCGAAAAGCTTAAACTTTCCAACTAGATCTTAACTATTGTTTACCATCTCCTAATTTTGGGCAGTCGAAATTAATTTGCATCAGTTGAGTTGTGCTGGTATAAACTGGTTTACCTGTTCCCTCTTCTGTCTATGCAATATATCATGTTAACCAATGCAGAGTATTGTAGGTATCTGTACATGATTTTTTATTTTTTATGTTCTGTGATGGTTTTGCAGACGAAGCGTACCAAGAAGGCAGGAATCGTTGGCAAATATGGTACAGACACTGGACTATCTTTACTCATTGTTTTGCGATCTCATGTTCTTACCATTGTATTCTGGTTGATAACTCTTTTGTTATTGCTGTTACATAGGTACCAGGTATGGTGCCAGTTTACGTAAACAGATCAAGAAGATGGAGGTCTCCCAGCACTCCAAGTACTTCTGTGAGTTCTGTGGCAAGGTAAACTCAACGATTTTGTGATGCCTTGCTTTGATAGTCACATGACAAACTGGTGGCTCATTTACTATGCATTTGTTGTGTGTCGTTTATTGCTTGTTTGCCATTTTGAAGATGCACTGTTGTTTTCTTTAAACAATTATGTGCTATTGACTTAATCTAGTATAGTAGTATCTCCTCTTTTTGGGATGACAACATGAATAGTGGGCGTACCCACTCTGTGCGGGGTTTGGGGAAGGGTATTAGTGGCAAGTCTTACCCTCGCCTGTGCAATGCGAGGAGACCGCGACTCGAACCCGGGACCTTCTAGTCACAGGCTGTAAGACTCTACCGCTTGCACTAGGCCCGCCCTTCGACAACATGAATAGTGACTTGGTTAAATATGTTCACTGCTATTTGCAATATCAAATTGTGACCGTCTTCCATGTAGCCATGTCCATGTTATGGCATTTCTGAGATAGTTCTCGCCTTATCTGAATTCTATCATTCTACTAGATAGTCGGTTAATGTCAAGATACCTTGCTAGACCTTTTCTGGCTTTTCACTGTTTTAAATGGTTTTAATGAAACTCCTTTATGAATTCCATACCATGTTTCTTTCCATTTGCTTTTTGATTCTTACTTGTACCATTGTCTTTTGTATTGCAATACTTTATAACAGTTTGCTGTGAAGAGGAAAGCAGTTGGTATCTGGGGATGCAAGGACTGTGGGAAGGTTAAGGCCGGTGGCGCCTACACCATGAAGTATGTGATGATGTCCAGTTACTCTGTTTATATTGAGTTTTCTGTGTCTCTAGTCGTCATGTGTTTTCTGATTTGTCACTTTGCATTTCCAGCACTGCTAGTGCGGTCACTGTCAGAAGCACAATCCGGCGCCTGCGGGAGCAGACCGAAGCATGAGTATGGTCTGTTTGAAAAGGGTACCTGGATTTTGTAGTTCAGCCAAGAGTCGTGAATTATGATGTTGCCATTTGCCTATTTAGCCAAATGAACAAGAAGAAATGTCCTTTCTGTAGTGACCTTGATACTTTGTACTATTTGGTTTTTCATACTAAATCGATGGTATGCAAGTACTTCCGTAATTGTATGCTTTCTTGTGCTGCCGAACAACTTTGATGTTCTTTGATGGTTCTGGTGGTGCTTAGCTGCTGCTAGCATTGAGAGCAATGGCAGAAGATAGAGAGAAACAGAGGTGTTTATGTACAAGCAAGGGAAAAAATCACGCCCCCCGGCGGCCAAATTGTTGATGATTACCAACGGTACATATCGGTGCTGTTACAGCATTTGTCAAGCGCGTACTAATAGGTTTGATGCAAGGATAGCAAATCGCCCAGAATATCTGGTATGTATCTCATGCAGAAACTTGATTTATGCAGAGCGCTTTCATCATTTTCGTTTTCTAATATTTTTTATCTTCAGAAAACGAAATTTTCCGTTCGAATGCTCTTACAAAACCATCAAGGTCAGCTTTATGATCATCGGGTGCAGTTCGACTGCTTGAACCTGACCTGCATGTTCTTGAGGTCGAATTCCCAGAGGTGCTCTTGCTGCATGATGTTGCCTATGACCGACACGCCGGGCCACTCGCCCTCCTGCACCCCGATGCACTTCACGCCCGGTTTCACGTCGATGACGTAGCTCTTCGCCGGTGGCTCCAGCCGCGCCGACCCGGCGAACTGCACCGCCAGCTTTGGGATCTCCGGCGCTCCCGGTCGCCGTGCCGTCCAGTTGTAGCAGTGCTCGAACGGGGGGAAGCTCACTTTGGGGACCCCGTCCAGGTGCCTGCTCAGGGAGGTGACCACGGCCTTGTACGCCGGGGCGGCGAGGACCGTGAGGGTGTTGCCGGAGTCGAGGATCACGCCGCCGCTCTTGGCGTCCCACACCTCGGCGGGGATGTCGAGGGCCTTGCCGGCCACGTGGATGGCGTCGACCTTCACGCCGTAGAAGGGCATCTGGGGGTCCAGGAACAGCTTCGTCTGGGTCGCCGGGGTCCGGGGCACTTGCCCTGGGCCGAAGGCGAGGTACCCGGTGGCGTTGCGCGGGGCGAGGTGGTCGACGAGGCAGTAGGAGAAGCTGCCACCGAAGCGCTCGGCGGCGCGGGTCGCGAAGGAGATCTTGGCGTTCCCCAGGCTCAGCACGCCGTCTGCTGACCGGAAGCTCTGGCCGTCATGCGAGGAGGAGCAACCCAAGACCATGCCTTTCAGCTGCGCCACCTTGCCGCCGGGCAGCGCGATGGTCGCCGACTCGGTGCCCACGATGCCGCGCGCCCCCGCCGATCCTTCCTTGTACCTGCCACGCATTCACACAGTTGGTGGTGGCATTGGCAGGAAGAAGTGATGCACGCATGGACAATGGCGCGTAATGGTGGTGGTAGTGACCGGTAATCGTAGGAGCAAGGGCTGGCCGACGAGGAGCAGTTGGCGAGGGAGAAGGGCACGTCCAACTTGCACGTGTCGGACGAACACGGGATGGGCGCCCACGACTTGGAGACCTTTGGCCGGAACACGTGACCCGGCGGTGAGGAGCCGGCGCACTTGACCCAGGTGAGGTCGCTGCCGGTGTCCGCCACCAGCGTGAACTCCTGCGCGGGCGTTCCCACGAGGAGCTTTACGAAGTACTGCCCTGTGCCGGAGTAGGCCCCCGACGACATAGGCAAGGAGACCGCGGACGACGACGCCACCTCCGCGGCAACCCTCCGGCTTCCGCCGTGGCGCGACCGGAGACGGGCGGAGATGTACAAGTGCCGGCGCCGGTCGTCCCTCACCCGCGAGGCTAAAGGCGCTCCCGGCGCAGCGGGGACAAGATCGAGCATCGCGGACTTACCGCTCGCGGCGGCCGCCGCGGCGAACAACAGGAGCGACACGAGCAGGTTGCCGCGCAAGGCCATTTCGTCGTCCTTGGCTCCTTGCTCTCCCTTCACGTCGTCTCCCTCGCACAACGGCAATGGCAGATAGCATCATAAATTTGCGGAACAGAAGCCAGCTTTGGTGTGGCCTAAATATGGCAAAGCAGAAGAAATGCATGCCATTTGCGGGCTTGCGGTGTTGTGGCATTATTGACGGGCCCTATTTAAAGCAAGCAAACTGTGTCCAATGGATGGTATTCCTTTGGCGTGGCAAGTCATGAGATACCTAAAGTAATCTTCACCTTTCTTGGTAATTTATATCTTCAATTATGTGTCCACGAACATTTAAAAAACACGCCAGACCGACAAATCTTAAGAGTTGATGCCGACAGATATTTAAAGTGTCGGTGTGAAAAAAGTGATCAACAAATAAATATTTGTAGTTTTGCTGTGTGTATTGTGATCGGATGTGGCCTAGCACTCAATGATATAGGATTTATACTGGTTCGGGCAATGTGCCCTAAGTCCAGTTTCAGTCGGTCGGTGATGACTTTATTGCTGAGCCTAGGTGCTCGAAGTTTGCTGTGGAATTACAAAGAGTATGAATGAGAAGAGAGTGTTAAAGACCTGATCAGACTCTGAACTCGAAGCGGCCAGAGGGACGGATGCTCTAACATATGCTAAGTATTGGAAAGCGTATGCTCTATGTACCTGTTGAGTTCTAGAACCATTGAGCTGTTTGAATGCTCAGGTTGTCTAGAGCCAGAAAGAACGTCCCCTAGAGAGGAGAGAGCGCATCCCCTTTTATAGTTGAAGGGGTGGCCTTACAAGTCAGAGAAAGAGAGAATGGATACGTGTGCTACCTAGTCTTGTTGCCCACGCTGTCGGGTACGAGACGATTGTCAGCGCCCACAACACTGTTTATGTCCAGACGCATGTGGCAGGGTCTACCGTGTTCGCCTTGTATGGTAAATGTCGACGCCTACAATATTGTTTGTGCTATGGCATGTCTATAAGGTTGCATAGTGCCCATCTAGCATGGCTTGGTGGCACCGTCTTGCAGGTGCGCAGGGCATGGCAAAGTACGATCCTCGATATTACGGTTGATTTGAGTGCCTTACCTTATTTGCTCCGCCTGATCTCTGGGTCCGTGTGGCAGAACCTCCTAAATTATAGGGCCCACATGCACCTGTCACTGTTCAATGACCTTTGACGACCATGCATATGTTCCCGGTAACTTAAGAAGATTGTCGGGTGTCCTCGGGGAACCCCGAATCATCCACGATTTTCGAGCAGGATCTCATTACAGAGTCATTGCAGTATTACAACATTTATTCAAATATCTACATCAGAGTAAAATAGCGGAAGTCTTACAATAACTTAGTTTACAAAACAGTTGTTTCAAACCTTACAAACTAAGTACAATTATTATTACAAACCATAGTAGTGGAGTGGCATTAGTAACATAATACAAAACACACAATTAAAGTGCCCTGCCCAAGGGCCACGCATTTACTTATCGTCATCGTCATTGAACAACAGTCATGCAGCACGATCCAAACCAAACCTCCTCATGAACCTCACCTGCAACAAGGGTCAACGAACCCTGAGTACAAAAGTACTCAACAAGACTTAACCGAAATATAAACTGATAGAACTCAGGAATGCAGGCTCAGAGATTCAAGGTATGGCTTTAGCAATAATCAAAGTTCTTTTGCGTAAAAGCTCTTTAACAAAATTCTTTACTTCAACATATAAAACTTTATAAGAACCACATGAATCTGCCATGATCCGTAATGAGACCATGAACCTCATATCAAACTCTTTCTCAAACCTTACTCGAGTTCCAGTTATTAAACTACGATGATGAACAGAGAGTTGAGTCTCCATAACCGAGGAGCAACGACGATTCGAACCGATTATAACTCAGCTAGGAATTTCAGACCACACGACATATGTAGGTCACCGATCTATATATACCAACCTACCCTCAGGTCCTCTAAAACAAAAAAGGGTCCGCGCCACCCGAGAATACAGTACTCCACCAATCCAGCCCATTGCCACGTGGGTACACGCTATTCCCGCCATCTCTCCACTCCTAGTGCGCGAGTAGCCATTCTCATAATAGAATCGCCAAGTTAAGGCTTACCGGAGTATGTGAATAGTACTACAAAGTCTCATCTCACGCAGTTCAACAACGGACGGACCTTAATCGACACAGGCGGAAAGAACCCGCTCACAAGACCTCCATGTCTTGTGGCTCTCACACACCGAGTCCACCCGGCCTAGATTTATTACTCCAAATGCTCATATTTCATAATCACATAAGTAACCAAAGATTCATTTAAAACTTGCAAGTGACAGGTAATCACCCGACTTTCATCGTTCTAAGCATAGCTAAGCATAACTAGGCATATACAAATTAAAACTGGTAACAAGGTAGATATGGAAAAAATAAGGTTGGTAATGCATCAATTAGGTTTTCACTTAACTCCTAATCACTTAATGTAGTAAAGAAAAGCAAAAGCGAAATCAATTTGTAAATCACAAGGTAGGTTTAAATGCATCCGGGGCTTGCCTTTGTTGACGGAAAAGTTAGGTTCCGAAGTCGTTTCACAATTATCAAATCCGACCTCAACATGCGGATTAACTTCTTCCACAACTTGATTAACTACCATGTGTTCACCTTCGTTCACTACATGTAGTAACAATGCCATGTTTAACATGATGCGAGATATAAAACATGATGCTTAATGATGGACACAAAAATTAACAACTTAAATATAACTTTCCTTCGCGGTACAGTTACAAGTCAAACTAACTAAACCTTTTTTGTAACACTTAATTCTATTGCCAAGGATCATTATCAACTAATGACCCAAGGTCATCACTCAATCCAAAATTCAATCAAAAACCTAAATCATTAAAGGTTACTATTTGCTTTTATGAATTAATTATTTAATTCAAAATTATGAAATAAATCAACTTGTTCCAATTGAGCTCAAAATTTTTGTAAAAGTTCATCACATGATAACTAAGTGGCAAAACAATTGTCATAATTTTTAGATAATTATTCAAGCCTAGAAAAATCATGGAAACCCATTTATTAATTAATTGAGCAATTTTTATCACATTCAAAAAGTACTGAAAAACAACATTTCATATTTTTTCTAAATAATATACATCATAGAGAGGTCACACAAAAATTTTCATAGTTTTTGAAGCTCTAAATAAATCTACACAAAAATAACAAATCACATCACTATTCATTCAAATCTGAAAAAGGAAAAATCCATTTTGAAACACTCGAGTCACCGACAACCCGACCCCACATGTCATCCCCTTCCTCCCACGTTGACTACGGCGACGACGCGCTGACCGACGATTTCTCGCCGCCGGTGAGATCAACGATGATGGCAAGGGCACCACCGTGATCATCACGACGAGGCGCATCGATTGGTGGCACAAGCTAACCCAATTACAACACGATTCGAGCTTGACGCCGACCATGGCGGACGCGGCGGCTCGGCGGTGCTACGTCGGTGAAACAAAGCCGGGAACGATGAAACAAACAACTTGGGAAGAACCAGGAGCTCACCCCGAACACACTGGAGCAGAAAACTGGACCGAAGAGCAACGGAGGTATGGGTCAACGTTTATAGCGGTCACGGCGGCGTGAACAACGACGACGACGTTGCTCCGGTGGCTACGGTGGACAAAAGGGTCAATCAACCGAGCACAAAGCACCATGGCAACATGGTGAAGCTGAAAGCATGCCAAGCACGAGCAGAGACAGACCGTGGAGCTCTGGCCACGGCGAAGCGCACCCGACGATGAGGTTGCCGGCAGCGAGGAAGAAAAGTTGTGCACGGCGTTCCATGATGAAATCAGGCACCAAGACTTGGTGAATTGGGTTCGCAAGGAGAATACGGAGCTGGGATAGGATTTGCCGAGACAGCGGAGGCACTACTACGACGGTAAAAGCTCAACGGACAACGGAGCTATGGCAATGGCGACGGGAAAAAGCAGAAGAAGAAACGGCGAAGAACGACGGCGACGACGCATGCCTTATAACGTGGCTCAGAAGCAAGAAGAAGCCACGCCATGGCCTTCACCACGCCAGCGCGAAGCCTAAGAGGGCAACGGCGATGACCAGAACGCGTTAGAAGCTCGCCAGCGATGAGGTGGCTTCCACGGGCATTGTTCCCCATATTAATAGAATTGCCATTCGTTTTAAAATCCCAATTACTCCCAAATTTATGTAACAACTCAAAAATCTCCAAAAATAAAAATTGTTCAAAATCCAAAGTTCTAGAACTTTGCTGTCTATATTTTGAAATGCAAATTTGAATTCAAAAAGGGAATATTTAAATAATCACGCCTTTTCAAATTACTTCAAATTTTTCTAAACAACTTTGAAAACTCCAAAAACCAACTTTGTACCACTCGACAAGCTCTACATTTTTGCTTTAAGGCTCAACCCCAAAATGTACTTCGATTTAGAATTAGGTTTTTCGGGGCAAAACTAATCACTAGAAATCAGGGTTTTCGGAAATTCAAATCACAACAAATCTTTGAACTTGATTCAAACAATACAATTCAACACAACCAACATAAAGGTAAACTTGTTTTAGTGAATGCATATCAAAGTTTTCACTAAGACCAAATGCTTTGCGATGCATATGATGACATGTCCTATTTTAGGTTTTAAAACACCAGGGGTGTTACAGTCCGCACCGAGCGCGGCGTCCCCGATCGATCGTTCCCAGTCGGCTCCGACCGTGTCGGTTGGGGAAGAGCCTCGAGCAGAGGTCCGGCGTATCCCCGGTTAGAAAAGGAGGTCGGAGTCGGACTGTGATCCCATTTTGGCCAGGCCTTCCGGTCGGGGACTAGATCATTGTCCTGGCGGTCATTATGTGTCGGTGCAGAAAGTGACCAACACGTAAATATTTATAGTTTTATCATATGTTCTGATCGGATGTGGACTAGCACTCAATAACACAGGGTTTATACTGGTTCAGGCAACGTGCCCTACGTCCAGTTTGAGTCGGTCGGTGACTTTATTCCTGAGCCTAGGTGCTCAAAGTTTGCTATGGGGTTACAAATGGAAGGGAGAAAGATGGAGAGTATAAGAGGTCTGGTCGGACTCTGGTCTGAAGGGCCGAGAATGACGGGAGCTCCGCTATGTGCTAAGTGTTTAAGCGTGTGCTCAAGGTTTGAACCTGGTGGTTCTGTTATCGTGTGTGAGTGAACTCCGGGGATCTATTTGTTGGGAGAGAGTGCATGCCCTTTTATAGACGAAGGTGATGGCCTTACAAGCGAGAGAGAGAGAGAGAGTGTGTACGTATGCTAAGTCTTGTTGCCCACGCCGTCGGGTACAGGATGATTGTAGGCACCCATAACACTGTTTATGTCAGATGCATGTGGGAGGTTGCGTCGTCTTCTTCTGGTATGGCAGACGTCGGTGCCTGCCATATTGTTGATGCCTAGAGGCATGCAAGGGTTTTATCATGCTCGCTTTGGTAGGGTAAATGCCGGCACCCACAACACTGTTGATGCCCAAAGGCATGTGGGGGAGCCTTACCGTGTTTGTATGGTATGGGAGTTGATGGCGCCCACAACACTACTTGGGTTCTGACATGTCAGTAGGGGTGCAGGGTACCCTGCTGACATGCCCTGTTTGTACTGTCCTACAGGTGTATAGGGTACGGTCCTCGGTATTGCGGTTGACTTGAGTGCCCTGCCTTGCTCTCTCCATCCATTTCCTAGTCCTCACCGAGCGGGCGTCCCCGGTCAGTTGGTCCCAGTCGGCTCTGATTGCGCCAGTCGGAGAAGAACTATAAGCAGAGGTTCGGCGCATCCCCGGTCAGAGATGCGGGGTTAGAGTCGGAAGTGGTGTTTGGCCAGGCCTTCCGATCGGAGGGGACGTCCGGAGGTGTGCCAAAGTTAGAAGTGAGCGCTCCGGTCGGAGAGGTGGGCCGGAGTCAGAAGCGGGCGTTGTTCCTTCTCGGCCAGGCCTTCCGGTCAGAGATTGGATCATCCTTCTGGCTTGTCGTTTAGGTATTTGGGCTGGCCTAGGAGTTGCGCATCATTCGTAACGTTCTCTGCTGGGCTGAGCCTTTGTTAGGAAGTGGATCCATGAGGGACCCCGGGTTTATGAACCCGACAGGAGCCTGCGAACCCCCGAGTGATTTTGGTAGAATTGTCTGGGGGATTTTTGTCTTCACGGCGGTGCGCGCGTGAGCGCACCCGCAGGTGTAGCCCCCGGGCGATTTGGGTAGAATCATCTAGGGGGGTTTTCGTGTTGCCAGCAGGGAAAGTTTCGTTTCGTCAGCGGGTGCGTGCGAGCGCACCCGCGAGTGTAGCCCCCGAGCCCCTAGGTGATTCGGGTGGAATCACCTGGGGGTTTTGTTTAGCGAGCGTGTGCGTGTGCACTGTAGTGGGCGTAGTCTCTTCTTTTCTGATTTCTGACCTATTGTTTCTAGGAGCGTGGTCCCAGGCGTTTGGTCGTGGTCGAGGGATCGGGTGAGACGGAGTCATGGATCAGACATCAGGCGTAACGAGGAATGGAGTCATGGATCCAGGCGTCGGGCGTGTTGGGGGATCAGGCGAGTTAGAGTCACGGATTTAGGCGTTGGGCGTGTCATGGGATCGGGCGAGTCGGTCTCGAACCTAGGCGTCGGGCACGCTGAGGGGTCGACGAGACAGACTCGTGGATCTAGGCATCGATGCACCGGGGGATTGGGCGAGATAAACTCACGGATCCAGGTGTCGGGTGCGCCGGGGGATCGAGTCGGAGTCATGGATCCAGGCGTCGGGCGTGCCATGGGATCAGGCGATTCAGAGTCGCGGACCCAGGCGTCGGGCGTGCCGTGGGATCGGGTGAGTCAGAGTCATGGACCCTAGGCGTAGCTGAGGCGTTTATGTGTCTTGAGCCTCTGAGCCCCGTTTGGGCTTGGTAGGGGTCGGTTAAGTTTTGTGCGTTACCCCGTCCATGGTTTCTCACAACCGGAGGGGAAGCTAACGTCGCTTGCCTCGATGGCTCGAGTGACGCGCTCGGTGAGCTTGCTAACGGGTATATTCGAGTGAAGTCTGGGTCCATCGTTCATGATGGGGTCAGCATAGCCCTCATGTGGCACTCCACTACTCCTTAACCTGCAACCTGATAGATGTCTGGGTCATTCCTAAGACCGATCCGGGTGGCCCGCTGGCCTCCCCTTGATGAAGATTCTGTGGGTTTGGTGGGAGGTTAGGATCGAACGAGAAGGTTGAGATGACCCTGTCTGCCTTGTGGCAGACTAGGCGAGGGCCGCTCGGGGCTCATCTGTGTTTTCTCCCCTGGCTCTGTTTGATGTGAGGTGGCCTCGAGCCCATCGTGGGCCGGCCTTCGAACCCCGGTCAATCGTTGCTCATGTTGAATGAGGCAACTACCACTTCATGATGCAACATGGAGCGTTGTGATGCATTTAACTGCATATGCGATGCTTTTAGATGTATGGAATGAATGAATGCGTGCATGGATGAATGAATGTTCATATATAAGAAATAGTGGGGTTTGGTAATGTTACCTTGATGACTCGAGTGACGGGGTTTGAGGAGCTCCTATCGGATATGTTCGACCGGGATCCGCGCTCGTCGTTCATGACAGAGTCGGCATGGCCTACATGGGGCATCCCTCTGCTCCTCACCCGCCTCTTGGCGTTCGCCTGAACCATCGGATTGACTTAGGAAGCCTGTTGGTCTCTCCTGGCGGAGATCCCATTGTTGGGCCTTTCCAAGTCCTGCCTAGGAAGGTGGAGGGCCGCCTACGTGCAGTGGCGCCTTGTTTCTTGAGCCCGGCGTGTGGTAGTGGTGGGCCATACTCAGGCCACGTCCCGTCTGACCAGGCGCTATTCCGTCGAGCAGGGTACGTCCCATTGGTCAGGGAGCGTCCCATCGTATCCCATGCGCATTGAATGGGGGGAAGGGAGAGGGTTTTTTACCCTGTCGTTTTGCCTTTCCCCAATCGATGTGCCTTTCCCAACTGTTGTGCCTCTTTCTTTAAGTAGGGGAAGGGAGAGGGCTTTTGTTCCGTTCTTTCACCTATTCCTCATATGCCGCCTCTTTTTCTTCTTCCTTTTCGCTGAGAGCGTCTGAGTGTCGTGGTGGTCCCTAGGAGAGAAAAGGGGAGAGCGAGGGGGAGGAGAAAACTCACAGATCCATTCACAAACCTAGAGTGAAATGTTGAGCTAGAGGTCATCCGTCGTGAGGGAGTCGGTGCTGGCTGCCTTCGCCGAGAAGGGGTTTCTACCACCGAAGGAGGTTGCGTACTGGAGGGCTCCTGGGAGGGAGGACTTCCCGCAACCTTGGGCCGGCGAGGTTGTTTCCTTCCTCGCCTTTCATGAGCGTGGGTTAGGATACCCCACACACTAGTTCCTGCGCGGGCTCCTCAATGAGTGGGGTCTGGAGCTGCAGCACCTCAATCCGACTAGGGTGTTGCATATCGTCGACTTTGTCACCGTGTGCAAGGCCTTTCTCGGGATGGAGCCACACGTGGATTTCTTCTGGTGGATGGTCTCTAGGCAAGCTTTGTCGGAGGGGAAGCCGCTCATGATCACGCTAGAAGGGGGTTTCACGTTGCAGAAGAAACCGAGCGTGTCGGGCTCATTCCCCATGTATACCCCTAGTGATTCCAATTGGGGGTGGCATGGGGAATGGTTCTACATCAGGAACCCGATGGAGGCGCCATTCCCGCCTTTCACTAGCAGGAGGCCGGAGAGGTAGGAGAGCTAGTCATGGGGCCCTGCCAGCCGATACAGAAGAAGAAGGTGGAGATTATCGAGGCGGAGCTTCAGAAGCTCATGTGGCGTGGCCTTGATGGGGTGCGGGTGTTCCACACCCTCTTCCACCATCGGTCGCTCCGCTGGCGAAGAGGACGCAACCGATGTGGATGTACAACGGCCCAACAGACCTCGACCGTGCATTGCCGGGGGAGCTGCCGAACTATGAGGTCTAGAGTCACCTTGACCAGGTGCTGCAGCTGAGGCCCAAAGAGAACCTCGATGGAAAGCTCCGGACCTCTCAACGCCGTGACGTTGTCCAAACTAGTATTCCTTTCTTTACTCCGTGTTTTCCCCTTTGCCCTCCTGTTTTTTTTTTTGAGTCACCTATTTCGTAGGGACTTGGAGCTTACAAGTCCAGGACGCACCTTCCAAAGGGGCCGGAGGGCGCGGCCCAGCAGGCCACCTAGAAGGAGGCGGTGGTTGAGAGGAAGAAGAGGAAAGCCAAGGAGGCTCAGCGGAAGCATGAGAAGGAGATGGAGATCTCCCACGCATGTGGGCTAGGGAAAATAGGAGCAACGTCGAGTCAGAGCTCGAGTCGGAGGACCCCACAGAGGTGGGTGATGACATGATCTTCTTTGAGGAGGAGGAAAGCCGGGAGGTCATTGCGACCTTGGCGGAGCGTCGCGATCCTGCGGCCATGTCCGCTAGCGGTAAGCAGGAGGTAGAGAAGCGCGGTGATGTTCCCACGCCGAGGAAGCGTGCTATGAGCGCGAACGCCATCGGTGAATGGGAGGTGAATCGGACGTGGTCACCGCACCCTTCTCAGGTGTCGCCGATCTTGTCCCCACCTACTTTGGGCGTGACGGGACAGGTCAGGTTGTCGGAGGAGCGGGCTCGCACCCACGCATTGTCGGGGCCGGTGCCAGCGTGTGACCCACAACGGGTGGATGCCCCGCCAGCTACTCCGGTCGGCGTGCCCTGAGTGAAGGTCGTGGTGATTCGTGGGCTGAGCAGGAGCCGGTTGGGTCGACTCTACCCCTAGTTGAAGTGAGGGGACGTGGGTCATGGCCCGGGAGTGGTCCTCACCTTGCGGGCCCGTTGACGTTGGGTCAGGGTTTCAGAGTCATACCGCTTACATCCTGGTATGCCTTTCTTTGCTTCTTTTCGATCTTGCTGTTGAGTTTGTCGTCCTTCTTACAGAGATGGGTGGAAAGGTGGAGTCATTGGAGCGAGACCTAGAGATGACCAAGGCGATGATTGGTCGGAATGCGGAGGCACTGGCCAAGTCCCTTGAAGAGCAACGTGCTCTCGAGGAGGAACTTGACCAGATACGCAATGTTGCCTAGCTCATCGTCTCAGAGGTCTTCGGTCGGCGCCAAGTTCTAGTGCAGCCACCATCTAGCTGGCGGAGGTTCCGGATGAGGTTCGGGCCCTCATCACAGACAAGCTATTCTACGGGATGTCGGGGGTGTTGACTTTGGGGCGATCAACCACCTGGACCTGGACTTCGCCGCCACCATCTGCAGCGGGTATGCCGATGGCTGGAGCGCGAAGGACATCCAGTCGCTCGAGGAGAGCCTACTGCCACACGCAAAGTTGGTGGCCGAGCAGGTCTCCGCACAGTGGGTGATGGATGCTCGCCGTATGGACATGGCCGCGGGCGCGTGTCAGGAGGACGTCACCCAGCCTATGGATGGCGTGGAGCCTAGGTCGAAGCGGATGTTGCCCTGCCTCCACCCAAGCCGAACGTTGCCCAGTCGGAGGACGAGCGGCCCCTACCCTCGCCGTTGAGCCGGTAGCCGATGCCACCGGGGAGCCACGTAGTAGAAGTTTTAGAGTAGAAATACTTTAGCAGATGTAAAAGATAATGTCATGGGGGAGCCCACTGTGTAATGTGTTTTTGTGATGGAACTACTTCGTTTGGGAAAGCTAGTCCTGTTCATTCCTTATTTTTACCTTAGCATAACTTTGTTTGTCATTCTTTCTCTTTCGCACCTGCCCATTTGTCTAATAGGCTGCAACCTTAAGAGCCCGAGGCATGGCCCACAAGGCTCAACTGCTCGTAACCGTAGGTAGAGGCGGGGTGTGATCGGTTGGAATATTTAAAGCAAAGTTGTGTAAGGTAATTAAAGGAACAAACTACCCTTTCGTTCGGGTAGGAAGGTATTTTACCATATGATAGTAAACAAAAAAGAGAGGTGGTATTGCACCCCCGTGGAGACCCTAAGCGACCCGGGCTGAAAGTGTTTGGGTCGGGGCGCTTTATAGGAGCAAACGTTAAGTAAAAAATGGTAAGACTGAATTTTAGGGGAAGAAACGACGTAGCTGTTCGTTGTTCCAAGTATTGGTGAGAACGTTGTCGTTCTCATTCTTTAGTCGGTAGGCGCTCGGTCGAAACACCTCGGTCACCGTATAGGGACCTTCAGTCGTCTGGATCCTTACTAGGCTTGAATGCCAACGAGACCAGCCCTTCCCCACCCTATCTACGGAGCCGATACCTTACTAGGCTTGAACATGAAGCACTAAGCGAAGGAAGCGCGAGCTGGGACACCATAGTAAGGCCGGTCCATGGCGGCGAAGCTCCTGCACTAAAAACAGTGACGTTCTAGTGAGCTACATAAATGCTGAGGCAAATAGGACAGCGAGTGAGCTCCAAGCACTCACCACGGACCCAGACGAGGTGGCGGTTCGACTGGAGGAGGCCCGAGCCAAGCTGGTCGCGTGCGCGCAGACGGTGCGGCAATGCACGGCGGTGGCAAGGCTACGTCAGGGGTGGCTAGGAGGTGGTAGCGATTAGGCAAAGTTGCACAGGGTGATTAGGCAAAGGTGCGCAGGGTGATTAGCAGGTGGAGGCCCTGCCATGCTCCAGTTTGGAGTTTCCTTCCTGCTGGGTCAATAAGACCATGTCGGTATGCGTCGACGGCTAGCCACCAGTCCAGTGCTGCTCACTTCAATTCGTTGCACCACCGCTCACTGCAAGCTAGGGTCAGGTGGTAGGCTAACTACACGATAGAGCTGTGGACGAGGTTAATTGGACCAAGGTGACTCCATCACAGCGAATCGAAGGCGCGGGTCCGACGACAGAGGAAACAGAGGACGACCGACATGGCTTGGCTCTACGTTGCCATGGCGGGACATGAATGTCAACTCGAAGCACAATCACGCATGGGCAACAGGGCAATGGGGAAATGGCCAACGTGCTCAGGACGATGGGCCGCACGGCCATAAATTGCAAACCGACACCGGTGACTCTGCCCTACGCGCCGCAGTGGATGGCGCCAGTCTGAGGAGGCAGCAGCGCAACATCGTCGAGCACCGATGTGATGGCAAGGGTAGGCGGCAAACCCATGTGCGACAAGGCGATGTGCGGGCGGGGCCAAGTGTGGCCACGCGCGCATGGTACCTCCAGGCGAGCACGAGGCGGCAGCGTGGCTAGGCAAACACGACGGCGGTGGCAGAGCGCACACAAGCGACCTCGCACAAGCGGCCACGGCCAACAACAGCAGGGTGTCACGACGCGCGGAGTTAGCGACATGGCGAAGCAGCGGTAGTGAACGAGCCAGAGCAGTGGGCCCACGACGACGGCGGTGGTGGCCGAGTGGCCAGGTCGCCGGCGCGGTGTGCGTGTGCGTGCGCGGCATGGCAACGGCGGTGTGGGTACGCGCGAGCGCGTGCACAAGCGCGGCAGCACGCGTGTGCATGCCAAGGGCAGGCCAGTGCCATGCACCAAGCCGAACCAAAACCTGGTGACCACGGCTAGACGCTGCAATAGACGGTAACATGCCATGAACGGTTTTTAAAGCTGCTCAAAACTCCAACTCGATGATCCGATTGCTAAGCCACCTATTTTACGCTTGAGATGGTATATCAAGCTACTAAAACAAGCCCTAAGACCATGCCTCTACTTAACCCGATCGTGCTACAAAAATTGCCAAACTTAGCTTCGTCAAAGTGTCGTCCGACTTAGGAATTTCGGCCAAGTCTTAAACGGTTCCACGTCGAATGCAATTTCCAAGCTATTAAGTAAGCTATCTAACGAATCCCATTCATGACCGCAAGTATTTCACTGCCACCTATGAAGTTTGTACTACAAACTTTATTAAAGTTTCGCATATGCGTTCTATAACATTTTCATTCAATAAAAATTCATTTAGAACCCTAAGTGATATAATGCGACATGAAATATAGCATTCCTTTCATGTTTTTGATGAACGTTTCAAGTTACGTATATTGCTTTACATCCTATATTACACACATTTACATATAAGTATGATGCTCATGTAGTGTTTTAGCAAAAAGCTGTATAGTGTAACACCGAGGGTGTTACAACTCCCTCGAAGGGACGCCCGTGCCTCTGCACGCTGCGAAGCTGTTCAATTTGGTATGCTTTTTTCCCGTGACCTTATCCTCCTTATTTTTGATGTTTTGATTGATTTCAAGTTGCTCGTTTCGAAGGGACTCACAGGCTATAAATCCCGATAGCATCTTCTGATGGGACTGGAGGGCGCAGCTCGAGAAGCTACCCAGAGGGAGGCAGTGCTTGCCAAGAAGAAGAAGAAAGCTGAGAAGGCCCGAAGGAGGTTCAAAAAGGAGAAGGAGATCAGCCGGTGGGTCCAGGGGGGCGAGAGCCGGAGCGACGTGGAGGCAGAGCTCTAGTCGGAGGAGCCCACAGAGATGGGTGGCGACGTGAGTGCCTCCGAGGACGAAGGAGACAGGGGCCCTGTTGTGACTTTAGTGGAGCACTGTGAGCCTATGGCCGCATCCATCAGTGACGGAAGTGATACGGAGACGCACGGTGACATTCCTGAGTCAAGGAAGCACGCCGCGAGCGAAGACACCGCCCTCAAACGAGAGGCAAAGCGGGCGCAGTCACCGTGCCCTCGGAGGCATTGTTGGCTTCGTGCGCCCCTGCTCCGAGTGTGGTGGACCACGCTAGTCGGTCAGGGGGACATGATCGTTCCCCTGCATCGTCGAGGTCGACGCATGTGCACGACCCCCAATGGGGAGATGCCCCGCCAGTTGCTCTGGTGGTTTCGCCACAAGCTGGCGGTTGTGGCCGTTCGAGGGCCAATCGGGGACCAGCCAGGTCGGCTCCTTCCTTGACCAATATGAGGGGGCGTGGGTCATGACCCACGAGTGGTCCTTGTCTGGTCGGCTCATCGTCAGCCAGTCGGGGCTTCAGGGCTCTGCCGCTGTCATCTAGGTATGCATTCATACTCCCTCCTCTTCTCATAGCTAAGTTTTTAAGTGTGACTAACCTGTGCTTTTTTTAAAGTAGCCAGGGACTGGTGGGACTGGGAATCTCCCCACCTCCCATGCGAGAAGAGTGGAGACCCATCCTGCATCAGGTCATGATGAGCGATGGAGGAAGCAGGTTGATGGTGGCATGACCTTCCTTACTAGGGGTTGCGTCTTCTCGGCCAGTCGTGAGCACGGTGGCAATAGCGATGGTGGTGATGGCGGCGAAGGTTGGGTTATAGGTGAATCTTGTTGTCCCTCCCCCGACGGCTACAGTGAAGGAAAGTAGGGAAACTAGGCTCTCTACCTCGCCCGGTGGAGGAGCGCATGGTTCTCCCGCCTGGTCAGAGCTAGAGAGGTCAGGAGGAACCATGGCTAGGCTAGAGGTAGAGCAGCTAGCGGTGAGCCATGGGGTCCTGGTGGTGGACATCCCCTTCTCTAGTGAGGAAAACACTAGGGTGGAGCCGCCAGCCATCCCGCCATCGTGGGAGTTGGTGATGATACGGTCGTCGCATGATACTATGATGGCTAGATCTTCTAGCGGGTCAGGCGCGACTCACGAGCTGGTGTGGCCTTGCCCCGATGAGCTAGGAAAGGCCCGGTTCGTCCTTCATGATGAGGAGGAGGTGAAGCTCTGGCACCTTCTCGGGGAGAGAGGACTGTCGATGTAGTCCGATCTTGCCCTTACCAAGGCGAGGCTCAAGGAGGCCTTGGAGAGAGTTGAGCTCGTCCATCAGGCCATGATAGTCGACCTTCCACATGTTGCAGAGGTAAGTTCTCTATGTTTTTGGTGTTGTCCTTGACTCCTTGGCCTTTCAATTGTTGTCTTAGCATGCCTCCTTGTCTCTCACGGGATCTAGAGATGATGTCAATCCATAAGTCCCAATTTCTTCGGGAAGAGCACGGTCGGATGGAGCAGGAAGCAACGGCATCGTGGTGGGTCGACGAGCTCAGGCACCAGCTTGAGTCCGCCCGCCGTGAGTCCTAAGACCGGGCGGCCGAGGCAATGGGAGCACAGGTGGTGGAACTGCGTGCGATCGAGCGGGCGACTGCTGCCGAGTGGGAACTCAATGCGGTGAAGGTCCACTTGGTGGAGACTAAGGTGGCGCTTCAAAAGTCCCTAGAGGCTCTGGAGGCAGAGCAGAAGGCCCGATCGGACGCCGAATGTGAAGCGGTTGTGCTTCGGGGACAGATGCTCGGGGTAGAGGAGTCAAACGCTCGACTGCTCGAGAAGGTGACCCAGCAAGAGGAAGGGCTCTCCATTCTTGAAAGCACCCACCTTGGTACGTATATGTTCCTCCCTCAGTTGATGGCTTGATTTTTCCTTTCCTTTGCTTCTGAATTTGTCATCTTTTTCTAGAACTAGGTGGAAAGATCGGCTCCCTAGAGCAAGAGCTGGAGATGGCCAAAGCGGTGATCGGTCAGGGTGCGAAGGCGCTAGCCTAGTCCCTTAAGGAGCAGCGCGCTCTCAAGGAAGAGCTCAACTAGATTTGTAACATCACGCAGGTGGTCGTCTCTGAGGTGTTCGAGTTGGGACCGAGCGCTAGAACGCCCGCTGTCCTGCTGGTGGAGGTCCCAAATGAAGTTCGGGTGCTTATCTCCGATGGCATGTTCTACGGGACGTTATGGGTGTTGACCTCGGTGGTGACCCATCACCCCGATCTACACTTCACGACCATCTATAGAGGATACGTTGACGGCTGGAGCGCAGATGAAATCCATGCGCTGGGGAGAGCTTGGTGCCATATGAAAAGATGGTTGTCGAGCAGGTCACCGCGCAGTGGGTGATAGAGGCTCGCTGTTTGAGTGTGGCTGAAGACGTGCGCCGGGAAGATGTCATCCAACCTGTGGAGGGAGTGGAGACCGGGTCGAGGCGAGCGTCGTCCCGCCCCCAACAGAGCCAAACGTCATCCCAATAGAAAGCGAGCTGCCTTCATCCTCGTCGACCATACCATCATCGATGCCACCGTCAGGCAGCCATAATAGAGTTTAAAGTAGAAATAGTCAGTTCATGTAAAAGACGAGTTCATGGGGGAGCCCCCGTGTCAATAGTTTAACATTCGTGAATATTTTGAGTTCGTTTTGTGATGAAATCACTCGTGAGGGGAAGCTTGTCCAATCCGCCCTTGTTTTTACACCTGCGTAGCTTAGTTTCTTGCCCTTTCTTTTTCACACCTGCCGTTGACCCATAGGCTACAACCTTAAGAACCCGGGCATGGCCCACGAGGCTCAGCTACTCGTAACCGTAGGTCGTGGCCTGGTGTGATCGGTCGAGAGGTTAAAACGCAAGTTACGTAGGGTAATCAAAGGAACGAAATGCCCTTTCCTTTGGGAGATGCCCTTTCGTTTGGGCGAAAAGTATTACTATATGATAGTAAAAAGGGAGGGTGGTATCACACCCCCTTGGAGCCCCCGAGCGACCTAGGTCGAGAGTGCTCGGGCTGGGGTGATGTAGGAGAAAACATTGAATGGAAAGAACAGGTAAAACTGAGTTTTAGGGAAAGAAACGACGTAATTATTCGATGTTCCATGTGTTGGTGAGAACATTATCGTTGTCGTCCTTCCATCGATAGGTGCCCGGTCGGATCACCTTAGTCACCGTGTAGGTCCTTCCCATGGTGGAGAGAGTTTATGTTTCTCTTTGGTCAACTGGGTCCTTTGGAGTACAAGATCACCGACCTCGAGGATCCTCCCCCTGATTTTTCTTTCATGGTACCTATGGAGAGTTTGCTGGTAACGAGTCGAGCAGATGACGGTCGTCTCATGAGCCTCCTCGAGCAGGTCAACCGCATCCTGCTGAGCCTCTATGGCTCGGTATTGGTCGAAGGCCTTTACTCTAGGGTCACCGTGATCAAGGTCGGAGGGCAGCACCGCTTCAGCTCCATATGCGAGGAAGAAAGGGGTGAACCCTGTGGACTGGTTTGGGTCATTCTTAGGCTTCAAAGGATCGCTGGGACCTCTGCAACCCCTCGTCCGGCGTATTTTTTGAGTCGGTTGAAGATGCGGGGCATGAGTCCTTGGAGGACCATGCCATTGGCCCGCTCGACCTAACCGTTGGTATGCAGGTGTCCGACCGAGGCCCAATCGATCCTGATGCCATATTTGTCACAGAAGTCCAGGAACTTCTTTCCAGTGAAGTTTGTTCCGTGGTCGGTGATGATACAGTTTGGAACACCAAACCGATAGATGACGTCAAGGAAGAACTTGACCGCCTCTTTTGAGCGAATATTGGTGATGGGCTTCACCTCTATCTACTTGGTGAATTTGTCCATCACTACGAGTAGGTGAGTGAAGCCGCTCGGGGCCTTTTTGAGGGGTCCGACCATGTCGAGGCCCCAGACTGCGAATGGCCAAGTGATGGGGATGGTTTAAAGCTCATGCGCCGGCAAATGAGTTTGCCGAGCGTAGAACTGGCATCCCTCACACCTGCGGACAACCTCCTCTGCATCTTGTAGCGCAGTGGGCCAGTAAAAACCTTAGTGAAAGGCTTTGACGATCAGCGACCTCAGGGCCATGTGATGTTCATAGATTCTGGCATGGACCTTGAGGAGGAGCTGTTTCAATTGGTCAGTCAGGATGCACTTCATGAGTACTCCCGACGGACTTCGTTTGTAAAGTTCATCACCGATGGCGATGAACGTCTTGACGTGTCGAGCAATTCATCGTGCTTCAGCCCTTTCCGGTGGGAGAACCTCCTCGAGGAGGTAGGTGAGTAGTGGTGCTCTCTAGTCAGCCAGATCAAGTGGCATCATGGCGATGTCGACGGGCGATGTTGCCATGAAGGTGCCTAGGTCGGAGCCCCCGAGCACTTGGTCGGGGTCGGGGCACGTTGAGAGGTCGGAGCCCCTGAGTACCAGTTTGGTGTTGGAGTGAGTCTAGATCGGATCCTCTACAACACGAGTAGACGGCTCATGGAGATCGTTGACGAAGACCCCATCTAGAGACAGAACCCGCCTGGCAGCCAATTTTGTGAGGAAATCGGCGATATCATTGTCCTTTTGGGGGACATGATGTAGTTCGATCCCTCGGAACTTTTCCTCAAGCTTGCGCACCTCCTGGCAATATGCTGCCATGAGAGGGCTTTTGCAGGAGGACTCCTTCATGACTTGGTCGACAACCAACTCTGAGTCACCGCGGACATACAGTCACGTGGCACCGAGCTCGATGGCGATGCACAGTCCGTTGATGAGGGCCTCGTACTCCACGGTGTTGTTTGAGGCTAAGAAATGGAGATGGATCGCGTAGCAGAGCCTCCTCCCATTCGGGGAGATCAGAACCACTCCAACCCCTGAGCCAGGCGCCATAACAGACCCGTCGAAGTACTTCATCCAGTACTCGTGGGTGACGTCTACGGTCAGGAGCTAGACTTCCGTCCATTCGGTGATTAAGTCAGCGAGAGCCTAAGACTTAATAGCAGTGCGAGGGATATACCTGATATCGTGGCCCATGGGCTCAAGAGCACACTTGGAGATTCATCCCGCAACATCGTGGTTGTAGACGATGTCTCCCAGCAGGTACGAAGTGACGACCATGACTTCATGGTCGGTGAAGTAATGCAGAAGCTTTCGGGTCACCATCAGCACGGCGTATAGAAGCTTCTGCACCTGGGGGTATCGAACCATGGCGTCGGAGAGTACCTCACCGACAAAGTATACCGGTCATTGGACCTTCAAGGGGTGTCCCGGCTCCTCCCTCTCGACGACGAGGGCAGTGCTTACAACATGGTTGCTTGCCGTGATGTAGAGGAGGAGGGATTCTCCCAGTTTAGGAGTGACGAGGATTGGGGCCGATGTCAGTGATGCTTTGAGGCTTTCTAGAGCCTACTATGCCTCCTTTGTTCAGACGAATACGTTTGTCTTCTTGAGAAGTTTATAGAGAGTCATCCCCCATTCTCCTAGTCGGGAGCTGAACCAGCTCAAGGCGGCCAAACAGTCGGTGAGCCTCTATACGCCCTTGACGTTGCATATAGGGCCCATGTTGGAGATGGCCATGATCTTTTTGAGGTTGGCTTCGATGCTGCGCTCGGACACGATGTATCCGAGCAGCTTCCCCTTTGGAACCCCGAAAACACATTTTTTGGGATTCAATTTGACACTGAACCTTCGGAGGTTCGCGAATGTTGTGGCCAAGTTTGCGATCAGGTCGCTAGCTCGGGCTGTTTTCACCACTATGTCATCTACATAGACGGTGATTGTTGGTTTTGGCCACTCGACTTGGTCAGGCTGGTCGGGCGGGTCGATTTGGTTGGCAAAGCACCGCTGCATGCACCATTGATAGGTGGCACCAGCGTTCTTTAGATCTAAAGGCATGGTTACATAATAGTACAAACCATTTGGGGTGATGAATGAAGTCGCAACCTGGTTGGACTCTTTCATCGCGATCTGGTGATAGCCAGAGTAGGCATCCAGAAAGGAGAGTATTTCACATCCTAAAGTGCAGTCGATTATCTGGTCTATGCATGGCAAAGAAAAATGGTCCTTTGGACATGCCTTGTTGAGGCCAGTATAATCAACACATATTCTCCATTTCCCAGTCTTCTTTTTAACAAGAACATGATTGGCTAGCCAGTCGGAGTGGTATACCTCTTTGATGAATCCGGCTGCTAGGAGTTTGGTGATCTCCTCGCCTATGGCCCTACGCCTCTCATCGTCAAAGCGACATAGGCGCTTCTTGGCAGGCTTTCAGCCCAGGATGAGGCATAGTGTGTGCTCGGCAACCTCCCTTGGTATGTCCGGCATGTCAGAAGGTTTCCAGCGAAGACATCACGATTGGCGCATAGGAAGTCGGCGAGATCGCTCTCCTATTTGGCCGGGAGCTTGGTCCCGATCTGCACCATCTTGGTAGGGTCGATCCCCACCACCTTGGTTTCCTTAGTCGGGTGGAAGGCAATCGAGGAAGGTCGGCTCATTGCAATCTGGGACAACTGGAGTCGATGAATTCCCGAGCTTTGGGAGCTCTGTGGAGTTGATGACGGTAGTGGCGAGCTCTAATGCTCGCTGGTCGCACATCTAGGCGTGCGAAAAGGTGCTACCCACAGTGATGATGTCGTTTGGTCTTGGCATCTTCAACTTGAGGTAGGTGTAGTTGGGGATCGCTATGAACTTAGCATAGTATGGCCACCCCAAGATGACGTGGTAGCACCCTAGAAAGTCCACCACCTCGAAGGTGAGGACCTCTAAGCGAAAGATGGCTTGGTCGCTAAATGTGACAAAAGGTTGATCTGCCCAAGAGGGTACGCCTGTGTCCCTAGGATAACGCCATGGAAGAGAGAGCTCACTAGGCGGAGCTTTGACCGAGGATGAGCATGGCGTCGAGGGTGTCGACGTAGAGAATGTTGAGAACGCTGCCTCATCCATCAGCACCTTGGTGAGGCACTTCTTGCGGATGATGGGGTTGATGACGAGCGGGTACCAACCCGGTCGGGTGACATGGGAAGGATGGTCTCTCTGATCAAAAGTGATCAGCGAGTCTGACCAGCTAAGGAAAGAGGGGACGGCCGATTTTGTGGCGCATGCCTCTCTATAGCATACCTTGTGCTGGCACTTGGAGTGGATGGTGTTGGATCCCCCAAAGATCATGAGGCATTCCTCGGGGTCGGGGAAGCCGTCGACATCCTTGCCCATCGTGCCTCCTTTCTTGGGCGCCTCCTCCTTGCTTTTCCTTCCTTTGGCTTGCTGACCTGCCGCAGAAAGCACTTGAGGAGCTCGCAGTCCTTATAAAGAGGTGCTTGATAGGATAGGCATGGTTGGTGCATGGACTCTCCATGACCTTATCGAAGTGGTCGGTCTAGCCCTGCTAGGGCTGCTTGCCCGCACGATCGGCTGACGATGACCAAGGCTGAGTTGGTCGGTCATCGTCGATCCTTCTTGCTCTTCTTCCCCTTTTGTGTAGAGGGGCCCTTGCCTTGATCCTCGTGCTTGGCCTTGCCCTTATCCCAACCGTCGCTGAAGACCGCCCTGACTGCCTCCTTGTCGGAGGCGTGGTTCATGGTGATGTCGAGCAGGTCGTGGGTGGTACAGGGCTTCACACAGCCGAGCTTGTGGATCAAGGACTTATAGGTTGTCCCAGAGAGGAACACGCTGATGACGTCCGCGTCGATGACATCAAGAAGGGAGTTGTACTGCTTTGAGAACCTACGAATGTAATCTCATAGGGACTCATTAAGCTCCTATTGGTAGCTCTTGAGGTCCTAGGAATTCCCAGAACAAACATATGTCCCCTGGAAATTGTCAACGAAGACCCTCTTGAGATCCGCCCAGTCGTAGATGTTGTCGGGCGAAAGGAATTCAAGTAATGCTCGAACATGCTCCCCCACGCAGATGGGGAGGTACTGGATGATGAAGTGGTCATCATCCACTCCTCCGGCTCGGCAGGCGAGCTGAAAGTCTTTGAGCCATATACCGGGGTTGGTCTCCTCGGTGTATCTAGCGATGTAGGTGGGTGGTCGGAAGCGCTGTGGGAACGGTCCTCTCTGGATGCAACAACCGAAGGCCCATGGCCTTGGGCCGTATAGGCTGGGGCTAAAGTCATTCGGTCGGCCGCCATGCCTAGGGTGCATGTCCCGCATCCGTCGATGGTTAGGCGGTGGCCCATGGCGCCTGCTCTCACCGCCACTCGATGGACATCATCATCATGCCGGGCATGGCGTCGATTGCTGATGACACTATGAGCATCATGGTTTGGCCCGAGGCGTTCACGCATAGGTGGTCAGTGAGGAGCGGGCTTCGGGTCGGGCTATGGTGCAGCCGCGGCTTCCTGCCCCATACCTGGAAACAGCAGTGGTGAGCGACGGAGCGATTCAACTGGTGCGGTCCTAGACCTCCGGTTGGGCAAGAGGCCATGAGCCGGTGTCGCGACGCCGAGCTTTCCGCCTGCTGAATGGCGGCAGTCTCCACCAGCGCCCAAAGGTTCCGGTGGATTGCCTGTTCCTAGGGTCGGTAGGCTCGGGGAGGCCGCGTAGAAGCATCGCCGGAGCAGCGATGTTCTGGCCCACCATAGCAAACTGAGGGGGGTCGTCCCCTCCATCCAGGATGTTACGCTGGACCTGACGGGAGCGCCGCTTGCTGGGTTACGCGCACATGGTGCAACATGCTGCGCCGAGCACGCTAGCGTAGGCGGTGGCTGGCTCTGCCGCCTTTGTCGTAACTCCTTGTCGTGCTCCTAGCGCACGCGTAAGGGCCTTCGCATGAAGGTCCAGAGGGGTGTGAGTCTATAGAGACTCTGCTACCACCGGTGGCTATCCCAGGGCGTTCGCCATAGCATACTCCTAGGACAAAGGGTGGTCAGGTGCCACGACATCGCCGACGCTAGAGCCATCGCTTTTGACCTCGTCATCGACTAGGCCGTGAAAGGAGGCGAGAGCATAGCCCACCATCCCCACGAACTCGGATGTGGGAGGGGGCGGCGTCAGCATCCTTTGGATCTCCCGCGCGTACGCGTCCCTAGGGACGCAAAGCCATAGGGGAACCGATCACACGGCGGTCGTGGCGGGGACAACAGGGTCCCTCCGGAGAGTCAGCGGAAGGTATTAAATAGTGAGTAAAGAATAAAATGTACATCACTCACCGTGGGGTTTGAGCCCAGCATGGGCTTGAGGCGAAGCGTGAGTGTCTCAATGTTGGGGTCGTCGAGTGGCCCACGACCGGTGGAGAGCGCTCCTCCTCCAGTGGATGCCGAGATGAGTGCCTCCTCATGGAGGCGTAGTGCGTTGAGCCAGTCGACGACAAAGTCTAGACTCCCAAAGAGGAAAGTCTAGAGCGGCTGAAAGATGGGAGGAACCCACATCCCAACAGATGGGAGCGCAGGAAACTCCAGCGAACCGAAGCGAATCGTATCGCTCGAGCCTGCCATGACGAAGATGGTGGAAAGGTGGGCCATCCGATGACCAAAAGCGTGAATGCACGACGTCCTCCCCACGAACGGTGCCAACTGTCGGTGCGAAAAGTGACCAACAAGTAAATATTTGTAGTTTTGTCGTGCGTTGTGATCGGATGTGGCCTAGCACTCAATGACACATGATTTATACTGGTTCGGGCAACGTGCCCTACGTCCAGTTTTAGTCAGTCGATGACTTTATTCCTGAGCCTAGGTGCTCAAAGTTTGCTATGAGGTTACAAACGAGTAGGAATGAGAAGGAGGTGTTAAAGGGTCAGACTCTGAACCGAAGCGGCCAGAGTGACGGGTGCTCTAACATGCGCTAAGTGTTGGAGCGTATGCTCTGTGTAGCTGTTGGGTTCTAGAACCATTGAGCTGTTCGAATGCTCAGGTTGTTTAGAGCCAGAAAGAACGTCCCCTAGAGAGGAGAGAGCGTATCCCCTTTTATAGTTGAAGGGGATGGCCTTTACAAGTCAAAGAAAGAGAGAATGGATACGTGTGCTATCTAGTCTTGTTGCCCATGCTGTCGGGTACGAGACGGTCGTCGGTGCTCACAATACTATTTATGTCCAGACGCATGTGGTAGGCTCTACCGTGTTCGCCTGGTACGACAAACGTCGGCGCCTATAATACTGTTTGTGCACTGGCACGTTTGGAAGGTTGCATAGTGCCCGTCTGGCATGGCTTGATGGCACCGTCCTGCAGGTGCGCAGGGCATGGCAGAGTACGGTCCTCGGTATTGCGGTTAACTTGAGTGCCTTACCTTATCTGCTTCGCCTGGTCCGTGGATGACACCGAACAGGCGTCCCGATCAGTCATTCCCAGTCGGCCCCGACCGTGTCGATCGGGTAAGAGTTTCGAGCAGAGATCCGACGTATCCCCGGTCGGAAAATGAGGTCGGAGTCGGACCGTGGTCCTATTTTGGCCAGGCCTTCCGGTCGGGGACCGGATCGTTGTCTTGGCGGTCATTATGTATCTGGGCCGGCCTAGGAGGTGAGCATTGTCGCTATGCCGTCTGGGCCGAGTTTTTGCAGGAAAGCGGGTCCATTGGGGACCCCGGTTTATGAACCCGACATAAAGCTTATCGGAATTTCAACATAGGACATACTAGGTGCATCTTTAAATTGGCTAATAAATGGCTAGATAAAATTAGCCCGAATTAGAGCATCTTCAGGAGTTTTGTAAATCAACTTTCTATTTTTATTTTTTAGCAGAAAAGGAAAAAATATATATGCCAACAATTTGGTAAAAAGAGCTCTTTAAAGATAAAAAAATGTCAAAAATCCTCTCCAACTCGTAAGTTTCTGTAGTCGAGAGTAACTTTGTATCCACTCCACGTCTGACATTTTTGTTGAAAGCACTATTAAAAATATTTGTTTGTGAGAAATAGTTTGAGGTTGCATGTGTGAAAGCATGAGTGAATTAAGAAAATAAAGGGTTGCATGTGTGAAAGCATGAGTAAATTGAAAGCATGAGTGAATTAAGAAAATAAAGGGTTGCATGTGTGAAATCGATAAGAGAAAGAACTATTAAAAAATATTTGTTTGTGAGAAATAGTTTGAGGTTTCAATATAAAATCGTTTAGTAAACTATTCTAGCATACTTTTGGACAAGAATAAAATTAAGGTTGTTATTTCTTTTGTTAACTTAGTATAGATCTATTAGTAAGTAAAATATACTAAACTTCTCCATATGCTCTTAGCACCCTTTTGTATATGTACTAATGCGCGGATAGCCTCTTTATTAGCTCCTACCTGTTTGGATAAGGCTAAATAGGCCCCGGTACATCACACGAACCTATTGTTTGCCTGATCATTGAAAATCCTTGTAGCATGTAACTTGAAACCAACGTTGCCTTCCACTTTCTTTCTTTTTTTTGAAACAAAAGGGTGCAGGAGAGCTGCCGATTTATCTTAAAAGAATAAGGAACTCAAACTGGCAGTACAATGGTTTGACAACTCTAAAGGATTAAGCAGCAGCAGCAACAGTACAACACAACACGTCATATTCGCTTCTTTAAATCCGTAAGGAACTCAAACTGGCAGTCAAATCACAATGGTTAATGTGTGACAATAACATCTCAAAGGACGGTGTTCCACGACCATGAACAGGCTCCGTAAGATCCTATAGAGTATAAATGGAATAAGTCATGTGATATGATCTAATTCTATTTTTATTACACTTACTTTTTATTATAGTATGGAAATGCATTCATTTTCTTTGCATCGATTTTGATCCGCAATACTATCGGAGTAAAAGAAGGGATCTAAGGAAGAACGCATGCTAAACTTTTGGATTTTTTATTAGTAACAAGTAAATACTTATGCGTCGTGGAACACCGTCCCGTTGACATGTTATAATTTTCTTGAGTGCACATACACACTGTATCTGTATCATGTTGTGTGAGCCGGGTTTGCATAGTTGAGTTCATTCACATGGTCCATGTTTTCTTCTTTCTTGTTTCAGGATCTGTGCTTTCTTGTTTCAGAATCTGTGCGCGTTGCGTAACTTGTGTTCATGTGATCGCCTTTGCCCAAAAGAAAAAAAAACGAACAGATGCGTGTTGAGGAGCATCTCTGCAGTGAACACGAGCAGAAACGCGTTTAATTTCAGGTGAACGATTTGCCATTGCGCTAAAAATGATCTTTTCATTCAGAAAAAACACTCCCTCCATTGTCGTTACAATTTTATCAAGACGATAGACAAATCATGCCGCGCGGCGTCCGTCATCAATCATCATAGGGCGCAACGCGTGTGCTTGAACCGGAGCCACCGGTCCCTGAGGTCGAACTCCCAGAGGTGCTCCTGCTGCAGGATGTTGCCGATGACCGACACCCCGGGCCACGAGCCCTCCTGCACGCCGATGCACTTCACCCCGGGCGCCGCGTCGATGACGTAGCTCTTGGCCGGCGGCTCCAGCCGCGCGGACCCGGCGAAGCGCACCTCCAGCTTGGGGATCTCCGGCGCGCTCGCGCCATCGGCGGTCGTCCAGTTGTAGCAGTACTCGAACGGGTCCATGGTGACCCTGGGCAGCCCGGCGAGGTGCTTGCTGAGCGCGGCGACCACGGCCCTGTACGCCGGGGTGGCGAGGATGGTGAGGCTGGTCCCGGAGTCGAGGATCGCGCCGCCGTTCCGGTCGACGTCCCACACGTCCGCGGGGATGTCGAGCGCCTCGCCGGCCACGCACACGGCGTCCACCGTCACGGCGTAGAACGGGCTCATCCGGCGGTCGAGCAGCAGCGGCGTCTGCGCGGCGGGCGCTGGGGCGAAAGCTGGAAGAGGCGGCGGGGTCCTCGGGCCCGGGACCGAAGGTGAGGTAGCTGGTGGCGTTGCGCGGCGCCAGGTGGTCCACGAGGCAGTAGGAGAAGCGGCCACCGAAGCGCGCGGCGGCGCGGGACGCGAAGGAGATGTTGCTGTAGCCAAGGCTCAGCACGCCGTCCGAGGACTGGAAGCTCTGCCCGTCGTACGTGGCGGTGCAGCCCAGCACGACGCCCTGCAGCTTCGCGCGCCTGCCGCTGCTGTCCCCGCCGCCGCCGCCGCTGCCGGAGGACAGCGCGATGGTCGCCGAGTCGGTGCCCACCACGCCGCGCGCCGCCGAGCCGTCCTTGTACCTGCCAAGCCACCCACCACGGTAGGACCGACTAAATTTCAGCGGTCGGATGTGTTTGATATTAATTTTGTCGCCTAACGTCATAAATTGAGATTAAATTGCCAAATCTACCACGCCGCGCTACAAGCCGATGGATTAATTAGGTTTAATAGATTCATTTCAAGCCGTCCTCATTTTAATCTTCTTAATTAACATCTGAACGTCCGAACTTTAGTCCCCGTGACCCAACACCCCAGGTCAGGTAACGTTAGTTCGCGCGCATCACCACGTCAGCAGCAGGATCGGTCACCACATGCAAAGATTCGACCGCAACACGCTGTGCTGTATGCAAACAATAATGTATACATCATTTTTATTTACCTCATCAAAATGCATTTGCCGATTTAAAAAAATAAACTACAGTGCTGAACTGGAACTGTGAAGCCGACACTCGTATACGTGAACATGATTCGAATTGGGGACCCTGGCTTTTTTGGGAGGCGACAGGAGGCACGACGAACCGGCTTGTAAGTTACACTACTCATCTTCGATATGATCTGCATCGGAATCGTTTAGACAGTTGGGAAATGGAAAGATACGTCTGGTAATGAACTGTAAAGCTGAGCTCAATGAGTCGGCAAAGTGACTGAAAAGAGTAATCCCAGCTCATACGATGGTTACGCCCGGGACAGCCTCCGAGTCTCTAAGATTAGCACATTTTTTTTGCCATTATCTTTCAGTTGGGATATTACTGAGTACGGTGCAGTTGGGATATTTTTTGGACTGATGTAAGAGATTTTTGATACTAATAAAAAAATTAATTACATAGTCGACCAATTAGCGCATAACTGTAAAAACATTCGCCTCGCGATTTTCAACGATATTTAATACTCCATGCTAGATTTAATGCGATAGTTTTGATGAAAATTTTTAGGAACTAAACCAGACTTAACTGTAAAGTGATAGCTGGAAAGCAGGCTACGCAGGTAGATGCCACCGGTGCAGTAGTGCCCGGAGCCCGACCGGTCAAAAGCCGAGCTGGACAAGGAGATTGTCCAAAGATAGACGGTGCCTGTCTAAGATGAGCAGTCAGTGCCTATCTAGAGAGACGCTGAATCAGCCAACGCGTTCGCTGTACGTCCTCGACCTCGGACCATACTACACTGCAGCAACAGTACGGTACTGGAGCCCATAGTCCAGTCACGGTAAGTTTCAGAGACCGCCGGACTGGACAAGCACCGATGCCACGTTGCTTGGATCGGAGCAGCACCAAAGACGTCCAAGTTCCAACACGTCCGTGTATCTCAACAACGCTCGACGTTTCCAACCTGCCACAAGCAGGGTCACGGGGGCGGCGTCCGCCGAGCCAACCTGAGGAGCAAGCACATGTCGCGGGCGGTTCGGCGACGCGAGGCGGCGGCCGAACAAGTTGCTCCATTTTTTTAAACAGACCGGGAGGCCGGAGGCAGGCGACAGCGCATCGGCGGCCGCGACGCCGCCCTACCTACGGCAACGTGCGCGCCACCCACGATCGGGGCCGAGCTCCTCCGCGTCGCGTCGTCCAGATCGCGCGCGGCACAGGGGGATGCGGCAGGGGCCGGTAAAGATTAAATGTGTGCGTGCCCCTCTTGCTCTACCGTCCCGGCCGCAACCAGACGACAGCCTGGACAACCTCGACTCGTACAACGTACTGCTGGCTGCTGCTGCTTGTGGTTGGTCATTCCCTAGAATCTACTCTACTGTCGCCGTGAATCGTGTTCTCTACTCTAGGCCTGGTTTAGATGGGTTGTTAGAAATCAATTTGTATAAAAAGACTGTCGTCAGTTTGTGCCCTCTTATTGCTCTACCGTCCCGGCCGCAACCAGACGACAGCCTGGACAACCTCGACTTTACAATCAAACTGCTGGCTGCTGCTGCTTGTTTTTTTATCAATATTTAATATTCCTCTGCATGTGTTAAAGATTTGTCGATGTGAATCGTGTTCTCTACTTAGAATCTAACCAAGGCCGGCAAGTTTCTTCTGAATGTCTCGCTCACGTACGCTCACAAGTTACTATCCTACTAGCAAGCGGTAAATTTGCAGGAGACGCAGTGAAATGCAAGTAGAGTAAAGCACAAGGCGCATGGAGATGGATCCCAGTCAGCGAAACCAAGCACGAACTCGTGTCCACACTAGCAACCCCAGCAAGCCTGCCGAGCGAAGCAATTGAATGCCGCGCTCTGCCATGCCGCGGCGAGACCGGCAGCAGCAGGAGCGCAGTAAAAAAAGCTGCGCGAGTAATGGCGCGCGCGAGATCCTGACCAACCCGCCCACCAACCAACACTTACTACTGCCGCTGCCTGCTTGGGGAGTTGGGGCAGCAAAGCCAGCCCGGCCGGCCGTGTCGCCACCGGAACCGGAGCCAGCCACCAAGCAAGCCGTACCGTGACGAGGACGAGATCCGGTGGAGTGCGGAGCACGCGTGCGTGCCAGTGGGTCGAGCGGCACGAGGCGATCGATCGGCGTGAGTGCGAAGCAGGGCAATGGCTGGAGGGCATCGGGAGTGAGGCGGGGGAGGTACTGAGTACTGACCGGTAGTCGTAGGCGCAGGGGCTGGCCGGCGACGAGCAGTTGGCGAGGGAGAAGGGCACGTAGGAGGTGCACGTGTCGGAGGAGCACGCGATGGGCGCCCACGACTTGGACGCGGAGGTGCGGAACACGCGCGCCGGCGATCCAGCGCCGGTTCCGGCGGCGGCGCCGGCGCCGCGGCACTTGACCCAGGTGAGGTCGCTGCCGGTGTCCGCCACCAGCACGAACGGCTGCGCGGGGGTGCCCACGCGGAAGCGCACGAAGTACTGGCCCGTGCCGGTGTAGGCCCCCGACGAGAGCGGCATGGCGAACGCGGACGTGCCCACCTCGGCGGCGCGGCGCCCGCGGCGGGACACCAGCTGCGACCGGATGTACGCGTGGCGGTGCACGTCGTCCCTCGCGCGGTCGGCCAGGGACGCGTCCGGCGCCGCGGGGACGAGCTCCAGCCGCGGCCGCGCGGGCTTGCTCACGCGCGACTGGTGCCGCCCGCCGCTGGCTGCCGCCGCCGTCGCGGCGAGCACGAGCAGCGCTAGCAGCAGGTGGCCGCGCGACGCCATTTCTTGATCCTTGCTTGATGGCAGCAGCGGCGGCGAGCAAGGACACGCACGCACGGCCCACGATGTTCTGCTACGCACCGGGAAGAGGAGCAGCGGCCATTTCGCCTCCACCTCTCGCCACGAGCTTTGTCGCGTCGCGTGCTCGGCTGCTCGTATTACTCCCCGATCGAACTCGAAGCTGAAGAAGAGGTGGCCGGAGCAGAGCTTTTTGGCTGCGTCCGTGACGGCGAGGCGAGGGAGGCGGCGTCTTTTATAAACAAAACAAAAGGCCGCTGGCTGGCGCTGCGCACGCTGCCCGTGGATAAAACGCGGTTGGGTTGGGTTGGGTCGGGTGTGCGCGCTTCGTTGGCATTTGGCAAGCGTGATTGATTGCCGGGTCGAGCGAGGATGATGATCTCCTTCCCTGCACGCCGGGGTTCGGTCCGATCGGGTTTCTGGGACGAGATTTGCTCGCTGTCCCCGTGGGCCATGGGCTCGGGCGTGTTCATGTGGGTCTCACTTCTCATCCATCCGTGGCTTCGGACGAACTGGATCAGAAAGACATGTGTTATTTTATTTTATTAACTATTTTGTTTTAATTTTCTAATTTCTAAGTAAGGAAAGGAGACATGTCCGTGTATTTATTTTCGAAATAAAGAGGAAAGGCATGCTTATGTATGGAAGATAAAGCCAGCAAGCAGAGAAGGCAGCCTTTGCCAAATCACGGCGTAATCGCCGAGTCGCCAAATTGCGTGGAATGGAATGGAAATCTTACGGCAGTAGCGGTTATCGCGACAGAAATCCAGTTTTGCGAGATCGCCGGCTGGCTGATTTCAGGGTGGGGAATTGAAAGGGAAAGCGATGTTGCAGAAGATGGCCTTGCCAGTGCACAGCAGATTCTTGCTGCCGGATTTGGAGGCCGTCCCGTCCGTATGCCGTTGGTAGGACGGCGAGATCAGCGTTTCTTTCTACTACTGTAACAGCAGGCCGGATTCGCCGTCCTGATGGGCGATTCCAATCAAATCGGTTTCCCAATCAACACGTACTCCTCCTAACTATGCGCTGAACCAGGACAGGCACGCAGATGCAGAGCTGCTCGTACCCTGATTACATGGCGTTTGTTCTCTTGCGTCGTGGGGTGTGATACGTGACAAATCTCTGCTCAGTGAGGCCGGAACGTCCGGATCAGCAGCTACTGTAGATTACATGGCGGGACTCCGCGCGCACGCTGTGCCACCCTTGCCGTGCCATGCTGTGCGTCCAGGTGCAGGCATGCCCACAGGTGACAAGCCCCTGTCATGTTTGTGCTCCGGTAATCGACCGATCCCATGCAGCGTTGGCACAGACATGCTGGCCTGCCAGGAGCCAGGAGTCAGCGCCGATGACGGACGCATGAGCCCACGCGTCAGGACGTCGACACAGACCCGTTTTGGTGACGCATTCAAGTAAAGGTGACAAGTGGCACGCCGACCTATGAGACGGCTGCACGTACATCCGCTTTGTGCTGCGAGTGTAGCGTAGCATACTCCTACGCCTCGCTCGTTCGGTCGCGTTCCCCGCGCGTCGTCAAGGGCGGTGACGCATGCACGCCGCCACGCGGCCGCCGCCGTAGCGCTTGCCGGCTGGCACCTCACAGGTCACAGGGTGACTAGCACGGCGCACACAACGACGAAATAAAAACTTACAGGTGTTGAGATCAGTCGGCAAGCTTGCTATTCTCCTCGACATCTCACCTTCCTGTCAAGTACGTTACGTACAGTACGTAGGCACGTATACATGCATGCTCACTCAAAATCTCAAATGATGGGTAGAGATTCTTACAGCGACGATGAGACGGCGATAGAATAGACCTAGTACAGTACAGTTAGGCGGCCGGGGAGCGTGCAGTCTGGACAGCTCACGCACGGCGAAAGGCACAGTGATCTTGAGCTAGCACGCACCGAATCCGTCTAAGAAAAGGGCGAGGAGAAACTGCACCCCAGAACGACACTGCAGCGCGCGATGAGACGATCCGAGACAGGCAGAGAGAGATGCTCGGGCAGTCGCCATGCTATTGCATAGCTAGTGAGCGAGTGGGCGCTGCTGCTCTGCTGCTTGGTGCTGGCCAGGGCCGCCAGCTAGAGGGCAACAACAACAGGGCAGGGCAGGGCCGGATTGGGTGGATGGATGGACGAGCTCACGAGCAGGAAAGGAAGGAAGAAAGACATGCATGGCTTGGCAATTGGCATGGGGTCCGATCGGTACGGTGCAGCGACCAGCGAGTCGACACGATGATGGCGCGCAACGAAAAGCCGGCCCTGGGCACATGGCCGCATCATGCATGCTCGACTTGTGCCGCCGCAGCCTGCACGCACGCACGTACGTACTCGCGTACGTGCGCTCACCCGGCGCTTCACTTTGGAGTTTCAGTGGATCCCATCTTCGCTGTTCATCATGTTCTGCCGTGGGGTCCGATCGATGGAGCCGTTTGTGTCCGTCCGACGACTGTTACTTCGGTGGCGCATGTCTCGAGCGCTCTGTTGGCGGCTTTATGCCCGCGCGCCGGTCCAAACGGGCACTGCGCATGCGTCATGCGTGGAATCGCCGCGCCTCGTGACCCGGTGGAATTTTTGTTTCCACCATCCATCGTGGTTACTAAACTTATTCGTTCGGAGTACGTTCAGGCTTTCAGTTTCAGCTCATCTTTTCGGCCTCCGAATCCAAGAAGACTGGCTTCGCCTTTCGCGTCTGTTGCCCAACTGCCTGCCTGGGATTTGATGGCTCACGAATCGGTTGCCCGCTTAACTTGAGCCTCCTCGACCTTTATCTACCTGGACTATGATCAGCTCTGAGAGCTCTCATCATTGGATCCACGCACGCGCCGTCATGATCCGCCTTAGGTGTTCCGCTAGCGTTAATCGAGCAGGTGATCATTGTTCATCACTGCTCTTGCACTGCCCTCTAGCTACCTCGCGGCATCATCGCTCGTCCAAATTTGCTGGCCCTGCACACTTTATTTATCCAATGTGGCTTGATCTGAGCTTGATTCTCTGAACTGAATTCCTTGTGCTTCCGGCCAGCCTTCCGGCCGGGTATGGCGGGCCGACGAACGACTGTTGTATCATCACAAACTGGCACTTGCTTATTAGGTTTTCTTGCTTGCTCTACTAAACTTACCCAGTATCGCCAACTGGCAGTTGCTTATTAGGTTAGCTTGCTCTACTAAACCTACCCGGTCAGGGTCCTATTGCCAGCTACCTGCACACTAGTAGAGAAACGACATTTGATCCCGCCTTGAAATTTGGCTTTAGTCCAAGTATTTCTTGCGCCCTAGAGTAGAGAGACCTTTAGTCCCGGTTTGTAGCTCCAATCGGGACTAAAGGTCCCTGCCCAACGGCTACTGCGGCAGGCTTTTGCTGCAAGGGACCTTTAGTCCTGGTTGGAGCTACCAACCGGGACTAAAGGTTAACTTTTACTCCCGGTCAGTACCTCCAACCGGGAGTAAAAGTCTACTCCCGGCTGGAGGCTCCGTCCGGAACTAGAAATGGACCTTTAGTCCCGGTTTCTGTCTCCAACCGGGACTACAGTTCCCCTCCTATATAGCATTTCTTCCTCCCCGAGCCCGAGCCACTTCGAGCTCAGTGTTTTCTTGCTTCATCGCCGGCCTCTCTTCTTCCTCATCGCCGGTAATCACAAGATTTTCTTCGATTCCTCCATCGATTCTTCGGCTATAAAGGTTACCAACTTTATACTCTCATATTTTATCAGTAGCATATCTCATTTTGTAGACTAGATATATGTGGTTTTTTATGGTGAATTTTTTTTATTTGTAAGCCATTTAAGCTCAAAATCACTTTAAAGTTTGCATATTTGGATGAAGAAAGGTTAAAGTAGTTATTCAAAACTAGTATTAAGCTTTCATTTCTAGCATGTATAGCAAACTTCATGATTTAGATATATAGAGAATTTTAGAGTTTTTTTAATTTTATTTGTTTATAAAATGAGAAATTTATATTATATTAAAAATGAGTATAGAGAGTAGATGGCAACTGCTTCTGGGTCCTCGGCCTCTCATCGGGTTCCAAAGCGACTGAGGCCGGACCTCCCCCTCATTGCATGCGGCAAGTGTGAGGAAAAGATTGTGATGGAGTACTGGGTGAGGAAGGAGTGTCCCAACAAAGACCGTATCTTCTACAAGTGTTCGGATCGCAATGTGAGTTATTTTGTCGTATTTGATGATTATGGATCATTTATACTTATTTTCATGATGATTGTGATTAAAGTTCTAGTTTTTTATTTTAATTTCAGTGGGATTGCACTAGATGTTCAGGCTGGTACTGGAAGGAAGAATATGTTGAACACATGCAAAACTCTCTTGCACAGACGGCTACGGCGGCTGATGAGGCAGTGTTCCTGCGGAAGAAGCCCATAGATGTTGAACAAATGCATGATTTGTCTGTTTTAGTTGGGATTGGTCGCGAAATCCTTATGCTGCTGAAGTGCATTTTAGCTTTAGTTTTTTTACTGGTAGTTGGGATTGTCTATATTGTAGCGAGACTTTCATAAATTAATATCTTGTGTGGTGGCATGCATGTCATATAATTAACTAATTATGTTCTAGGTTTTAATATGGTATGTATGTCATGTAATGCAGATGAGCCGGCATTGGATGTACAATGCTGATCGCCACTCCCAAGAGTTCATTGAGGGCGTGCATTCTTTCTTCACGTGTGGCGAAGCAAACAAACGCGATGATAGTTTCATGTGTTTGCCCATGTGTCATATGTAAGAATTTGAAGGAATATGCTAGCTCAAGGAGTCTTCATTCACACTTGTTGAAGTCGGGTTTCATGCCAAACTATATTTGTTGGACGAAGCACGGAGAAACCGGGGTTGTAATAGAAGAAGGTGAAGAAGAACAATGGGACGATGATGACATTATTGCTGAATATGATGCCTTCAATGATACTACAATGGGGGAAGCTAAAGAAAAGGTAGTGGCAGAAGATGAGCCCGCTGATGATCTTGGCCAGACCATTCGTGACGCACAAAGAGAATGCGAAAGTGAAAAGGAGAAGATCAAGTTCGAGCGCATGCTAGAGGATCACAAGAAATTGCTATACCCAACTTGTGATGCGGACAGAAAAAGTTGGGTACCACACTAGAATTGCTGCAATGGAAGGCAAAGAATGGTGTATCTGACAAGGGATTTAGGGAGTTACTGAAAATCCAAAAGAAGATGCTTCCGAAGGATAACGAATTGCCCGTCACTACGTACGAAAATACAAATGAAAATGCTTCCGAAGGATAACGAATTGTCCGACACTACATACGAAGCAAAACAGGTAGTCTGCCCTTTGGGATTAGAAATCCAGAAGATACATGTATGTCCTAATGACTGCATCCTCTACCGTGGTGAGGAGTACGAGAAGTTAGATACATGCCCGGTATGTCATGCATCGCGGTATAAGATCAGGCGAGATGATCCTGGTGATATTGAGGGCGAACGTCCTACGAAGAAAATCCCTACCAAGATTATGTGGTATGCTCCTATAATACCAAGATGCTTCCGAAGGATAATGAATTGCCCGTCACTACGTACGAAAATCCAAATGAAGATGCTTCCGAAGGATAACGAATTGTCCGTCACTACGTACGAAGCAAAACAGGTAGTCTACCCTTTGGGATTAAAAATCCAGAAGATACATGTATGTCCTAATGATTGCATCCTCTACCGTGGTGAGGAGTACGAGAAGTTAGATGCATGCCCTAGATGTCATGCATCACGCGTAAGATCAAAGCGAGATGACCCCGTGATGTTGAGACGAACATCATACGAAGAAAATCCTCGCCAAGATTATGTGGTATGCTCCTATAATACCACACTTGAAAACGTCTGTTCGTAAACAAAGACCATGCAAAGTTGTTGCGATGGCACAAAGAAGACCGTAAGGTAGACAATATGTTGAGACACCTCACCGATGGGTCCCAAAGGAGAGCAATCGATAGAGAATTCCCGAAGTTTGCAAATGACGTAAGAAACTTAAGGTTTGCTTTAAGTATGGATGGTATGAATCCTTTCGAGGCAGAGAGCGATAGTCATAGCACTTGGCCTATGTTACTCTATGTATCTACAACCTTCCTCCCAGGTTATGCATGAAGCGTAAGTTTATTATGATGCCAGTGCTCATCTAAGGCCCAAGACAACCCGCAACGACATCGATGTGTACCGAGGCCACTAGTTGAAGAACTTCTACTTTTGTGGAATGTACCCGGGTGTACGTGTGGGGATGAGCACAAACAGGAGCACTTTGACATGCGAGCATTGTTGTTCAGAATAATTAATGATTGGCCTGCTCTAAGTAATCTTTCAGGACAATCAAACAAGGGATATAATGCATGCACGCACTGTTTCGATGACATTAAAGGTATATTCTTGAAAAATGTCGAAAGGTCATGTACCTTGGCCATCGTCGATTTCTTCCTGTGAATCACCCACTAAGAAAGAAATGCAAGCATTTTAAAGGTAAGGCAGACCACTAGACCAAGACAGGCAACCGAACTGGAGAGGATGTACTCAATATGGTCAAGGATGTGAAAGTAGTATTTGAAAAGGCACATGGCAGCGAACCTATTCCAACGACGCCGACGGTCACGCACCCATGTGAAAGAAGTTCATATTTTGAGAGCTACCCTATTGACAAGTCCTAGAGGTTCGTAGCGCGATCGATGTGATGCACCTGACGAAGAATCTTTGTGTGAACCTGCTAGGTTTCATGGGTGTGTATGGGAAGCCTAAGGACACACTTGAAGCACGATAGGACCTGCGGTGTTTGAAAGAACGAGACAACCTACATCCAGAGAAGACAGATGATGGACGTCATTACTTAAGTCCTGCCAGCTACACTCTTAGCAAAGAAGAGAAGGAAAGCATGTTTGAATGCCTAGCAAGCATCAAGGTACCATCTGGATTCTCCTCGAATATAAAGGGTATAATAAATGTGCCAGAGAAGAAATTCCTAAACTTAAAGTCCCATGACTGCCACGTGATCATGACGCAATTGCTTCAAGTTGCATTAAGAGGAATTCTACCTCCAAATGTACGTCTAGCCACCGTGAAGCTATGTGCATTCCTCAATGCAATTTCTCAGAAGGCAATCGATCCAATGGATCTAACTAAACTACAGAATAATGTGGTTCAATGTCTTGTTAGCTTTGAGTTGGTGTTCCCTTCTTCCTTCTTTAATATCATCACACACCTTCTAGTTCACCTGGTCAAAGAGATTAGCATTCTCGGTCCTGTGTTCCTGCACAACATGTTCCCCTTTGAGAGGTTTATGGGAGTCCTAAAGAAATATGTTCACAACCGTACTCGGCCAGAAGGAAGCATTACCAAGGGCTATGGAACAGAGGAGGTCATTGAGTTTTGTGTTGACTTTATTCTCGACCTTGACCCGATTGGTGTTCCTGAATCGCGACACGAGGGGAGACTAAGTGAAAAGGGGACACTATGGAAGAAAACATATATTGGTACGCAGGATAATTATTTTAATAAAGCACACTACATAGTTCTGCAAAACTTCTTCTTGGTGGATCCGTATATCGAGACACATAAAGAGTTGCTCCGATCCGAGTTTTTAGGGAAGTCTGAAGCTTGGATTACGCATCAGCACATGGAAACTTTCAGCGACTGGTTGCGAAAAGAATGTCAGGGTGATGAGAGTATTGATGAGCAACTGTATTTGTTGGCTAGGCAGCCATCGTGGCATATCCTCACATACAAAGGGTACGAGATAAATGGGAATACATTTTACACAGTAGCCCAAGATAAAAGGAGCACCAACTAAAATAGTGGTGTCGCATAGATACCACCGACCCTAATGGAAATAAGCAAACATATTATGGCCGCATAGAGGAGATATGGGAACTAAACAATGCACCTACTTTTAAGGTACCTTTGTTCAAATGCCAATGGGTAAAGGCGATTGGAGACGGGGTAGCAGTCGACAACCAGTATGGAATGACAACCATGGAGCTCAACAATATTGGGTACAAAGACGAACCGTTCGTCCTTGCCAAGGATGTGAATCGGGTTTTCTATGTCAAGGACATGTCTACAAAATTGAAGAGAGGGAAAAACAACAACGACCCAATCATTGAGCCAAAGCACCACATAGTTCTTTCAGGGAAAAGAAACATCATCGGAATTGAAGACAAGTCAGACATATCAGAAGATTATGAAAAGGATGACCGAACTTCACCCTTCACAGTAAACAAAGACCCAATCATCCAGCTAAATGATGAGGATACTCCATGGTTACGGCGCGATCATAACCAAGGGATATACGTTAAGAAGAAGTTCACTACTGTGCCCGCTTGATATACATAGTGATGTATTAGACCTATTATGTAATAATTGTGACTTCAGATTTTTTGTCGTGTTTTCGTATTTTCTACGGTTTAATGAATTTTCTGCTTGACGGTGGATTTCCCGTGGAGAATGTGTGATGAAAAACCAAATGATCAACGTTAATAAGATGTGAAAACTTATTTCCTATCGAAAAGTAATAGTTTTAATAATTTTAATCAAGTAGTATATTTTTGCATGGTGCAAATTGTAATTATTATTTACACTATGTTAAATATTTATACAGTAAAACAAAAGAGTATATGTTACAATTTTTTGTTGTGTATAATAATGCAAAACCAAGTATAGGAATATTCATTATAATTTTTTGGATGATATTTTATTTATTAGGCAATTAATAACTATCTGCATATTTATATAAAAGAAATATATAAAAAAGGAAAAACTTCTGAAACCGGAAGGAAGCGAACTGCAGCCCACCTTTACTCCCGGATCGATCAACCACCCGGGACTAAAGGTCGGCTGCGTTTTCGCGGCCCGCCAAAAAAATACCTTTAGTCCCGGGTCATGGATGCACCCGGGACTAAAGGTCAGACCTTTAGTCCCGGTTCTTACCATCACCCGGATTAAAGGCCTTTAGTCCCGGTCCGTGGCATCACCCGGGATGAAAGATCCCTAATATATATCGCCACATCTTCTTCTCCCATCCATCGTCTTCATTCTTCGCCGAGAACCACCACGCCGCCGCCGCTCCCCATAGCCTCCAGCCGCCTCCACGCACCTCTCCCGTCTCTTGCCATCTCCGCCAGCGGCCCGGCTCGCGCCTCTCCCATTCGTGCGTGGCGCCTAGACCCGATCCACCGCCATCATCCTCGCCCTCGCCCAGATCTGATTTGAGGGCACTTCACCGGAGCGCTCATCGTCGAGAGATCACCTCCGGCCATCCTCGTCGTCCTCGTCGTCCTCCACCCTCGTTGTCCTCATCAGTAACAGTGTGTGTATAAGTGTGTGCACATAGAAAAATTAGATAGATTTTATTTGTGTATGTGTGTGCTCGGACCAACAACCATGGAGAGGGAGCAGGGGAACGGGGCGGCCATGGAGTACAACTCTCGGGAGAAATGCTAGTTGGCTAAGTGGTCGAGTGATTGGGAGAGTGGCAAGCCAAATATGTCTGGGAGGTACGTCTTTGACACGTTCATCGCCACCAACTCGCTGGCGTTCGCTTGCACCGGCATGGCTACCATCAACCTCATGTACTATGGGACAGCTATCATCGATGTCCCGTTGCGCATTTGTCACATCAACAGAGCCATGTTCTTCGCGTTTGGTTCGGTCACAAGCCTGGTGCGATCTGTGTGGTGGCGTCTGTTGTGTGTCTCTGCGGATTCATGGACCCATTGCGAGGCCGCGTAGTAGCAAGAGCGTTGTATGCTAGAATGGGGAATCAGGCATTGCTGATCTTTGCACGCATTAGTACATATCGGTACACAATTGGGAAATAACGATTTTTTGGTGATTTATGAAAAAAAAAAATGCGGCGTACATTTTGAGAAAACTAGTAGTCGTGCACGTGTGGCACACACATGTTTATTGTTGTGATAATGGGCGTCCATTATTATAGTAAGATGTGATTTCTAAATTATTTTGTTGATGAGATATCATGACTGTTTTCTTAACCACTCGGTCGCTCCATAACTCCATTCGGTTACTCGATCACTCAGTCGCTCAAGCAATTAGACACTCAGGCACTTGTACACTTAGTAACTCAATCACGAGGTCACGGCCAATTAGTCACTTGGTCACTCGATCACTCAATCACTAAGACACTCAGCCACTTAATAATTAGTCACTTGCCACTCACTAACTCAGCCACTTGGTCACTCAACCACTCTGCACTCGGTCACTTAGTCACTTGCCACTCTCACTAACTTTTTTTTGGGCCAAGGAACCAATTTTCTCAAAAAATGAGCCACTCAGGCATTCAGCCACTTAGTCACTTGGCCACCCAGTCACTAGCTCGAACACAATAACTCAATCACCCAATCACTTGACCACTTAGCCAATTAGTCATGGGTGAGAAGGAACCAAGAGAATGCCCGACAGAAGGTATACCGCTATGGCATGGGATCAGGTGGCTACGCGACTGCTATTCCCAAGTGGGAGAAAATGGAAGTGGACATTCTTGCCAAGGGTATCACACCAGAATCACTCAATTGGCCCAAACGCGCGAAGAATTGGTTTTTCGCTCATGGGGGAAGACTGGACCTAGAGACCGGGAAGCTAGTTCATGGCACAAAACTCAAAAGAGCAACACAAAGATTGTCTTATGCTCTACAAGCTAAAGCTATTGGTGCGTTTAGGCCCAATAGAGAGAAGGATGAACTGACGTATGCCCTCAGGACCGCTGAACACACTGGCCGAACGAGAGGTTTAGGACGAAACATTTCTTGGGAGCATGGTTTCCCTGATGACAGAGATACCTACAGAAGCCGGTAGAGAAGGAAGGATGAGGATGCAGCGCGGATCAGCAGGTTGGAGGAATTGGTTCATGAGTCACGGGAGACATTGCTTCAAGCATAAGAGCGTGAAAAAGACATGCAAGCTAGAATGCATGACGAAATCAGAAAGTAAGGGCAAATAGCAATGAGTGCCCAAAGGCAGGCATCAGATCTAGGAATCAACATTAATATTAGCCCCCCTGATCAGTTGAAAAGCAACTACGCTTCCACGGAGTTGCCAAATCAAGCTGACGCAATGCTACGTTTCCCCATGGATGACATCACTGTACCGTTTACATCATGTGAGCTACATATTCTAAAAGAGAATGCCACAATCATGGTGGCTCTCGGTGTTTTTTCTCCTCCAGATCCTACCAAGACACAAAGAATCCATGGAGCAATAATACCACCTGGATATGTTAGCATCTCTATGGATAGAGTTAACAAAGGTTTTAGTGATTTGCCTCTTGACATTTCAGGAGGTGATGGGGAGAAGACTCTAGAAGAAGCAGAGAAGACATTCATACTATGGCGCAAGTGCTACATCATTATTCCCGGGGTCTCTAGTCCACCACCGCCTCCTCAACTGCCAGACAATAGGTGCGGACAAAAGTGAACGAAATAATTTTTTCACAAATTTTCTATTGACATGCATGATTAATAATAACAATTTCTTATATAATTATTCTTTTTTGTAATCACACAGCAGGGCCTCCGTCAACCTAAGTCCAATTATTCAATCTCTAGATCATCATAGTGCTCCGGGCAATGATTATGCAACGCCGCCACCGCCGCCACCTCCAAGGAGGTCTCCAACACCTCCAAGGAGGTCTCCACCGCCGCCACCTCCAAGGAGGTCTCCAACGCCTCCAAGGAGGTCTCCAGCTCCTAAGAGGTCCGCCCCGCAAACGAAGCCGTTGGCCCACCAACCGACAAAGAAGAAAGCCTCCTCTAATCCAGTTATTTCCCGAAAACTGTCTTACGAGAAAAGTGAAAAGGAATTAAAGGCTGAAGTACAAAAAGATGTGAAAAGTTTCTTTGAAAATGTAAGAAAGCAACGACAAGCGAAGGAGAACCCGAAGAAACCGTACTTCTATCTAGCTCCAGATCTTCTAAGAAAGAAGGTGGACCAGAAAAAACGAGAATCTTAAAAGATCCGGCCAAAATCGGACTACGACCGCTCTCTCACCAAGTCATTTGAGGCGGCGCAGAAAAAGACTAGAGCAGAGAAAGGTGTTGCACAACTCGGACAACAATCGCAACAATCAGTCCCCCCCTCTTGTCATTCGTAATGAATATGGTTCAAACTTAGACTTACCGGACGTCGATTTTGAGGAACTGGTTCGGTTTTACGAGGATACAGGTTTCGATCTTGCCCAAGTGTTGGCTGAAGGACCATCTGCTCCGAAAGTGGATCATTGGAAGAAATTTGAACATGGAAAGAGTCTATACAACCCTGAGGCCTTAGGTGAACTGGATACGTAAATGTACCTGCTAAACAAGTGATATATGGCGGCGTGTAAACGGGGAGAGAACTTTGTTTCTGTCAGAATTAGAAACCAACATTACTTCCATGGCGATGACGTTATATATGTCGAGTTTTGAGAATTACACCAACTATGCCACCTGGACTCTCTCGACAAAAGTCTCATTAGCTGCTATTGTCTGTAAGTGTGATTATTTTCTACTATTAAAGTGTATATATATAAAGCTACATGCATATATATAAATTATATATCCTCACACTATATTTTTATATATGCAGATATGAGATGACATAACTTAGAAAGAGACAGGGTAACGATGTTGGTTTCGTTGATCCAAATGTCGTATTCAAACACCCTGATCCCTCGCCGCCTGGATGGAAAGCTGGACTCGGAAAAAATCTCATGAGGTTCTTAGTGAACCAACAAAATAAGGACATACTATTCTCCTACAACTTCAAATGAGTGTTAAATAATTAATGTCGATCATATGAATATTTGTTCAATTATTTGCTTACTAGCTAAGCTATCTCCCACATATACATATGTTGACTCTAGTTAATGTCGATCATATTTGTATATAAAAATATATGCAGCAATTACTGGATATTGATGGTCATCGATATGGCCAATAGTCGGTTGCGCATCTTAGATTCGTTAAGAAAAGAGCAAACAGAGTACCAAGACATGATAGATAGTATCCAAGGGTAATTTGGTCTCTCTAGCAACTATATATACCCCGATTTCTTAACTACAACAATTATTAAATGTCAAATTAATTTTTTATTTTATTGGGCGCAGTGTTTGGAAAAGTTTCATTGAGGAACAACACATGAAACATTGCAAAGCGCCACTGGATGTAATCGCACACAAAGTAAGTACCAACTATATTTATATATATATATATAATTCAATTAACACCATACATGCTTTCAATTCACCGGATCTTTTTTCTCGTAAAAGTGGGTTCTGAGACAAGAATAGAGGAACAACTACTGCGGATACTATGTTTGCGAGTTTATCATGGCGTACTCAAAAAGAACTCTGAAGAGAACCTCAAAATACGTTATATAAATATATTCATATATTTACAATTTTTTTATTGCTCATATATATAAGTAATCACGTGACCACAACACACATATATATATATATATATACTTTTTTTTTTTAACTTTTATTGAAGACTCTATGGTTGAAGGAAAAAGTCATACGTATGACCAACTAAAAGCAATTCAAGAGATCATAGCAGGATTTCTTAATGACTCAGTCCTCAACCCCGCCGACGAGTTCTACAATGACGTCAACGAAACATGTAAGCCAAACCAGATGAAGTGAATTTATTATCCCAAGGATATAATAGAATATACAATGCAAGCTTTATTTATAATATATATATATACATATTATATGTCCATAAAATTACGTACAATATATGTATATGCATGTAATATATACGTTAGTTTCATACTTTAGTTTGTACAAAATGTTCGAACATTATAAACGTGTAGAATACGTATATATTAGCAGCGTAGAATGCGTATTCGAAAACTTATTCGAAAACTAAAACGAATCATCAATTGAAAATAGAAAAAAAAACCTTTAGTCCCGGTTGGTAACCAACCGGGACTAAAGGGACGACCCATGTGGTCAGACCGGGAGACCTCTTTAGTCCATCAACCGGGACTAAAGGTGGACATTTAGTCCCGGACGCGAAATCGGGACTAAAGGAGGGATGGTCCTTTAGTCCCGGATTCGTGCTCCTAGTTTTAAAACCAAGACTAAAAGGGTTGAGAACGAAGAGTACAGCTCGTTTCTCTACTGGTGCTGCATGTTCTCCAGGTATTGTTCGCTGCGTGCAAGCATCCAAATTCCCAAATAGAATGTTCAGAATGACTGGCAACTTGGACATACTGGCCCTAACTTCCGATTACAATTGCTGGAACGAACTTGAAACTAACCTGTCTGGCCACATGCCGTGCGGGTATTCTGCCAACCACATGGCAGAATCGCAATAGAGAAAAGGCCAGACCGGGTAGCGGCGAGCCGGCGAGGCGCGGCGCGGCAGGGATATGATTCGTTCTTGCGTTCCCGCGGATGATCCATTTGACCACCACGTGGTTGGTAATACTGCTGTTCTGGCTGCATTTTTCTTTGCAAAACGGAAACACGTTTAGCCGCTAGGCTGTACAAGGATGGATGGTGGTGAGTTACAGGTCTTTCTTCAGAAATGAAAGAAGGTTTGTACAGTAGATTACAGCTGCTTGGAGACAGATTTCTATGTGACATGAAGCTTCCAAGCCAGTGCTTGGAGCAGCAAACTAACTACCCATACACGGCTACACAAGTATGATTTGTTTTCCTTGGCAGATTGCAGATGCATGTATAGCCTGCAGGATCTTGGTTGGACTTGTTAGGTGACTATAGGAGAGTAGAGACAAGCTTATCTTGTTGAGCATCGTCACCTAAGATGCGAGAGGAAGGAGGTAATCAGGTCATGATGATTAGATGTGCATACAGAGCTGCTGAAGAAATGCTAAAAATCTGAAATGCCGGATGGAACCAAGAGTATCAGCTGGTAGAAATTAGGATACATTATCACTCGGTAGTAGGTACAGGTACAGCCTGTGAGTGTTCACACAGCCTTTACTAAATGACCTCTGAACATTACAACAATTATTTCAGTCTCCAAATGACCTCAAAATATGTAATCAAGAGATGTAATTCTTATGTAGATTTTATCTTCACCTACTAGGTAGCGTATCCGTACGTAACATTTTATATTAAAAACACACGGATCGCACGATAAAATAACAATACTATAAAAATAAAATATCAATGTTAAAGTGACATTTAATAAAAAAAACAAAGTGTGTGAAATTAACACAAGTCACGGAGAGCGCGGCGTCGCAGGCTCACAAACTCTACTTTATAGATCTTTTCCGTGATGTGGCTAAGATAATGTTTTATATTGGTCGGAAGAAATCTTCGATATCCAATTCTTTCGTGCTCCAATAATTACCAATGTTGAATATCCGGACTCGGATACGGATAGATCTAAACTCTTTAAACGGATTCGGTCTCGGATACGGTCAAAAAATATCCGTACCGTTTTCACCCCTACTCATAACAATGCCTAAATAAATGGATTACAAATTACATCCACCATGGTTCATATGCAATAGACAAATTACATCCGCGAAGGTCCATAGCTCCAACAAGTTAGAAAATAATAATAAAAAATTCAGAATTGAAAATTGAATTGTCTTCGTAATTAAAACAAACTAAAGCAGTTTTCTTTGAGCCGCTGCTTGTCTGAGATTAAACTACATGTCGATCAACAATATTGGACGAAATGGTCTATTTAAATGGTCACATGATACACCGATGTTTGAACAAACTGATAGCTACTTGCTCAAGGCCTTAGAAATGGTAATATCTTAAAGAAAGTTAACCTTCCAAACTAACAAATATGCATTATAGTAGCGTGCTTGGAGCTACGGATAGCTAAACTTTTATACTAAAACTACATGGATCGCACGATAAGATAACAATACTATAAAATTAAATATTTTAAAGTGATATTTAATCTAAAAGGCAGATTGTGAAATTAACACATGTCACAAACTCTAGTGTATAGACTTTTTCGTGATGCCTAAGATAATGTTTTATATCGGCAGAGAAATCTCCGATATCTATTTCTTCCTTGGTTAAGTTTGAGTATATATATAAATATTAATTCCTGTTAGTAATATTGCATGTCTTGAAAAATCTCTTATAATACCTTAAGTATGTTATAATCACCGATAAATATGTGTGGCTTTAGAACTATTTTATCTTGTATATCAGAGAATAAGGTATCCACTTGAGTGTCAAGATTCACCATCGTCAATCATAGGTATTATTATTGCAAGCTGACAGATATAAAAGTAAATTAGAGGTTATCATAATTGTACATTTGATTTTTCCTAGTTTTTTAGATGATGATGTCCAAGGTAAACTTCAAATATATCATTTTCATGCATTGTGTCAGGGTACAAGCTAAGGAGTTAAATTATAAGATATTTTAGTTTTTCAGGATATATTATTTTAATTATGTATATCTAAGGATATAAAAAAGTTATGTATCTAGAAAAGCCAAAGTGTCATATAAGTTGGAATTGAGAAAGTAATTTTCCTTAGATTCATTGGTCCACTCTGAATTAGTTAGAAACCACAAATTCAAGTTTTGCCCCCCTTATAACACAAATATTTTTAAATTTGCTTCACAAATCAATCGCAACTCTTCATTGAGGATGGAACCAAGCAGAGATTCTAGCCAACCTCTAAATGTCAGCATCATTCCATGCTCGATTTCAATAAGCTCTGCTTCTAAACCATCCTCTCCAAACTATACAACCTCCCTTGCATGATCCCGTGACCTCAAGTTTGGGCACAAAGAAACCATCATTCTGCTCATCATCCAAACCTCGGTAGTATTATGAAATCATGACATATCGATTCTTGGGACATATCTACACGGAACTAAGGCATGAAGGGATGTGATTGGTAAAGAATGGAGAGAGAATGTATGTGGTTGGATAAAAATTGTTCAGCTATCCATTAGGACCATGGTTTTATATGTAGTGTCTATGGAAATTAATAGGTATAGCATTGTGATTTTAATACATTATAGAAACACCGACCTATTTTTTTCCTGAACAAGATTGAGAAGCAAACTATGAGCATCTTGTTTAAATATTCGTCAATAAATAGTGGAAAGATAATGTCCAATTAATCAAAATGTACAAGTCGAGCATGGATAAGGGAGGCGCGAGGCTGAGCGGGCCAGTCTCCTAAGTGGCGAATGACGCTCAATGATCTATAGCGGATGATTGATAATAATTTTCTTTCCTTCGTGTTAATTCTCTTTCCTTTTGCTTGTTGCTATGTATGTTGGTGCATGCAAACATGTAATGTGTATATGGATAGCACAATAATTTTCTACTTCCTATTTTGTAAACATGCAATATTCAATCAAGGAGACAAATCGCGGGCTTTTCTTTTCTCGCCGCCCTCTTTTTCTCATGGGGTGACGGATAAGGCAATTGTCGCACCAAAACGATATCCACACTTTATTCTTTTTAGTTGTAGGAGATTTCCATACGAAAGCGTCATATTTAGAATTATGCGGTCTAGCGTGTATGTACTTGATAACTTGTCACAGTACATATGGCGAGAAATCCAGAAAAAACCCACATGATGGAGCGAGAAGTCATTGGGGGACCACTGTTTTTGCCATTTCATGGGACAATTTTTAAAATCGCCAAAATATTTAGATGTTGCCATTTCAACTGATGGTTCTTCTTCCCCTCCAAAAAAAAAAAACTGATGGTTCTTCTATCTGGCCCAAACTGAAGACACCCCTATTCCCTCAAAAAAAAGACACCGACACCCCGAAGACAGCCCAATCAGAACCTGTCCCCTTCCCTTCGGGCTTCGGTCTTCGCCGCCACATGAGGCCGCGCTGCCAGGCCCACGCAGTCCCTCCGGCCGCGGCGCGAGAGCCACGCCGCCCGGGCGCCCCCGCGCCCCCGCCCACGCGGCAAGCAGCACAAGCGACTCGCTAGTAGTGAATCGACTAGAGCGGCGTGGTCTGGTGGTCTCGTTGCTAGGCGCGCAGCCACGCACTCGGCTTGTCAGGCTTTCTCCTTCCCCAAGCCAAAACCCCAGAGGCGAGAGAGAGGGCGAGAAGAAGCGCATCGCGGCGCGGCGGACAGCACCAGATGGAGCCCTCACCGGCGGCGGGAGAGCTGGGCGCGATGCTTCGGGCAGCCGCTGACTTCGCGTCCTACCCAGGCAATGCCCCTTACCCTTCCTCGCCTCGAATCTGGGCGGATGAAGTAATTGCTCAGGTTGTCTCCGCCAGCGCTGGGGTTATGCTTAACTCTGATCGTGACAATGGGTTGGATCACTTTAGTGTGGAGCTCGCCGCGCTGGAAACCTAGTAGGGGATCTGGTTTGGTTCTGTCTTACTTCAGCATTCGGTTGATTCTCGCGCGGATTCTGCTATTGGTTGGAAGATATGTTCGCATGCCCTGCTGTAGTGGGGAAATTTCCCGTAGCGTTATTATCTCCAGTCTCATCAATTAAGGTCACGACTAGTTCTAATTTGATTTTTTTTCTAGCTGGAGATACCAGCGGCTTGTATTACACCATCCATCGATGTGTGTCTTTGTGCGTGAGTGTGTTTTGATGGAAGGCTATTTTCCCTACTAGAAAGGGAATTACAAGTAGTTTAGGCAGATTCATGACATAATAATGGTTACACATGTCTGCTGAAGTGGTGCACATCGAAGTCTTACTTAAATTTTAAGCACGCTAGTTAAATTTTTGAAGGGCATAGGTAGACTATTCATGTGATGACTAGAGGACTGAATCTACATGTCATTTGTGATTTGTTGCAGGGTTGCATAGTGATGATACTGTGAGGCAGTTCCTGGAACGATGTCCTCTGCCTAAGCTCTTAGGGTATGCCTCTTTTCTTTCCTCCAATTTTTAAATTGTTGACTTGTTGTATGTTCCTGTGCCATGTAATTCATAACAATACAGGCCCAGAAAAAATTACCTCTTTTCGAGAACCTTTTAGAAGTTTTATCCATATGTGTTCTGATTCCAATTCATGTTAGATATACTAAATCCTGTAGTGGTCAATTGAAATTGAGAGAATAAGCTAAATGATTTTGACTTTAATTTTTTTTATTCTGAAATAGCCTTCAGTAGTTAGTACTACTATGAAATAATTGGTTAGATACATTAACTTTCTAATGAAAAAAAATCGTGGATCCGCTTAAAAAAAAACTTGCTATACTCAGGCTATGCATATGCATGCATTTATGCTCGTAGCTTATATCAGCATCCATAGACGCTTTTCATTAGTGTGTAGAAAGAGCTACATACCCTATCATATTATATTATTTATACAAAAATATAACTGTACTATGATCCTGGAAATACAATGAGAAAATTTGACCTGTCACTTCTAGACAACCTTATTTTTCTGCACATAAAGAAATAAGGAAGCCATTGCAATTGCTGGAAATACTAAGGCTACTAAATGCACGAAAATAGAGGGTAAGTTAAAATCCGTTACAGAATATGTGTCTCAATTTGATATAAAGTAGCTTGACTATTGTTTTTTTTAGTTTACAAAATATTTTCTTATAGAATGCTATTTTTTATAGATATAGAATTAGAATAATTTTATGTTTTTGTGAAATTCTCTTACACTGACAAAGCCAACTTTTACAGTTAGCGCCTTATTTATACTGTCTACTGGCACCTTATGTGCTTTATCCAGTTTCGGTGATGCTGTTTATTTTTCTTTGTCCTTTAGTGCATTGCAGAGTGAAGCAGATGTACCTGGGATGGTTGAAACTGTCACGGAATGTTTAGACAAAATATTTTCCTCAAGATATGGAGTGTCACTTCTGCCAAGCTATGGTGTATGTGTGACTATCTCCTTCTGACTTGCTATCTAGAGTTCTAGACATGTCCACCTACTCTTACCTAGCTCAACATATTTAAAGATATCTAACAAAATGATCAATGTTTATTCTTCGTGAAAACTCCTTGCTTAGTTCTCATGCATACTGATGATCTGAAGTCTCCATTGTATTTTTAATATCCAGGCATTTATTCAAGCTGGGTTGCTCACAGACTCGAAGCAAATCAGAAAATTAGCCTGCAAAGCTGTATGTACCTGAACGTGTTTCTAAGTGCATGTTACTCGCAATTGTTGCTCTTTATTTGTTATCCATTTTGGACATTCAGAAAACTTGGTTTTATCTGTTATCTTTATTTAACTCTAATTTCTTTTATCCATTTCTAAGTACACACTCAGGTACATTTAAGCACAATGCATAATTGCATACTATAGATTTTTATTGTAATTTCATCTGATTGCTTCTTTGAGATGGCAAATGGATAAAGACAATTTCCTTCTACTACATAGTTTTTTTTAAAAAGATTTACTCCATGTAACCTTCAAGGTTTCTTTAATCTGGACGTAGCTCATATTCTCTAGAGTAAACGGTCACAGTGAACTTTGTGTGCTCACTGTGCTGACAGAGCACTTGTGTGCTCTGCCAACTCATGCTAATCCCCTTTCATGTATGGTGTTCTTCATTTCAGTTTTGAAAACGTTCTACAAACTTTTGGCAGAACAATGTCTCTAGCCACTGACTGAATACTATATCACCATATCAGGTACTCCATCTTCTTGACAAGGCTGAAGATGGTGCTGCTGCTGTGGAAACAGTTGTCCAACACAATCTGTATCCTCTTCTGATCAATTGTTTGATTGAGGGGTATTATTTTTTATACGCACACACTTTATTCAATCCTGTTGAATCATATGCATTGTAACTTGATCATAAAATTTTATTTGCTGTCTTTGGTTTCTGCAGAGATGAAGAGATTTCAGCAATCATTTTGGACACTGTAAAGCGTTTAGCACAAATTCCTAAAGGAGCCGTGAGTCCAATAATTCTTCTTAGTATTGAACATCTAATCTGCGCGATTGATATTTAGTCTATTTCTTTCCTGTTTGTAGGAAGTCATATTCCCACCAGATGGTCAAGGATCTGTGCAACTTGGTAAAGTGATGGCTCAGTCATCCTCATTGGTACGGGGTACATATTTTGCAGAACAAACAAATAACAAATTAACAACAAGTCATGCCCTCGTGGACCAATGCCGGTCTACATGCACAAAGCCAGAAACACGTGCTTTAAAACAAACCAGTTATTCAATACTGCATATGATCTGATCCACTTGTGTTTGACCTTATTAACTATATGCCATCAAGTTTAAATGTAGTTACAATGGTACAAAAGTATTAAGTGATATCACCAAAACCTAATGCAATTGCTACTGTTATTGGTATCTTTCGACTTTATTGTATCATCTTTGTTTGTGGCTCTTGTTGAGTTTAATCTCTAGTCTACCCCAACTTACTTGGGAACAGAGACTTTGTGTTTTTCATAATGAGAATGGCACATCAATACTCCCTCCATTCTAAATTATAAGACGTCTTAGCTTTTCTAGATACATTGATTTAACTATGTATCTAGACATAGTGTATATCTAAATTCATAGCAAAACTTATGTATCTATAAAAGCTAAAACGTCTTATAATTTGGAATGGAGGGAGTACTATTTATAATGAATCTATTAATATCATTTTCATGTGTCTTCCAGAGTATTTACCATGTAATATAGTAATGGCCAAAGTTGCATGCATTCTAGGATGTCATCAAATCTTTGTGTACATTTCCCTTTTACCTGGTGCCAATAAAATTAGTTACCATTGAGTGACTTTTGTTTATGTTGTACTGGATGCTCTTACTGTTGATCTGTAGACCACAACATGACCAATTGATATTCATGTTTCTCGCTATTGTAGCCACGGATTCGTATTCTGTCTTTGATAGCCAAGCTCTTCACTGTTTCAAGTTATACTGCTGCTGCCATCCGTGATTCAAACCTTCTGAGCATATTTGAAGAGGAAATAAAAGATAGAAGAGATATGCTTAAAACCCTCAGTGCGCTGGAGGTCCTATATGAGGTAAAAGGATTTTTTTTTGTTCATTTGCATGTCTTAAAATTTGGCTTTATCACTAAGAGTTTCATTGTGAATACTTGATTTATGTATTTACTTTTCAAAAAAACGATTTACATTTGGAAAACTGTTTTTAAGGAGGAGGGGCTATATCCTTAAGTTTGAAGATAATAATGTTTTTTTTATGGTGCCCGTCGTGTAAAAGCTCGTGAAGCCGTGATTCATTTGCAAAAGACTTGCATTAGTATCGTTTCATATTATATGCTTGGTGAACCAATGTTTATCGCATTGTTATAATTGTAGTTTCTTTCTTTGTCTATTGTACCATGTCAACATGTTACATAATCCTGACAGTCATAGGTATTCTGCTATCTAATGAATGATCATGATCAATGTCTTCAAGAACCTGGAGTTTCTTGGAGAAGCTATATATTTTGGCTAACCATCTCTTCTATGACACTGCAGCTTGTTGAACACCCTCACAGCAACATTTTCCTGCTGAAGACCAACTTGCTTCAACTCATAATTGATATCATCAAGTAATTGTCTTGTGCCTTTATACTTCTGTTTTTCCTTTTGTTATGTTTTCAGCTATTATATGTTGTCTTTTCTTTTGGTCCGTGTGCAGTGATTCCTCAGCTGATTCTGTTATACGGTCAAGGGCAGCATTAATTAGTGGGAGGCTTCTTTCTTCAGCTGATGCTTTCACAACAATAGATAAATCCTGTAAGCATCAATGCACCATTTCAGTCATCAAACTTCCGGTTACCGATTGTATCACAACTTTGAGCATTGAAGATTTTTTATTGTAAATGTTTCATCATCCTGCTTTAAATTTTATCAGACGACCATCTTCTGTGGTTTTCTTACATGTGGAACTAGACAGACATGTTAATCAAGATTTCCCCATGTTAGGCGTTACGAATCTGCTTGTAGCCATAGACAAAATTTTGAAGATGGAAGAAAACCAGAATACTGATGAAATTGAGAGTGCATTGGAGACCTTGGGTCTAATTGGTACAAGTAAGTCATGCTTCTGCTTAATAATATTGAAATTTTCACCACGTTGCCAGAACAAATCCTTACTGTTTCTTTGATTTTATGGTACAATAGCAAGTCAAGGAGCACATTTCTTGCTGACATCATCAAATGTTGCCAGACATGTTGTCGAGTCATCCTTCGACCGACAAGGCAGAGGTAGACAGCTGGTAAGTTTGTATACTTTTATTTGCATGCTTTGATCGAAATCATCACTTGTTACTGGTAAAGGGGTCATATTGTTAGAAACTATCCCTCTTATGCGTTATGATACATATGCAGGCTGCTTTACATGCCTTTGGGAGCATCTGTGGTGTGGATAGACAAGAAGACCAGATGAAACTGCATGGCGAAGCCGAAGAAAACTTGAAGCGCTTGGTCTATACAACTGCAGCAAACAGTCCAAAATTAACCCCTTCAGTTAGTAGCAACAGTTTTTCTAGTTTGTCCATTTATCTGAATTGCTTATGAAACTGCCTTCTTAGTTGTGTTTTTTTATTAGCCTTTTTCTCTTGATTGTTTGCTAGGCTCTTCTACTATCAATTCTGCAACAAGACCCGGACATTAGGATAGCTGTAAGCACCTTATGCTCGTTAAAGATATTTTTGCATTTTGAATGAATATTTTCTTAACTCGTTAGCTTGAATATTGTTATTGTGCACAACCTGATGAATGTGGAATGCATGACCTTGGGTATCTGCAGGGCTACAGAGTAATATCAGGACTGGTCATCCGGGAATGGTGCTTAAGGGAGGTTTGCTTAAATTCAGAGATAATCAGATTTGTTACAGATCCAACAATGGAGACAACAAAACTTGGTAAGTAATTAATACACTTGGTCCTAATGAAGTAATTATTACCATCTGAACTTGTTTCAACAGGAGTGCTGCATTATGGTATTTATTTGATCATTTGGAATTGTTTTTATGAAACTGGTTGTAATTGAATGCGTTGCCATAATTAAGTCATTCATAGTTACTAATAATCCTACCATACACTGCTAGTTTCTATTTATTGGGCCAATCATTGTAATGGTATGTTGTAGGCATGGAAGCCCGGTATGACTGCTGCGTGGCAATCAACAAGGCCCTATCATCATCCCATCTTCTGCATGAAGCAAGTCTTTCTGGACTCATTGGGAAGGTAGACTCTCACTCTCTCAGGGCCATTATCTGTCACTTTTGTTGCTTGAGTCTAAAACGTTAACCAGCAATACAAAACGTTTTTGGTGCAGTTGAATGATGCGGTGAAACGGGGCCCTTACCTTTCTGATAGGAAGCGTGTTGAGGCACGGCCGGTGGTTGATACTGCAGAGAGGTTTTAAGCTAGCCTTGAGTCTTCACCCAAAGTAAACGATGACTCTCACAGCGTAGTTAGGAGGTAACTGGGCGTCTCATGCGGTTGGCTTATGAGTAACAGACATAGATCTGGTGTACTTGGATGATGGGGAGGACAATGTGTACTCGAGCTCACACCGACACTGGCTGGCGATAACAAAACATACATACAGTTTCTTGTGGTTTGCTTGATGCAGCCCATACCTGCAAAACAAACTCATCTGTTGCAGGACCATGCCTAATTTTGGGGAAATAGCAGATGCAACCAGCACTATTTTCTCATATATTGAATGCTCAATCAAATCGGGTGATTTCTCCATATATATCTAAACCTAAACTGTTCCTAGATTTGCAAGAACTGAATCAACAAACCAAAACATCAGCCTCCGGGCACACTGTATTCTGTACAACATGGTTGCCTTGCCTCTATCTATGCAGCATGCGCACTCTGCATTATCTACACATGCGCACAGCTGAACTGCACACCACGGCAAACAAGACACACAAAGACGTTGAGGCGTCGACGGCAATGGATGCCTCAAACGTGATCAGTGTCCGTCAGTGTCCTCTTGCACTGCGATGAGCAACGAGTACTTGACCTTGAGCGCAACCTTGCCGCCCTCCATGCACAGCTTGGCGCCGGTGACCACCCAGTAGCCCGGCAGGTCGTCGGGGCCCCTGCTCACCTCGGTGGTGTCAATGTGCCTGGCCATCTTCTGAACCGGGAGCGACACCGGCGGGCCCTTGGGGAATATGGCGGAGTTCACCTCCACCTCCTCCTCCGCTGGCGGCACCGGCACCGGCGCCAGGCCACCGGACAGCGCGGTGCTGAGCCGCGCCGACAGCGACCCGGACTTTCGCGGCACGACGAAAGGCCCGTTCCACTCGGAGCGGCGTATCTTCATGGCCGCGACGCCGGAGAAGCCGAGGCGCAGGAAGAGCACCTTCTTGAGGCAGCAGACGTCGCGCACCTCGAGCCACGCGCTGGTGACGATGGCGGCGCAGTCGTCGATCCGCGCGCCGTTGTACTGCACGGGCGCCGTGCAGATGTGCGAGAGCAGCGGCGACCGGACGGGCTCGATGTAGTCGCGCTCGTTCACGGCCACGTCCTCCGCCGACGCGGCCTCGCCGAGCACCGTGACCGCGCCGGGCGTCGCCGACAGGTGCTGCAGGTGGACGCCCAGCCGGTCGTTCTTCTTGCCTTCCAGGAACAGCCGGATGCCGGTCACCGGGCGGTTGCTGGAATCGACCTGCACGCGTGCACGCGGACGCGACAGAGTTTGGCTGAGCCGTGCATGTATGTACGGGAGAGCACTAGAACAGTGATTGATGGCTACCTTGGCAGTGTTGACGTGAAGTTTAGGGCCCATGAGGGTGAACTGGAGAGACGGCAGGCTGTTCTTCCTCCGCTGGAGGCAGAGCGGGAGCTCACCGAACTCTGGAGCCCAGTGGCGAGGCACCTGGAACTCGAGAAATTGCTGGAGCTCTTCTATGGGCGGTTTGTCTGGTTCCATTCCACAAGCAGGAAAAATGAATGAGCAACCGACGATTAGACAGGACATCCAACACAACACAACACACACACATCCGATGAACTTTCAGATTAGACTGACAGTTTGCTACAGTTACAACACGCTTTACAACATACATACATCTGAGGTAGAGGTTCACCGCGTGGTTGAGGAAGCCGCTGCCCCGGACGCCGGTCAGCAGGCTCGTTATGGGCACGAACGACATGGAGATCACGTCCGGGAAGCCGGTGATGGTGGAGAGCCACTTGCTGTGGCACTGCCCGCTGTCGACGCCGCCCCTCCTGATGTGAATGCACACGATGTCCTGCGAGGTCCCACATTCCAGTTCCAGGGCGTTATTCACATTTGTGTTGTGATGAGCAGTAAATCCGTCGGGCAAAAGTGCGTGGGTGCTTGCTTGCTTACATCCTCAAGGCTTTGCTCATTCGTTTCACACTCGGTTGTAGGAGTATTTGAATTGCATGGAACCATGGACTCCAAGTCTCAGTTTTCAAACGCGATGAGGCGATATGTACTGTACATGTATGTGATGGGCAAAGAAGAGGAAGAGAGGAGTGAAGTGCTCACGTTTAGCCCCTGCGACAGCCTGCCGTCTCCCGCGGCGGAACCGGAACCGGAACCTGCCGCGGAATCCTCCTGTGACGAGGACGAGAGCCTGTCGTCGGCGAGCTTCTTCAGCCGGGCCTGCACGTCGCTCTGCGTGAGGTCGGAGCCCTTGAGCTGCTTCACGCACACCACGTCCTTCCCTCCCATCTTCACCCCGACGATGACGTGGGTCCCGTACTTGTCGATGAACCTGCAGGAAGCACAGCAGCAGCATTAGTTTCAGTTTCAGCTTCGCTGCGCGCCACCGTCACCGCTGCTGGGGACGATCGATAATACGTACTCGGCGAGCGCGGCGGGATCCCAGAAGGGCGGGAGGTCCCGCTTGACGTCCTCCCGGAGGACGAGGTGCGCGCGCACGGCCTCGACTCTGTAGAGCTCGACGAGGCGGGCGTCGAAGCAGAGGCTGCGCGTGGCGGCGGCGTCGCGGTGCCAGCACCCGCGGTAGTCGAACATGCGTTGAAGGCGCCCGAGGGGATCTTGCTGCCCGCCAGCGACAGCGACCGGTTCACCTGCTCTGCCATCTGCGCGAAGGGGAGCACGTCGGAGCGGAACCGCGCGCGCTCGCCCTTGTCCGCGACGACCCCGCCCGGCACGCCCGCCACGACGGCACCGCCGGGGAAGGCCAGGTCCCTCGGGGATGTCCCGGTGCCGGCGGCGTCGAGGTCCACGAGCCGGCCACCAGGCTTGGCGCGGCGCAGGCGGAGGTCCCCCGTCAGGTCGTAACCGCACCCCACCGCGCCCACGGCCGCGTCCTGCGCTGTCATGCGCGCGCCCCTGGAGCTCCGCGTCGTCGTCATCGTCCGTCGTCCGTCGTCCGGTACCCCTCTGCTCTGCCCCGTGCGTCCGGCGGGGTTATAACGGACGCAGCCGGGAGGGTGGGCCGGGTTATAACGGACGCAGCTGCGAGGGACGCCACCGGCACGCCTGTGACGCCACCGGCACGGTACGGTACTATTCCATCGGCCTGCCGTGCGGCGTGGGCGTTCACGGAATGGGCCTTATGCCGTGCATAGTGTTTGTGCTACACTAGGTAATGGGCCCGTAAGCCGACTTGTATGTCGCAGGGGTGTAATTCCTGTGCTTAGCTCATTTTCGTTGTTGCACTCTCAGATAAGAACTCGCTGTGTGGGCGGTTGGACGGTCAGCGAATAAACGAAATCAAATTCCTGTTTCTCTTCTTCCCGAGATATTCCTGCTGTTGAGACGGCGCCGCCGAGCTCGCTCGCCATGCGCGTACGTCGACATCCCTATCAATCCTACCAGAATCGTAACATTTGGTACCAGAGCCTTCCGATCCGTCGCTGATACTGGATTCATAAAATCCCGTCGCCAACGGTTGAATCCAGAGCTATCGCACGGTCAATATACCGAATCCCCCATCTCCGCCGCCGCCCGATCCGTCCTCGCCGCCGTTCAATTCATCCACCACCTCCTTCCCCTACCTCCACCGTCACCGATTCCACTGCACCAGCAACTTTTCCACCCTGCCGATCCATTTTCCTTCCACCCCAACCACTTCGCCACCACCGCCTCCGATCGATTCCCAACTTCCGGTTGATCCGCCACCACCCCCATCCTAGTTACCCCACTCGCCTGAGCGCAAACCCAAACCACCAACCCTCACCTCCCGAATGGCGACCGCAGAGGAAAAGCTCGACGCGCTCGATGCGCAGATGAAGTCCATGCTCCTACTGATGGAGACCTTCAATCGTTGGCGTTCTGAGGTCGATCACTTCTCCACCGAGCTAACCAAGGAGATCAAGACTCTCATGTCGCGTGTGGAGGCGTTGGAAGCGAACAACACTCCGCCATCGGCCCCGAAGCCCGAGGAAGAGGGGCGGGCCATGGGCCACGGCGCTGCAACATCACCACAGGGGAATGATGGGGGGACTCTGATCCTCACTCATCCCCTGGCCAATGGTTAGTCATCCACCCCTAATTCCCCAGTTCATTATCATACTGCGCCTACACACAATGAATGTCGTTTGCCTAAGGCCTAATTTCCCAAATTTGATGGGTCTCATCCAAAAGTCTAGAAAGAAAAAGCAGAAAAATATTTTGACATGTTCAATGTCCCCGTGCATCGCTGGGCTCAGTATGGCACCCTCCATTTCAAAGGGCATGCTGCTTTATGGTTACAAACCTATGAAGCATAGCATGTGGTAGATAACTGGGTTGAACTCTGTATTGCTATTGAGTCTAAATTTGGGAAAGATCTCTATCACAACTCTATGCAGGAACTACTGAGCATTAAGCAAACCTCTGATGTTCAGGACTATTATGATAGATTCCAAACTGTCATGCATAAAGTGCTGGTGCATAACAATCATTTAGATGATGTTTTCTTTGTTAGCAAATTTCTCCAAGGGTTGCATCCTGACATAAAAGATGCTATTGTTTTACATAAGCCGAGAACAGTTGATGTGGCTTTGTCACTGGCTCTAATGTAGGCCAACATGTTGGAATCTCAACCCAAGCATTTTGGCAAGCGCCATTATCACGACTACAACAAGTATCAAGGCAAGCCACCTCAAGCAGCACCACCTGGTGTTCTGGACGCCCCACCAGCTGAAGATACAAAGCCAAAGTGGAAAGACAAGCATGCAACATTGTGAGCTCAGCGACGCGCTCAAGGCTTATGCATGAAGTGTGGTGAGAAATGGGGCCGTAACCATAAGTGCCCTGATAAAGTGGCTCTGTATGTCTTGGAAGAATTCATGGAGCTGATTTCAGATGAAAGCCCTCCTGAACAAAATACTTTAGATTCTAGTGATGAAGATGAAGCTGTGTTTGCTCTGTCTCAGTCAGCAACAGTCGGCGTTCCAGGCAAGAAAACTATCAAGCTCCATGGCATAGTCAAGAATCAAGAACTGCTCATCCTCATTGACTCAGGCAGCTCCTACACATTCATCAGCGACAAAACTGCTACCGCGCTGAACTGTGTCCTGATGCCTGCTCCTCCCATTCAAGTAACGGTAGCAAATGGCGATAAACTTCCGAGCACCCATCAGGTCCTCAATTTCAGTTGGTGGTCTCAGGGGCACACGTTCACAACTAATGCTCGTGTGCTGCCCTTGCCGTACTATGATATGGTGTTGGGTATGGACTGGTTGGAGCAACAAAGTCCCATGTGGATACACTGGAAAAGGAAATTGCTGAGGTTTTCTTATCAGGGCAGAAGAATTAGCTTAAAGGGGGTCAAAGATACTTTATCCAGCTGTCCCAAAGTGAAAGTAAGGAAGTTAAAAGGCCTTATCAGGAAAGGCGGTATCGCTCAGTTGATTCACTTATGTCAGGTGATGCCACCTTCGGCTCCAGACAAAATTCCTATGACAATACAACAGTTAGTGAACAGTCAGGCTCATCTTTTCAGGGACCCAGACTCTTTGCCACCATCCAGGGAGTTTGATCACCAGATCCCTCTGTTACCTAGTGTGAAGCCTGTCAATATCAAGCCTTACAAATACTCACCGACACAGAAAGATGAGATCGAATGTCAGATCATAGAAATGCTCTCCAATGGCATCATTAGGCCAAACCAAAGTCTTTTTGCATCTCCAGTGATCTTAGTCAAGAAGAAGGACGACAGTTGGCGCTTTTGTGTTGATTACCGGCAACTCAACAACATCACTGTAAAAAACAAGTACCCATAATCAGTTGTCGATGAGCTTCTGGACGAGTTGAATGGAGCAACTTGGTTCACCAAGTTAGACATGCGATCAGGCTATCATAAAATTCGGTTGGCTCCTGAAGATGAAGCAAAAACAGCCTTCCGTACTTACAGTGGGCATTGGAAATTCAGAGTAATGTCGTTTGGGCTCACAAATGCCCCAGCTACCTTTCAAGCCTTGATGGACACTATCTTCCAACCACTGTTGAGGAAATGTGTACTGGTCTTCGTTGATGACATACTCATTTACAGTCCCACACTAGAAGCTCATGTGGAACATCTGCAACAAGTCTTCATCATTCTCAATGATCATCTGTTATTGCTTAAGAGGTCCAAATGTTCTTTTGCTCAATAAACTTTAGAATATCTTGGTCACATCATTAGTGGACAAGGTGTGGCGATAGATCCCAAGAAAATTGAGGTCGTGCTAACTGGCCCCCACCATCAGATACCAGGGTTTCTCGGTCTATCCAGCTACTATCGAAAATTCATAAAAAATTATGGTATTCTGAGTCGACCTCTTACTGATCTATTAAAAAATGATGCTCTATTTCATTGGACACCGCAACTGCAAACATGCTTTGACAACTTGAAACAAGCCCTCATTTCAGCACCTGTGCTTGCCTTACCAAACTTCCACAAATCCTTCACAGTTGAGACCGAAGCTTCCTCCACTGGTATTGGTGCAGTGCTATCTCAAGACAAGCACCCAGTGGCTTACCTGAGTAAGGCCCTTGGCCCCAAGGCTCAAGCACTCTCAACATATGGAAGGAGTGCATGGCACTCATTATGGCAATCACAAAATGGAAGCCTTACCTCAAGCACAAGGAATTCACGATTGCAACCGACCACAAGAGCCTCATTCATCTTGGGGAGCAAAAGCTACATGAGGGTATGCAACAAAAAGCTTTCATCAAGCTGTTGGGCTTACAGTACAAAATTATATACAAGGGTTTGGAGAACAAAGCTGTAGATGCTCTTTCCAGGTAAGCTGAGCCTTCATCTCTAGCTGCTATCTCTGCAAGCACTCCTAAGTGGTTGGAAATCATTTTGGAAGGCTATCAACAAGATGACCAAACCAAACAGTTGCTCACTGAGCTCAGTATTACTGGTTCAAATGACAAAGGCTTCACTCTCAGTGATGGGCTTATCAAGTACAAAAACCGTATTTGGTTGGGGAACCACAAGGAGGCACAACAGGCTGTCTTACTAGCTCTCCATTCCAGTGGCCTCGGTGGGCACAGTGGCATCACTGCTACTTATCAGAAGGTAAAATTCCTCTTTGCTTGGCCCAATATGAAGCAATTATCATAGATTATATTAATGCTTGTGAGGTATGTGCCCAGACTAAACCTGAACACTGTAGATTATCAGGTTTATTGCAGCCACTTCCTATTCCTACACATGCCTGGCATACCATCAGTCTAGATTTCATAGAGGGTCTTCCTAAGTCCAAAAGCTTTGACACTATCTTAGTGGTCATAGATAAGCTAACCAAATATGCACACTTTATTTGTTTGGCCCATCCCTATACTGCTTTATCCATAGCCCAAGCTTTCTTAGTCAATGTGTACAAACTGCATGGCATGCCTTCCATCATCATATCTGATAGGGATAAAATATTCACTAGTGCCCTCTGGCAAGAACTTTTTAGACTTACTGAAACCACACTCAACATGAGTTCAGCCTACCACCCTCAAACCGACGGTCAAACCGAACGTTTGAATCAATGCCCTGAAACCTATTTACGATGTATGGTACACTCATGTCCTCAAAAATAGGCCCAGTGGATTCCCCTAGTCAAATTTTGGTACAACACCACATATCGCTCTGCTCACGGTCATACTCCTTTTGAAGCAATGTACGGGCACCCCCTAAAACATTTTGGAATTACTGCTTCTGATGCTTGTTCTGTCGCTGATCTGGATGATTGGTTGCAAGCACATAATACAATGATGCAACACATTCAGCACAACTTGGCTCGAGCACAACAACGAATGCAGCATCAGGCTGATAAGCACCGTCAGGAAATGTCTTTTGATGTTGGGGATTGGGTATATGTTAAACTGCAACCACACATTCAGCAGTCAATCCAGCGTCGATCTAATCAGAAGCTTAGTTATAAGTACTTTGGGCCTTACTTTATTCTGCAAACTGTTGGGCTTATAAGTTACAACTTCCAGCCACCGGTAAGGTTCATCCTGTGCTGCATGTATCTCAATTGAAGAAGGCCTTGCCTCCTGATGCTTCTCTGTCCAAGGACATTGAAATGCAGTTGTTGCTAACTCCGGATACTCTGCCACCCTCCCAGGTATTGGCTGAACGCCTAAGGTCCCGTTCGGCTTACCTTATAATTCGTACTATTCAGTTTGTTTTTTCAGCCGGAACAGTATTTTTCTCTCACAACAATTCGGCCAGAACAGTGTTTTTCAGCCAATTCAGTCAAGTTTTAGCAAGCCGAACGAGGCCTAAATCTTGTTGGTCGACGTGTTATTCCTACTGTGCTTGTGCAGTGTGAATCATGCCCGGAGCATTGGGCGACCTGGGAACCAGCTGCAACCATGTCCAAGCTCATACCCAGGGCGATGTCCACGTCAACTACTCCATGGCGAGGACGCGTTGCAACTTAAGGGGGAGGGATTGTCACGAATGGGCCTTATGCCGTGCACCAATTTAATATGAAATAGGAAACTGAAAAGTTCCACTAATTTTATTTCAACAGCAAATGAGACTATTTTCATTATTCAGAGATTTCACACAAATGTGATACAAATATATATAGCCCACACACTAAGCAACACCCTGTAGTAAGAAGACAAAATAAGGACATTTTATAACCATCTATGAACTAAATAACCGGAAAACTTAAAGCAACTGTGCCTTGATGATGAACCTGCACTTCTTTTAAAAACTAAATCATGAAACTAAGAGTGACACATATGTGGTAAATTGTTGTTGCCCCCTCAGCCATTTATTTCATAAGAATTTCTGCTACTTACTAAAGGTGCCCAAGTAGAGATAAAAAAAGGATGTTTATATAGGGAAAAAAGAAACAAACTAAATTAAGTAGTTGGATCCAAATCAAGTGAAATTGTGTATCTAAATAGACTGTAGATTCAAGAATTGATTTCAATCCAGCAAATCATCACAACGAATCCAAAAAATGATAAAAGCAAAGTAATGTCAGTAAATAGATAACAACATTGTGGAAAGATTAAATTTATAAAAAATATACATATTTAAAATAACAACCTTGACGACCCTTGCAAGTTTGTTCTTCCCTTCTGCAACTGTTGTACCACAGATGCGCCTCATATCTCCCGGTGCATCTATGCCTAAAATAATTCTAAAGTGGTAGCTTTTTGTTAATTGTCTACTGCTATACCAATATACCACAATAATGCCCAATACAATGACGCTCCTAATAATCAGCGAGATCATCAAAGCCTTCGATGGGGTCAGCACAGGGCAAGTATTTCGACAGGAAAAAAAGCCTAATGTAACTAATACTTTTCATGGACACCGTCGGCTGATAAAAATATAGATTTGCAATTATTCAGGGACACCACGCGATACGAAAGAATTGGACAATTTATATAGTAGATATATAGCTGCATTATCAAATATTATATTCTTTGTTCAAGCAAGCCCATCCAAAAAAATAAACAAGAATACAAGATAACTATATACCGCAGGAACAAATATATTCTTTGTGCAGCTACACCAAATTGGTATCATAAAAACAAATGACTATCAAAATATGAACTGCAGGAACAAATATCTTTTAACAAGTCCAATAAAATATTCTAATGTATCTAGTAGCAAAAGGACTTAAATTTAACGAACAGGTAGAATACAGGAGTAAAAAGAACATATTAGTTACAGTAGAGATTTTTTTTAAAAAAATCGAGAGTTTTGTTTCAGTAAAAAGCATTGTACCCAGTAAAGCAAGAATCTGTCAAGTACAGCAGATAGTAAAAGACAAAATTTATCTTTACAGTTCTAAAATGAAGATACCAAAGAGCGCTAGTGTCGGGTTCATAAACCCGGGGTCCCTCATGGACCAGCTTCCCAACAAAGGCTCGGCCCAGCAGACAACGTTGCAAACGACGCGCAACTCCTGGGCCGGCCCAAAAACCTAAACAACAGGCCGGAAGGGCGATCCAAATCTTCAACCGGAAGGCCTGGCCGAGGAGGAACAGCGCCCGCTTTCGACTCCGGCCCGCCTCTCCGACCGAAAGAAGAACATCGCTTGCTTCCGACTCCAGCCCGCCTCCAGACGGCCTGGCCAAACACCACTTCCGACTCCGACCCATGTCTCCGACCGAGGATACGCCGAACCCCTGCTCACAGCTCTTCTCCAACTGGCGCAATTAGAGCCGACTGGGACCAACCGACCGGGGACGCCCGCTTGGTAAGGACCAGGAAATGGACGGAGAAAGTAAGGCATGGCACTCAAGTTAACCGTAATACCAAGGACCGTACCCTGTACACCTGCAAGACAGTACCCTGCGACCTCCCCAAGCAGTGTTATAGGCGCCGACATTTTCCTATTGTATTGTGGGCACTATCAACTCTCATACCAGACAAACATGAAAAAGCCCCCCCGCCCCGCATGCCTCTGGGCATCAACAGTGTTGTGGGCGCCAGCATTACCGTACCAGGCAAGCACATTGAAACCCCTTGCATGCCTCTGAGCATCAATAGTATGGCAGGCACCGACATCTTCCATACCAGAAGAAGACGACGCAACATCCCACCTGCATCTGACATTAACAGTGTTATGGGCGCCTACAATCATCTTGTACCCAACGGCGTGGGCAACAAGACTTAGCATATGTACACTCTCCCTCTCGCTTGTAAGGCCATCCCCTTCATCTATAAAAGGAGATGCACTCTCTCCCAACAGATAGATCGATTAGTTCACTAACGCACAACAGCAGAACCACTAGGTTCAAACCTTGAGCACACGCTCAAACACTTAGCACATAGCGGAGCTCCCGTCACTCTAGACCTTTCAGACCGAAGTCCGACCGAACCTCTTGTACTCCCCATCTTTCTCCCTTCCGTTTGTAACCCCACAGCAAACTTTGAGCACCTGGGTTCAGGAATAAAGTCACTAACCAACTCAAATTGAGCGTAGGGCACATTGCCTGAACCAATATAAACCCTGTGTCATTGAGTGCTAGGCCACCTCCGATCACAACGTACAACAAAACTACAAATATTTACATGTTGGTCACTTTCTGCACCGACAGTTGGCGCCGTCCGTGGGGAAGACGATGTACGTTCACACTTTTTTGGTCATCGGATGACCCACTTTCCCGCCACCTTCGCCATGGTGGGCTCAAGTGATACGACTCGCTTCGGCTCGCTGGAGTTTCCCACACTCCCACCTATTGGGATGCAGGTTCCACTTCATCACCGACCGGCTCGACGTACTACACCTCCGCGAGGAGGCACTTGTTCCGACACCCGTCGGAGGGGCGCCCACCATTGGCTCCGGGACACACGACGACTTCAACGACGAGGCGCCCGCGCTTCAATCCGAGCAAACGCTCTGCTCAAACCCCGATGTGAGTAATTTACATGCTGTTATTTACTCGCTATTTACTATCTCTCATCGATTATCCGAAGGGACTACATTGTCCGCACCACAACCACCGTACGGCCGGTTCCCCTACGGCCTCGCGTCTCCCACGGACGCGTGCGCTCGGAGGCTCCGAAGGACGCTAGCGCCGCCCCCTCTCACGTCCGAATTCGTGGGAATGGCGAGCTATGCTCCCACCTATTTTCTCGACCTCATGGATGACGATGTCGAGAGCGACATCTCTAGCATTGGCGACGTGGCACCTAGCCACCATCCGTCTCAGGAGTGCGCTATGGCGGACGCTCTGGGACAGCCGCCGGTGATAGCGGAGTCCTTGCAGACTCACACCCCTTCAGACCCTCGTGCGGGGGCCCTTACGCTTGCACAAAAGCATGGCGAGGAGCTACGACAACGGCAGCAGGACCACTCGGCACGCTCGGCGCACCACGTCGTGCCCCGTGCGCGTAACCCGGCGAGCGGCGCCCGTGGTCGCGCCCGCCAGGTCCAGCGTAACATCATGGACGGGGGAAATGATCCTCCACAGTTCTCTCAGGCCAGCCAGAACATCGTCGCCGCGTCAATGCTTCTGCGCGGCCTTCCCAAGCCGAATGACCCCCAGGAATAGGCGATCCACCGGAACCTCCGGGCACTGGTGGAAACCGTCACCATTCAATAGGCGGAGAGCTCCGCATCCCGACACTGACTCGTGGCCTCTCTCCCCACCAGGGGAGTGGGGACACACCAGACGAATCACTCCACTCGCTCACCGCTACACCCGCCGAGCGCGGCACAAGAGGCGGCATCTGCGCCTCGGCCTGACTTGGTGCCCGCTCCACACCGACTGCCTGTACGCGAGCGGCTCGGGCCAAACCAAGACGCTCGCAGCGTTATCAGCAACCGGCGTTAGTCCTGGCATGATGATGACGTCCATCGAGCGGCAGTGATGGCAGGCGACACCGACCCCGGACGAACCATCGTGATGAGTGGTGAAACACACCCCAGCGCGGTCGCCGGCCGGACGACCGGAGTCCCAGCCCGGATGGCCCGGGACGACGGGCCTTTGGCCGACGCATCCAGAGAGCGTCGTTCCCGTAGCGCTTCAACAAAGGCCATGACAAAGGCAAGGCCAAGCGCGAGGATCAGGACGAGGGCCCCTCCACGCAGAGGGGCAAAAAGAACAAGAAAGTTCGTCGTCGACTGGCCAACTCTGTGTTGGTCGCTGCGGCTGATCACACTAGCAAGAAGCCCCAGCAGGGCCTTCCAGATCACTTCAATGAGCTCATGGAGAGCCCATGCACCAGCCACGCCTACCCCGTCAAACACCTCTACAAGGACTGCGAGCTCCTCATGCGCCTTCTACGATAGGCCGGCAGGCCGATGGAAGGAAAAGGCAAAGAGGCAGCGGCCAAGAAAGGGGACATAGCGGGCAAGGAACCTGGACGACTGAAGGTCCCTATACGGCGACCGAGGTGATCCAATCGGGCGCCTACCGACTAAAGGACGACAACAGCAACGTTCTCACCAACACTTGGAACAGCGAACAACTACGTCGTTTCTTCCCCTAAAATTCAATCTTACCATTTTTTACTTAACGTTTGCTCCTATAAAGCTCCCCGACTCGAACACTTTCGGCCCGGGTCGTTCGGGGGCTCCACGGGGGTGCAATGTCACCCCTCTTTTTACTATCATATGATAAATACATTTTTTCCCTAAACAAAAGGGTAGTCCGTTCCTTTAATTACCTTACGTAACTTTGCTCTAAATATTTCGACCGATCGCACCCCACCTCTACCTACGGTTACGAGTAGCTGAGCCACGTGGGCCACGCCCGGGCTCGTAAGGTTGCAGCCTATGGTGCAAACGGGCAGGTACAGAAAAAGAAAGAATAAAAAACAAAGTTATGATAAGGTAAAAATAAGGAACGAACGGGACAAGCTTCCCCGAACGAAGTAGTTCCATCACAAAAAACACTTTACATAGGGGGCTCCCCCACGACATTATCTTTTACATTTGCTAAAGTATTTCTATCCTAAAAACTTCTACTACGGCTCCTTGGTGGCATCGGCTACCGGCTCGACCGACGAGGGTAGGGGCTGCTCGTCCTCCGACTGGGCAACGTTTGGCTCGGTCGGAGGTAGGGCAACACCCGCTTCCGACCTAGGCTCCACGTCATCCGTAGGCTGGGCGACGTCCTCCTGGTTCATGCTGGCGGCCATGTCCGCACGGTGAGCATCCATCACCCACCTCGCGGAGACTTGCTCGGCCACCAACTTTGCATGTGGCAGCAAGCTCTCCCCGAGCGACTAGATGTCCTCCGCGCTCCAGCCATTGGCATACCCGCTGTAGATGGTGGTGAACTCCAGGTCCGGATGGTACGTCGCCACCGAGGTCAACACCATCGACATCCCGTAGAACAGCCCGTCGATGATGAGGGCTCGAACCTCATCCGAAACCTCTGCCAGCCGGATGGCGGGCACGCTGGTACTTGGCGCCGACCCAAAGACCTTCGAGACGACGAGCTAGGCAACACTGCGTATCTGGTCAAGTTCCCCCTCGAGAGCACGTTGCTCTTCAAGGGACTTGGCCAGTGCCTCCGTATTCCAGCCAATCGTTGCCTTGGCCGTCTCCAGGTCCCGCTCCAACGACTCCACCTTCCCACCCAGCTCTGGAAGAAGGACGACAAGCTCAGAAACAAGCTAAAGGAAGAAACCAACATGCCGAAAAGAAGAAAAGGTACGTACCGAGGTGGGCGTTGTCGAGGATGGAGAGTCCCTCCTTCTGCTGAGTCACCTGCTCGCACAGCCGGGCGTTCGCCTCATCCGTTCCCATCACTGGGCCCCGAAGCACGAGCACTTCCTGGTCTGCCTCCGACCGAGCCTTTTGCTCTAACTCCAGGGCATTCCGCTCTGTCTCCAGGGTCTCTAGGGATCTTTGGAGCGCCACCTCGGTGTCCGCTAGGGACTTCTGTAGTGTCGCCTTGGTCTCCGCCTGGCAGGCCTTCGCCGTCTCAAGCCCCTGCTCGGCGGTGGTCGCCCGCTCCACCGCAAGCAGCTCTGCCGCCCGCGCTTCGTTCACCTCTGCCGCCCGGTCTTGGGACTCACGGCGGGCGGACTCTAGCTCACGCTCGAGCTCGGCCATCCGAGCATGCTCCCCCTAGAGGAAAAGGGACTTGCGGCACGACATCCCCTCCAAGCCCTACAAAGCAAGGAGCTAACACACTGAAGCAACCAGCAAGGAACCAAGGAATCAAGGACAAATCGTAGAGCATTTACCTCTACGACGCGGGGCAGGTCAACCATAACCGTCCAATGGAAGGACTTGATCCGCTCCAAGACCTCCTCAAGCCTCGCCCTGGTTTGGGCGAGATCGGACTCCATCGACACTTCGCTCTCTGTTAGGAAGTGCCAAAGTGCCACCTCCTCATCATCGTGGAGGATGAACCGAGCCTTCCTCGGGTCACTAGGGCAGGGCCACACCAGATTACGGCTCACTCCGAACCCGCTGGAAGGCCCAGCTGACGATCCGACCACCGCCATCTCCCATGACAGCACCGGTGACTCCACCTCGTCACCTGCTTCGCCGTCAGATGGGATCTCCACCACCTCGACCTCACGGGCCACCGGCAGATGTTCCGGTTCCATCCCGGCCGCACCTCCCGGCACCTTCGGCTCTGACCGGGAGGGTGAGCCATGCGGCCCTTCGCCCGGTGAGGCAGGGAGCCCGGTCTCCCTCTCCTCTTCCACCGTAGCCGGTGGAGGAGGGGGCGCAAGGGTTACCTCCGATGCGGTCTCCGCCATCACCACCGGGATCGTCGCCGCTGCCATCGTACTGGCGACCGACCCAAGGGGCGCCGCCCCCGGAAGGGAAGGAGCCGCCGCCACCACCCTGCTCTCCCCGCCGCTCGCCACAGCACGCTGAAAAGTGGGCCTCCAATCCTCCCACATGGGAGTTGGGGCGATGCTCAGCCCGATCAACATCCAGCCGCTATCAAAAAAGTACAAGTCAGTCGCACTACAGAAAACTCAACGGCAAGATCGAAAAGAAACAAAGAAAGGCATACCGGGATGTAAGCGGTACGACTCTAAAGCCCCGACCCGACGTCAATGGACCCGCCGGGCAAGGACCGTTCCCGGGTCGCGACCCACGCCCCCTCACTTCAACCGGGGGGAGTCGACCCAACCGGCTCTTGCGCAGCCCGCGAGTCACCACGACCTTTGGCTTGGGGCACACCAACCGGGGCAGCTGGTGGGGCATCCTCCCATCGTGGGTCACGCGCTGGCGCCATCCTTGACGACACGTGGGTGCGAGCCCGCTCCTCTGACCGCTTGGCTTGCTCCACCGTGCCCGAAGCAGGTGGGGACAAGGCCGGCAACATCTTAGAAGGGCGCAGTGACCGTGTCTGCTTCGCCTCGTATTCGTCGATGGCGTTCGCGCTCATAGCACGCTTCCTCGGCGCAGAAACATCGTCGTGCCTCTCTGCCTCCCGCTCGCCGCCAGCGTGTGTGGCCACAGGATCGCAACACTCCACCGAGGTTGCAACGACCTCTCGGCTTTCCTCCTCCTCAGAGAAGATCATGTCATCTCCCACCTCTATGGGGTCCTTCGACTCGAGCTCTGACTCGATGTCGCTCCTATTTTCCCCGGCCCGCACATGCCAGGCTATCTCCTTCTCCTTCTCATGCTTCCGTCGAGCCTCCTCGGGTTTCTTCTTCTTCCTCTCAACCACCGCCTCTTTCTAGGTGGCCTGCCGGGCCGCGCCCTCCATCCCCTTCAGAAGGTGCAGCCGGGACTTGTAAACTCCAAGTCCCTACGAAACAGGCGACTCAAAATCAAAAAACAGGAGAGCAAAGGGGAAAAGAACATGGAGTAAAAAGAGGGGAGCATACCAGTTTGGACATCATTGCGGCATTGAGAGGTCCAGGCTTTCCATCGAGGGTCTCTTTGGGCTTCAACTGCAGCACCCAGTCAATGCGACTCCAGACCTCGTCGCTCGGCAGCTCCTTCGGCGACGCACGGTTGGGGTCCGTCGGGTCGCCGTACTTCCACATCGGTCGTGTCCTCTCCACCAGTGGAGCAACCCGATGGCGGAAGAGGGTGTGGAACACCCGCACCCCATCAAGGCTGCGCCGCACGAGCTTCTAGAGCTCCACCTCGATAATCTCCACATTCTTCTTTTGCTGGCTGGCGGGGCCCCACGACTAGCTTTCCTACCTCTCTGGCCTCCCGCCGGTGAAAGGCGGGAACGGCTCCTCCGCTGGGTTCCTGATGTAGAACCATTCCCCATGCCACCCCCGATTAGAATCGCAGGGGGTGTATATGGGGTACGAGGCCAACGCGCTTGGTTTCTTCTACAACACGAAGCCCCCCACCGGCGCAATCATGAGCGGCTTCCCCTCCGACAAAGCTCACCCAGAAAACATCCATCGAAAGAAGTCCGCGTGCGGCTCCATCCCAAGGAAGGCCTCGCACACGGTGACGAAGTCGGCGATATGCAGCACCCCAGTCGGATTGAGGTGCTGCAGCTTCAGGCCCCACTCATTGAGGAGGTCGCACAGGAACCAGTGCACGGGGTATCCTAACATGCGCTCATGGAAGGCGAGGAAGGAAACAACCTCGCTAGCCCGAGGTTGCGGGAAATCCTCCCTCCCAGGAGTCCTCCAGTGCGCCACCTCCTTCGGCGGCTGAAATCACTTCTTGGTGAAGGCAGCCAGCACCGACTCCCTCACGACAGATGACCTCCAGCTAGACATTTTGCTCTGGGTTCGCGAATGGATCTGTGAGTTTTCTCCTCTCCCTCGCTCTCCCCTTTTCTCTCCTAGGAACCGCCGCGGCACTCAGACGCTCTTGGCGAGAAGGAAGAAAGAGAAGAGACGACAGATGAGGAATGGGCGAAGGAACGGGGCGAAAGCCCTCTCCCTTCCCCTACTTAAAGAAAGTGGCACAACAGTTAGGAAAGGCGCGGTGATCGGGGAAAGGCGAAACGACAGGGCGAAAAACCCTCTCCCTTCCCCCATTCAATGCGTCGGATGGGATACGATGGGACGTGCCCTGACCGATCGGACGGACCCTGCCCGACGGAATGACGCCTAGTCAGACGGGACGTGGCCTAGGTGTGGCCCACCACTACCGCACGCCAGGCGCAAGAAACAAGGCGCCACTGCGCGCAGGCGGCCCTCCGCCTTCCCAGGCAGGACTTGGAAAGGCCCAAGCGATGGGATCTCCGCCAGGAGAGACCAACAGGCTTCCTGAGTCAATCGGATGGCTCAGGCGAACGCCAAGAGACAGGTAAGGAGCAGAGGGATGCCCCATGTGGGCCATGCCAACTCCATCACGAACGACGAGCGTGGATCCTGGTCGGACATATCCGATAGGAGCTCCTCAAACCCCATCACTCGAATCATCAAGGAAACGTTACCAACCCCACTATTTCTTTATATAAATATTCATTCATCCATGCACACATTCATTCATTCCATACATCCAAAGCATTGCATATGCAGTCAAATGCATCACAACGCTCCGTGTTGCATCACGAAGCGGTAGTTGCCTCATTCAACACAAGCAACGACCGATCGGGGTTCGAAGGCCGACCCACGAAGGGCTCGAGGCTGCCTCGTGTCAAACAGAGCCAGGGGAGAAAACTCAGATGAGCCCCGAGCGGCCCTCGCCCAGTCTGCCCCAAAGCAGACAGGGTCATCTCAACCTTCTCGTTCGATCCTAAACCTCGCCAAACCCACAGAATCTCCATCGAGGGGAGGCTAGCGGGTCACCCGGGTCGGTCTCCGAAATGATCCAGGCATCTGTCGGGTTGCAGGTTAAGGAGCAGTGGAGTGCCACATTAGGGCTATGCCGACCCTGTCACGAACGACGGACCTAGACTTCACTCGAACGTACTCGTTAGCGAGCTCACCGAGCGCGTCACTCGAGCCATCGAGGCAAGCGACGTTAGCTCAGCCCCTCTAGTTGTGAGAAACCGCGGACGGGGTAACGCACAGAACTCAACCGGACCCTAACAAGCCAAATGGGGCTCAGTGGCTCAAGACACCCAAAATGCCTCGGCTGCACCTGGGTCTGTGACTCCGACTCACCCAATCCCCCGGCGCGCCCAACGCCTAGATCCGTGACTCCGACTCGCCCGATCCCTCAGCACGCCCGACACCTGGATCCACGAGTCTGTCTCGTCCAATCCCACGGCGCGCCCGATGCCTGGATCTGCGACTACGACTCGCTCGATTCCTAGGCGCACCCAACACCAGGATCCGCGACTCCGACTCGCCTGACCCCCCGGCACGCCCGACGCTTGGATCCACGAGTCTGTCTCGTCTAATCCCTCAGCGCGCCCAACGCCTAGATTCGTGACTCGGACGCCTCGCCTGATCCCTCGACCGCGACCAAACGCCTGGGACCACGCTCCTAGAAATGACAGGTCAAAAACTGAAAAAATAAACTACGCCCACTATCAAAACCCCCCCAGGCGATTCTGCCCGAATCACCCAAGGGCTCAGGGGCTACACCCGCGGGTGCGCTCGCGCACCCACTGACGAAACAAAAACTTCCCCCACCGGCAAACACGAAAAAAACCCCAGACGATTCTACCCGAATCGCCCGGGGGCTCAGGGGCTACACCCGCGGGTGCGCTCGTGCGCACTCGCCGTCAAGACAAAAATCCCCTAGATGACTCTACCCGAATCGCCCGGGGGCTCGAGGGCTCCTGTCGGGTTCATAAACCCGGGGTCCCTCATGGACCAGCATCCCAACAAAGGCTAGGCCTAGCAGACAACATTGCAAATGACGCGCAACTCCTGGGCCGGCCCAAAAACCTAAACAATAGGCCGGAAGGACGATCCAAATCTCCAACCGAAAGGCCTGGCCGAGGAGGGACGATGCCTGCTTCCGACTCCGGCCCGCCTCTCCGACCGGAAGAAGAACGCCGCTCACTTCCGACTCCATCCCGCCTCCGGACAACCTCTCCGACCGGAAGGCCTAGCCAAACACCACTTCCGACTCTGACCCACGTCTCCGATCAGGGATACGCCGAACCCCTACTCACAGCTCTTCTCCAACTGGCGCAATTAGAGCCGATTGGGACCAACCGATCGGGGATGCCCGCTCGGTAAGGACCAGAAAACGAACGAAGAAAGTAAGGCGGGCACTCAAGTCAACCGTAATACTAAGGACCGTACCCTGTACACCTGCAGGACAGTACCCTGCGACCTCCCCAAGCAGTTTTGTAGGCGCCGACATTTTCCCTATAGTATTGTGGGCGCCATCAACTCCCATACTAGACAAACACGGAAAAGGCTCTCCCCACATGCCTCTGGGCATCAACAGTGTTGTGGCGCCGAGCATTTACCGTACCAGGCAAGCACGTTAAAACCCCTTGCATGCCTCTGAGCATCAACAGTATGGCAGGCACCGACATCTGCCATACCAGAAGAAGACGACGCAACCTCCCACCTGCATCGACATCTGACACTAGTCGTCCAACTAGGAGGTGGACTAGACTGGATCTATGAGATTGTGACTGCATGTCCTATTCATGTGCCTACTTAACTATGCTTAGAGGTGGGTTATCAGGCTGCCAATTTGGCTTGTTAGGTTAGCATAAGTGTGCCCAAACTCCACTAAAAACATAGAGAACGAAGAAACACTGATTTCCTTCTCCCATGCCATCACAATTCCTCCAACGCGTGAATTCCCCCCAACCCACCCACACGCACTATTCATCATCTCCTGCGCTCCTCCGTGTGCCATTCTTCGTCTCCTGCATGCTATTCTTTGTGATGTGTCGTTCCTGTGGTGAAATTTGCCGCCCTTCGTGATGACCCTGCTGACATTGAGTGTGCCCTTTCCCAACATCTTCCTCCCCTCCTCCCTTATCCCTCGCTCTGAGCGCCAGCGCCGCTCCCTTCCTTATTTGTTGTGCCACTGCCCCTCTGCTACTCTAATTGTTTGTTGTGCTACCACTCTGCTGCTTATTGGTGCTAAGGTGTCGTACCACCTTTGTGTATACATAAATCAATGTTATCAAGTCATCTAACTAATCACAATTAGTCGGGTTTATCAGTGCCATGCCAATCAGTTATGCACTACAAGTAATCGTGATTAGTCAAGCTGATTGGGGTGCCATGGCGATTAGGATCGATTAGACGATTTGATGATCGGTGTGCCACACCAACTAGGATCTAATAGAATCGATTAGACGATTTGATAACAATGACAGCAATCAACTCTCACAAGTCACCAACTAAATGCCAGCAATCAACTATTCAACTCTCACAAGTAAGTCACCAACTAGCCACTAATATGGTCATGATGCTTGCTTTATTGTGTATATGTATATGTATATACAGATATGTATCTTAAAAAAAGTATATACAGATAGGTACGTATAGCATGGACAGTATGGACGACTAGGACCGACCGACCGATCTGGTCGCCTAGTCGGTCACATGGCGACTAGGTTCAACTGTATGATTTGTAGTGATATCATCCGCCTTACATACAAGAAGTGCACTGAAACTTTGAGATACAAACTCACTTATCTGACACAAAAGACGAGGCGAATTACCATCCCTGAAAGAGAGGAGCTAGGCAGCTAGCACATGAGAATTGAGAAGAATACTGCGAGTAAATAAAAGGTAATAATAATCCTGAATCAGGATCCAAATACTTGCCCAACTTGTGTAGTATTGTCTTTCGTATACATGCAAGTGATTTTTGCTGCAACCAAGGACATTTGCAAAAAGAAACATCGATCGGGAAAGTAAACAGCTATTTTTTAGTCTATATGTAACCTCCTCTATATTTCCCTTGCAACAATGATAAGGCTTGTCAAGAACCGACTATAAAAACATTTCATATCCACTTGACTTTTATTAGGAACTGACTGTGGAAACCATTTCATACTCTCTTGTCTTCCCGTTCTTTGAACAAAGGAAGAAAGCTCCTCCACGCCACTGCTGAAAGAAGAGAAGCACCGACAGTAGCAGTGCTCCGCAAGGTATGACGATGTCCCAAGCGAGGCTGAAGAGATCATCATGAGGGCTTGCATACATGTAAGATGGTCTCAAACTGGGCACAAAATGCTGTCTCCTGAACACATCATACACATGAGGCAGGGCACGGATTAAGGTGCTTCCAATATAGAACCCTGGGGAAAGGGCTCTAACTTTGGAATCTAAGAACACATTTAGGATCACTTGAGGGAGCAAGAACCCATCGAGTATCAATCCACAATAAGACACAAGGTCCTCCCAGAATGCATGCTCAATTGGCTTCAAGTGGACAACCTGCCTTAGCATTCTTCGGCTGTGGTTCGATCTCATGTGAACAACCCAAGTAATAACTCCCCCAATGATGTACAGTGGCAAGCATATCCAGAGGACTTTCTTCTCAGCGGCCCATGACTCAGCTTTGCTGACATCCACAGATCGTGCAGACCAAGCCAGCTGAAGAAGCCGCAACTGTAGCAGAAAGGTTATCATGGTAATGATTCGCACCATAACTTCATTCACTTCAAGCCATCCGCCACCTGAAAGTGGAACAGTCTGTTTGTTGCTGTTCTTGAAGAGAGCGTCAAAGTTCAGCACAAGAGGGATCATGTAGCCCAAAGCCAGAACGACAAGCATGGTGATAGACATGGCAGGAAGCGCTTCAGGGACCTTTTTGACATGAAATAGCTGCACAGCAATGAAGATGCATGCTAGTGTCATAGAGATCAAGGCCATGGTGCTCTCTAAGTCCATTCTCCATATTGATTCATCCACTTGCTCTACATACATCCCATATGAAGCAATGTCCAGTGTTTCAAAGAAAAGAGGGTCAGTCTTCTTCCTCAAGCTTTTGATCGTCCCCTTCACATGATGTGCAACTTTTGCATCCAAAGAAGAAAACTGAGCAGTCACTAGAATTTTACAATCTGACGAGACATTAAGCTCTCGACAAGCGATCATGCAAAGGGAACCTGTCTTAGTATCATAAACACCCTCAGCAGAGAGATGTCGACGATTGAATGATTCTAGAGACCAATTCCCAACATAGTAGATATCATAGCTGACATTAAGCAGTCTTTGCTTCATCTCAGCTGTGACATGATGAGAAAAGGGATCTTGAACCACCAAAGAGTTGCCATCAAACAACATTGACCCAATTGTGACAGGTGAGGCATGTCCAGAGCCGCCTCCTTTCTTCACGAAAAAACGGAACACCAAGTCTCGGTATGAATTACTGTCTGGGAACTTTCCTTTCCTGTTCTTGTTCAATCCAGATTTCTCATAGTGCTTCATAGCCTCAACCACCTTAGTGTAATTATACTTCAAACCAGAAAGATTTCCCCTATAGTTGGGAGTGATTGCACTAGAACCTGCAGCAATGGCCTCACCACTTTCCAGACTTGCATTCCAGACCAGACCAGCAGAAAAGCTCCGATGCTGTAACGACCACACTGCCGGGAACCAGAAGCTCATCCCAATTCCAAACTCACCCACTGCCAAATCTGCACGGGATGGCCCCGACTTCACCACGTGACACCCTTTGAGGCAAAGCCGGCTGCTCTTCTGATCCCAGAACCCATCCACCACAACGGCCTTCTCGCCCAGCATGAAGTAGTACCTTGATACCTCCGTCTGGTTAGTGAACGCCACATAAGCACGGACAGCGCCATCATCGTTGCAGTCCATCCGGTTGACATACATGTAGCTTTGGTGAATCCCCAGTGAAGATGCGGTCGACTCGCTGACACTCAGGTAGTCCAACCTGAACGGCGATTTGAGCATGGAACTGAGGTGGGCGCACGAGAAATTCCTATTCTCGAACACCTGCAGCGCGTCAAGCCTCCCCGCAGGCGGCGGAGGGCAGGAGGCGCTCTCCCCGTACGCGTAGCCCTCCTGGGCGTAGGCGACGAGTGAGATGGGCTCGATGGGGTTGATGGTGTCGACGTTTTCGAGGCGACCGGTGACGAAGGGCCGCGTCACGTTGGCGGGGCTGGGGAAACTGAGACGGAGCACGACGGGGAGGAATTGCACGGGCGTGCCGTCGCCAGAGCGCCTGGACCCGGAACCGACCATGCAGAGGTCCCCGGACGCGGTGTAGTAGTAGCCCTCCAGGCCGAAGGTGATGGAGCCGCGCCGCCCCGTGAAGCGCGGGAGGCGCGGGCGGAAGTGGCGCCCGCGGACGTCGTACTCGAAGAGGTTCCGGCCGCCGCGGTCGCGCAACAGGCGGCGCCAGCCGGAAACGGTGAGTGGCGGAGACGTGGAGGAGCGAGGCGTTGGTGGTGCGGGCGACGGAGGAGGGGAGCAACGAGAAGGAGCGCGGCTGGGAGGAGGTGTCGGAGCCGAAGATGCGGTCCCCGCCGTCGAAGTACCCGGTGGAGACCTCGGGGACGGAGACCCGGGCGTCGGGCCCGAGCGCCGAAACTTGGCCGTGCAGGTCGAGCGCGGACGGGAGGTTGGGGCAGTGGTGGGTGTGGGAGAGGGCGGACAGGGAGATATCCGCCGCGGCGGCGGCGGGGATCAGGAGTAGAAGCAGGAGGGGGAGGACGAGGAGCGGGTGGTGGCTAGGGTTTGCGCGCGGTGGCGCCATTTGGGAGGTGGAGAGGAAGCGGCGAGTGAGATCTCGTCTCCCCCAGGTATTTATATGTATACCATTATAAAAGGTCGTAATTACGTGTAAGCCACTCAGTTGGTACGGTCATACATATAACTAACCCAAACTTTTTTTTGTCGTCTACGCCATTTCATCCATCTTCCATCCAATTTTTACCGTTTAGCTACCCTGACATTTGGGCCTGGTCAATAAAGATGTCTAAAATGTCCCTCTTCCTCTGTACCTTATCCTCTCCTTCCTCTTCTCCTTCACCCGATCCACCTGGCCGCCCGTAGCATCCTCTCGCGCCATCCTCTCCCCGATGGGGCCACATCCCTGCCACATGCTAGCCCACCCCGACCGCCTCCTCCCGCACCGTCCTCCACCGACTGCTTATAGTCGGGCCACTCCGCTGCCCCATTGTCGCTTGCTCGCTCTGGTCGTCGTCTGCTGGAGCCGCCGTCGCCTGCTTGAGCCGTGCCCCTGCTCGCTCATGCCATCGTTTCTATTGCGGTGCGTCCTTCATCTTCAACAGACGCAGCGGCAGGGGATCGGGCTCGGCTTGCCAAATCCCGGCCGGTGGCGGCGGCCATGCATCACGGGCGAGAACCCTTTGTGGCGGCGCAGCGGCGAGAAGCGGCTGGCGGCGCGCGCGACAAGAAGCCGCACTCGCAGGCCTCATTTCATGCCAGGATTTGTCGTGGCCTCTTGGCCACGTGAGCCTGTGGCACGACGGAGAGCATATCAGTGGCGGCCCGGGGTGTTCTGGCGTTGGTGGCGAACAAGAACGGAGAGCGGCGCACACGCGGGGAGATGGGGAAGGCGAGGGAGCAGCCAGTTAGGGTGGAGGAGGCATGGAGAAGCGAGCTCTCGGTGGTGCACTGGCTGTGGCCGACGGCGGCGTTCGTTGGCCCCTGACACCACCTAGCTCGGCGAGCTTGTGCCGTGCGTGGAGGATGACGCGGCGGACGCAACAGCGGGGCTGGTTTGGCGCTACGGCTGAGAAGATACTCCAGATCAAGAAAGCTGAAGGAGAGGCGGAATCCAAGTGCCTGGCTGGCTGGCATGGGTATTGCATGGCTGTGTCAGGCCATTGTGGACGGGCTGAGGGACAGTGTGCTCGCCTTCTCAAAGAAGGTTCCAGGCACCACAGCGAAGGACATCATGGACATGGTCCTGGTCACCCGGTAGTCCAGTACTTCGACACCATGAAGGAGATTGGGGCCTCCTCCAAGTCCTCTTCAGTGTTCATCTCCCATGGTCCTAGAGCTGTCAAGGATATAGCAGCGCAGATAAGAGATGGTCTCCTGCAGGCTAATCTGCAGTGAAAGGATCCTCAGAAAAAAAGGATTAATTCTGATTCGTAAAGCAGTACCGAGGGCATTGGTCCTATGGTGCTATAAAATTGCTAATATAAAACAAAACTTGCTTGGTTTGTAAAAGCATAGTAGGCTTTACTGTACTTGCGAGTGAGCCTGGGTATCAAATCCGTATGCTATTTGGTGATCTTCTATGCTGTACGTGGATAATCCTTTGGGTCAGACGTCCGAGTAGGCATCTTGGAATCTCATTTGCGGCATATTTTACTTTGATTCGGTCTGGGCCGCTGCAACAAAGTTGTCATTTCCCCTAAGCTCTACGACTTTTATTAAGGGGTCAGGGTCATTTGCGCTTCAGATTAGCGGCTAATTAAGCCCCCAAGTTGACACTGTCAGATGAATGCCAAAGCCACAAGACTAGGGAGTGGCACGGGAGAAAAACGCAACTTTCAGTAAGGTACTCTAGTCAGAGGGTAGTTTTGACTTTTCGTAGCTCCATTTAACACCGTTAGTAGCAGATGTCGGCGGAATGCGTGGATGACAAAAAAGTTTTGAGCAGTGGCACCTATGACCGCTCGAACTTTTTAGTAGCTTATACGCAATTGCAATCTTTTATAATGACATACAGGTAAAAGCCTCTTCTAAGTTTCTGTTCAGGAAAGGAGGAGAGGACGATGGGGGAGGAGAGGAGCGGCGGAAGGCTTGACTTCGCGTTCGCGGGTTTAAGCTGTCGAAGTGTTAGATGGGAATCTTTTTCTCTCCTTTTTTCATGGCTTCGGTGGGAATTTTTGTTCTTTCCCTTTCTTTACCAGAAGGATTGATTTTTGTTACTGCTTCTGCCCAGATGCATTCTTGGTTAACGTGTTTTAAATTTAACCAAATATAAAGTAAAAATTAATATTTATGGCACCAAATAAATATAGTATGAAAATATATTATATGCCAAATCTATAATACTTATTTAATATTATAAATATTGATAATTTTTTATTCATAGTTAGTCAAATTCTAGATACTTTAATTTGATATTGTGCTAGAATTGTATTCTTTTTCGAATGGATGGAGTACTATACAAGATTTATTTATCATATGGAGTTGTTGGGTATTAATTTACATCCGCCCATGTTGTTGATGTAATTTTACCTTATTTTACGATCTCAAGTAAAAGAAAAGCACTCTAGCAAAGACCCTGCTAGGGCAACTATTTTTAAGAGGCTCTCAAATTCTTCTCCAAGGCTCCAAGCCTTTACTACCAATGGCTCTAGAGAGAGACCTTCTATTTCCCGTTGGTGTTAGCTTCATTCACGTTGATTACTTTTCTTGTAGTCGTTCGTGCCACTGCCCCACCGGCTTTAGTTGGCGGCCCGAGGCCGACCTCGCAGATAGCTTCTTCCCCGTTCCGAACTTGGTCCTTGGTTCTGATGGTGCATCACACTGCACTAAACTCCTCCTTAAGCTCGGCCCCTCCCAAGCAGCACCTCTTGCCAATCAACACTCTCACCAAGCTTGGCTCCTTAGCAAGAGTAAACCTCATCATGGCCACTCGACCCAACCCGCTCGAAAAAAACGGTCTTACTTGACATAGCAAGTGTATCGGGTGGCCATAGTTATTTATCTATAATCTAATCTAACATAGGAAACCCCCAAAAACTCAAGAAATAGCCCAACTAGACTTGGCCCGAAGTGTCCGTCAGGTCGGCGTAGCCATCTCCGACCCAATTTGGCATTTGATCAAGTCTAACTGAGAACACTCCTTCTGACGGCTCTCCAAGGTATGAAGCTCCTGTTTTTTTATTGAAAAAATGAATGCCGCCCATAGAAGTGATGAAATTGGTGAATGAGAAGATGGGAATTCCCTTTCTTTGTTCATGGATTAGGTGGGAAAATTTTTTCTTTTTTTCCAATTTTTTGACCAGAGTGATAGGCTTTTTTTGATCCATTGGGGTGACGATCTATTGGGACAGTGATGATGTACTATTCATCTGATCATATTATTGTCGCCTGTAAAGTTGGTTGGGGTAGTAGTTTGCATCCACCCATGCGGGTGGGCGTTATGGAGCATGTGCCCAGTTGGCCAGTTGGGGCCTGGGGGCAGAAAAATCAGGGAGAAAATAAATAACCTGCCTGAAACAAAGCGTGCATTGTCTAGACCACGATAGCGTGAGCAACCAAAGGAACCCAGGAAATAGGTTTCGTAAAAGATTACTTGGAAGGCGTTTTTGTTCAGATGGTGCCGACGGCAGCAAATCCTGGTGGTAAAAGCAGCTCGTCCAGTCGTCCTTCGTCCGAGTGGCTCTCTCCCTGTGGACGGCAGCGCGAGCGCAGGACAGGAAACCGGAGCATCATCGTCCACTGAGTGCACTATATATACATACGATACAATAAACAGTTACAGTGGCAGGCACACCGAGCCTGACAGCCTGAGGTAACGAGATCACACGAACGAATTAGGCAGGAATCGCCTGATGAACCTCATTTTGATATCCAAAATGGTGGTCCCAATCATATCCCCACACAAGCTACCGAGCTGCGGACGACGGCTCCGCAGATATAAAGCAGCACATAAATACCCTTACAGGCTATATATCTACGGTAGAATGGTGTCCCTAAACGCCAAATAAGTCGATTATGTTTTACCAGAAGAGCTAGGCAGGATATTTACATGGACTACCTACAGAAAGCAGTTAGATGCTCGGCAGCTCAGGCATTAACTTTAACTTGCTGTGTGGCGGTGTGGGATAGGAGCCGTAGCTTGAATAGTTAAGTTTATTTCATAGAGCAAGCCGACTCTGCCTTACAGCCTCAGTGTGGTGTCCGCTGCGGATGTGGAAGCTCCAGATCTTGCCTTCTCGGTGAGGAACTTGCCACAGTCCGCGCCCTTCGCAGTGAACTCCATCAGAAGTTCCTCAACAAGTCTCTTCAGTGACTGCTTGAACCTCACTGAGCAGCTCGTATCACCCTCATCGACGTCTTGCACTCCATCACCAGAAAGGCATCCAACCTGGGCACCATCCAGGTAGGCTCTGCAAGCTACAAGGATGTTGCACCCATACTTGCAGAAATGGCCAGCAACAAAATCCTCGAAATGCTGCAGGCAGTACATCCATGTTAGATTTGCACATGAAAGCATAGACGGCTAAACATACAATAGTTCTATCACAACAGGTACTATACTACAAATCAAATCTCCATGTTCGAGCGGTTAAGTCCCATATTCACCAAGCTTGCCATTGTTATATTGGTTTCGAAAAGCTCAGTAATACTACCGAAACAAGTAGTATTCCCATAATTAGAACAATAACAGAGGCATACCTTTGGTGGATTTCGAAGAGAGTACAACATCGTCCTGCAGGATAGCAGGAACGTATCTTCATTATATGTCAGGGATTTCTTCTCCCCATGAGCTGTGTTAGCATGCATAGCATAGCCAGGCTCATTGAAATAAGGCTTTGCATTCAAAACCAAAGCTTGAATAGAGACCAGGACCTGCAGCATAGTTGAATTGGCTGGATTCCACTTCTCACATCCACTGCCAGTCCAGGTGTTTAGGAGGCTAAGGCACACCTTCCCACAAGCATACAAGTTTGGATTAAGCCGCAAACCACCAGCACGGTAATTCACCATCTGTATAGAATCAACTGATCATCCCATGATCCATAAAGCAAACTGAAGAAACAAGGAAAATAATTAATTGATATACAAGTGCAAGTCAAGAAAATATTACCGGTGGTACATTTGGATACTGAGGAGGGAAGTAAATGTCAAAGAAGAAGAGACCGTCATGGTAAGGAGTACCAGCTGGTCCCATAATGACAGCTCTAAGCAGGTCCATTCTATCCTCATATGCCCTCACAAATATAGTATCTATTCAATATGGAGAAAAATACAAATTAGAATATTTTCTTGAAAGCAGACGAGTGAGATTATAAACATTCTTGGCCCTTATGAATAGAGCCTTCAAAGTTCTAAAAACAGTAAGGAAATGTTCTCAAGACAAAAGAAGCATTTCAACTAACAAAGGCATGGTTGCACCAAGTGTGGTACTATTCAAAAACACTAATGCGACCAATTCATAAAATTACGGTATAGTAAGCAACAGCTACCTACCTGGCAAATCTTTCTCTAGGACTTTCCACTCATGCTGAATACGTTTCACCCAGTCTTTTGATGGCTGTTAAAATAATTTTTTGAGTACTGAACTGAACTAAGACAATAAATGATACCAAGGGCAGGGCAAAAAGAAAGTTACCTTTTTTACCACCTGAACCTTTCTCTTTTCTGGCTTTGAATAATAATGATCACTATGATCATCAACAGTGTCAAATCTTTTGAAGGCCTTGTATTTTTCTTCGATTTTATCATCTACAGCCTTAGTGGATTTGGTCTTATTTGCAATCTCAATAGCAGTCTTCTGCATCCACGGTAAAGAAGCCTCCAAACCAGGTGGAACATCAAGGTTATCAAACTTGGCAGACAAACCAAATTTAAACTCACTTTCAATAAGTGGAGCATCATAACCATCATCCTCAAACTCATCTTCATCATAAGCATAGTCTTCTTCAAATCCCTCATAAGGGTAGTCATCAGAATAGTTGTAAACCGACTCATCTTGAAACACTTTGAGGTCAGCCCAGGAATTGGTATGTTTTGAAACATATGTGCTTGGGCCAGGGCAGTCCTGAATCCAACCACTCTGAATTTATTTACACAGAAAAGAATCTGTCTGAGCTTGCATGGTATAAAAGCAAATAATGAGAAAGAAAAAGATACGAGGCAATTTACCTTGCCATGCTTTGGCCAATTCATAGGGCATACAACAGTTTGCTTATTCTTGTCCACTGGTGCTTTATCACCAATAATTATGACTCCATCAGGATCATCATCATCAATTTCAATTACTTCTTGAGGTACAACCTATTGTTCAAGCAAGCACAAATTTCAGAAGAAAATGCATCAATTAGTAGTTTCTAGAACTGCAATTCAGTTCTGCAAGCAACGCTCTTTCGACACAGTATAATTGTAACATGAAATGTGCTCAGAAGCTATTAATTTGCCATAATAAAACAAGAGCATTTGTTTGTCATAATTTTAACATTCACCCTGTGTACCTAAAGAACAGAAATTATGCCACATGTAATGATTCATGAAGATATTTCAGACAGGCTTTGTTGTTGTTGTTTGTTGCATATGCACTTGACAAATGCCACTGCCATTGTCAATTCGTTAGTATATTAACCGCACCATGCCTCTATGTCTATGAGACTCTGGCAGAATGCGCCTATTAGTCAGCACTTGGTAGATATAACGAAAAGGCACAGAATGAAAGAAACCCAAAGGAGAGTTCTGCATAACCCCCCCATGTGGTCACTTGGATTTTGAAGGGCTGGGGGGGGTGACATAGATGTAGTTGTGACATGTGTGCACAATGCATATGGTATATGTCTTTATTTCAAAATAAATGGCAGTTCCAAATAGCTTCTTCATACAACTTTATGAAAAAAAAATTCAAGGAATGACAAGATTACTAGGGCATCATTAAAATTTATGAAATGTTCTCAGCACTTTTACTTAGGAGGTGCATTTTTCGGTGTCACAGATCTCAAAGCTTATTTCAGACCAGCATTTCTCCAAATGAAATCTTTGGCAGCAATATATATATAAAGGCGCATATGAGTAGATGTACAGGCAGGTGGCTGACCAGGAATATGCCATCCACAATAGAATCCACTTGTTTGTCAGTGTAACATATTGAAAATAAGATGGCTACTGTGATTACCAAAGAAAGGAAAAATCTAACGTCTGTTGGGTGATGAAGACTGTCATAAGTTCACAAAAAGGATCAAGGAGCTGATGAATCAAATGAAGATGCAAGGGGAACCGATGTCATGTACGGCCGGACCTACACTAGGCGGCGCCGGACCCGCGACATCAGACGCGCGGCAGAGCACGCCCAGCGCGCCGCGGACGCGGCCCAGTGTTGGCCCACAGTTAGCCTCCCAAACCACTAGTCTCCCAGACCACTGGCCCCAGACCACTAGTCTCCCAGACCACTCCGTTGGTCTCACAGGATCACCGGCTCACGACAGTGAACCACTCCAGCCGATCTTGCCGAGCACCGGCTCAGGCGAGTGGAGCACTTGACGGTCTCGCCGAGCACGCGCTAGTATTGCCGAGCACATACTAGCCGTGCAGACCACGTACCGGCGTTGTCCGTACCCACACACTACGGATCGAGCTAGAAGAAGAAGGGAGAACAGAACAAGCACGCACAATACAAGACAACAACGCTGGCGAGGCTCATGTCGTGTGATGGCAAATCTGAGCTCTCTTTCGAAGTTGCCATACATGTCTATTTATACAACTCTAACTATCTAGTCCATGTGCGGCGCCCATGCCGCATACAATAACTAGATAACCCGACAAAGATCTTGACTCGCACTGACCGGACAATCGCCTGTTCCTCACAGTCTGTCGCAGGTGAGCCGTCTTGGCGCTCGCAGACTGCAGCTGCCATCAGATCACAAATAGGGGCAAAGTCGGCGCCGCTTTCCCTTGCTTTGTTCACACAAGAAGTGATAAGTCGGCGCCGCCTTCCTCCTCTCATTGTGTTCACACAAGGTGGCGATGAGATTAGCTAACAATCTTTCCTTAATCCTACCGCTAACCCTTGTACCCTCCATGCAAATCATCTCCTTCACTCCATGAGTCGAAGTCGTCCGAAGCGGCTTGGTGAGGACGTCCGCGAAGTTGCCGACGGTTCGACAAACTCGATGACGATCCGCCTCCATCAACACAGGTCCACGAGGAAGTGGAACTTCACGTCGATGTGTTTACTCCGGTCGTCAGAACCGGATTCTTTCTGCGAGGGCGATGGCGGGCTGGTTGTCCACCATCGCCGTGGGTGAGCTTCCACGCCGGTTAGCTTCGCCCGGCAAATTGGCGTAGAGCCACAACAACTTGGCACGCCATTGCGGCCGCCACGCCTACGCCTCGCCGCATGTAGATAGCGCCACCACCTTTCTTTTCACCGACAACGACCATGAAATTGGGGCCGACCCGAGGAAGACGAAATGCGCCAGGAAGGTGCTCCGTCGTCGTCGATGTCCCCGCCATGTGTCGCATCGGCGAACACCGTGAGTCGCACCCTTACTTCCCCGGTCTTTGGGAAGATGATTTCATGATTCACCGCCCCTTGACGTAGCGTAGTAGCCGTTTCACGCAGCCCGATGATCCTCTCGGGATCCTCCATGAAGCGATCGACGTAGCCCACGGCGAACGCAATGTCCGCCTTTGTGTGGACTAGGTAGCGCAGACCACCGGCGATGCTCCGTAGAGAGTGTTGCATCTACTTTCGCCATGCGTCTTTGCCCTTTTGTCGCCTTCACCGCTCCTCTATCGAGTCACGCATGGCTTGCACTCCACCATGCCGCCATCTCCAACAGACTTGGAGGCATACGCGTTTTGCCCGAGCGTGAGTTCCTCCTTCCCTGTCTCACCTCGATGGCGAGGTAGTAGGAGAGCGCCGAGATCGCTCATTCAAAACGAGCTGCCATCTCGCTTGAAGTCGTTGATATCCTCCGTGCGCGCCGCGGTGACAATTAAGTCATCCACATACACGCCGACCACGAGTTCTTCCTTCCCCCGTTGTCGCGTGTAGAGCGCGTGCTCGGTTGCGCACCTCTGAAACCCAAGCTCGCCCAGCGTGGTGTCAAGCTTGGCGTTCCATGCTCGAGGGGCTTGCCTCGGCCGTAGAGCGCTTTCTTGCAATGAGCACCTCGTGCTCCTCTCCCTTGACGGCGAACCACGGAGGTTGCCTCGACGAAGACCGCTTCCGCCACCGCCGTTGAGGAAGGCCGATTTAACGTCTGTGATGGACGCGCCACCTTTTTTGTCGCCGCCAAAGCAAGTAGCAAACGGACCGACTCCATGCGCGCTATTGGTGCAAAAACCTCCTCGAAGTCGATGCCCTCGCTACCGATTACAAAGCCTCGGCGACGAGGCGCTTTATACTTGACAATGGCGCCGAGCTCGTCCTTTTGACTTTGTACACCCACTTCAGCTGATCGGAAGGATTAGTTGCTATTTTATTCCATCAAGGATTATATATCCTCCTCAGAACTTAGCACTTTGGGGGTTGGAAAGGAATTATCAACTAATTCATCTCCTATCTCTCGATTCTCAAGCCTAGGTCGTTGAGGGTAAAACTCGCCCTAGAAGACGGACCACGACTTCGATCTCCGTAGTCGAGGGTCGGCTACCCTAGGGCTTGAAGCCCTTGACAACTCGGTATCACGATCCCGGCGATCCTCTTCTTCCACCACCACACCCCACCAACAACCGCAGCCGACCCACCGACCGACCCCCACCTCCAGGCCATGCCGCTTCCAAAGAAGATAGCCGCGTCGCCCTCCTCCCCGCCAAAGAAGATGGGCGATAATCAAGACCACCGTTGAGTCACTCATGGCGGTCCAGAACACTGCAGCCACCAGTGGCGGCGCGCAGCAGCGGCGATCATGGCCTCTCCACCGATCGCTCGTCATCCTCGGGCTCCAAGCAAGCCGAGGGCGGCCCCCCCGTCGATCGGCCCCCGAAATTCCAGAAGATGGATTTCCCGCGGTACGATGGCAAGTCCGATCCGCTGATCTTCCTTAACTGCTATGCGAATCGTATTTCCATCAACAACAGATCATGGAGGAGGAGAAAGTCCGGATGGCCTCGTACAACTTTGGAGGGACGGGCTCAGATGTGGTACATCCAAGTCCAAACGGACGAGGGTACTCCATCGTGGCGCCGTTTCAAGGAGCTCATCAATCTCCGCTACGGGCCGCCCCTACGCTCGGCGCCCCTCTTCGAGCTCGCCGACTGCCGCCACACCAGCACCGTCGCCGACTACCAGGACCGGTTCCAGGCGCTTCTTCCTCGGGCGGGCCCCTCGACGAGGTGCGCGCAAGGTCGACTCTTCACCGGCTTTCTTTCGCCGCTTCGACCTCGGCGACGCAGTGCACAACCCATATCCTCGCGCGCCGCAATGAGCTCGGCTCGTCACCGAATCATGGGAGCGAAGACATGGTGGTCCCAGCCGCCACGGGTCGCGCGGGCGCCCGGCCCCTACTCCCGGCTCCGGCGCCACGGCTGCTCCTACCGGCGCCGCGGGCCGCTCCCACGCCAGATGCCATCGAGGGCCGCCCACCGATCAAGAGGCTCACGTCAGCGGAACAAGAGGAACGTCGCCGCCTCGGCCTCTGCTACAACTGCGACGAAAAGTTCACCCAGGGTCATAACCGGGTCTGCAAGCGACGAGCTGGTACAGGAGGAGGGGAGAGATGTCATGTACGGCCGGACCTACACTAGGCGGCGCCGGACCCGCGACATCAGACGTGCGGCAGAGCGCGCCGCGGACGCAGCCCAGGAGGCGGCTGAGCCATCGAGTGGCTAGTTTAGGCAACAGTTGTTAGTATCCCTATGATTAAGGAGGGATTAGTTGCTATTTTTATTCCATCAAAGATTATATATCCTCCTGTAACCGGCACTTTGGGGGAGGAAAGGAATTATCAACTAATTCATCTCCTATCTCTCGATTCTCAAGCCTAGGTCGTTGAGGGGTAAAACCTCGCCCTAGAAGACGGACCGCGACTACGATCTCCGTAGTCGAGGGCCGGCTACCCTAGAGCTTGAAGCCCTTGACAACCGAACTAATATTATTAGAGGTAGTTTAGTATTCTTATGTGTGCATTGTCATGATGTAATTCTTCTTTCTCATGCTGATTGTTCTCTAAGAAACTAAGAGTTCTTGTTCCCATGAATTCGTTCAGGGAGTCGGTAAGCTCTTTTTTTTCTTCTTTTTGCTAGAGAACATACTGCAATTTTTTTTAACTCCACTAGTTCCATACTTCCATGGTTGACTACTACACCAATAAGATGGATTACCAAATGAACACTTTACAACATATCACACCTTTATTCAAATATGTGACAAATGAATTAACTTATCAACTGCAATCTGCAATTGTACAACCATCAGGCCTAATCAGAATTCACTATTTCCTTAGCACAATAAAGAAAATCAACCAGACCAATCTCAAGGTATCCAGATTTATAGACAAGCAATACGAATTCTGCACAGCCTGAGAACCTCATTTTCACCTGGCACTCAATCATCGTAGGAGGAACACATAACCTAACCATTCTCCCAGTACAATCCAGTGGGCATCAACAGACCGCGTCAACCATCCCACACGCACCACAAATCACAACTCCCGATTCCAAAACAGCGACGGTAACAAAACTAGGCGCAGCGAACAGAGGAGGAGACGATTTAGACATCACCTGGCTCCGCTTCCTCTTGTGGTGGCTAGGGGCCCACCCCGCAGCCGCGGCCGGAGACACCTCGACCACGTCGGGGTCATCGAACGACGAACTGCCCGCGCAGAGGTAACTCCTGCGACGGGTACCGGAACGGCAGACAAACAAATCCGCATCAGAATTGGAGGAAGGGGGACGAGACGGGACGTGGCGAGGTGAGGGGCCAGATAGATCGGCGACGGGAGTGACTCACTTGGAGGCGCGGGTCTTCATCGGGGGCGCAGCAATGCGATCGCCGCCGATGGGTAGCGACGGCTGTCGCCGTCAGGGTTCCGGCGAGGTGGGTGGGGGATGAGGGTCTGGGTGGATGAGTGCGGCGGCGGAGACTGAGGAGAGAAGGGAATTTTTGTACGATAGGAGTAATAACGCCAGAAAAGCAGTTCGGATTTTTGTAATTTATTTTAGAGATCTCTTTATTTTAAGGCCCGGTGCGCAGTTGGGCCCTAGGCTCTCGCCTTTCTGCATTCCAGTTCAGGCAATCAGCCGCTGCTTCAGTATCTGGACACAGGACACCTGGACCTTGGGAGGCTGGATCGTGGGCCCTGGGCTACTCACGTGTGGTGTGGTGGGTCAATAATTAAGCATAACCACGTGTTCTCTAATATTTTAAGGCTAATCGTGTGAGAATTAGAAGACGATTATTGTCGGTGCGAAATGTGGCCAACAAGTAAATATCTATAGTTTTGCCGTGCGTTGTGATCGGATGTGGCCTAGCACTCAATGACACCACGTCCAGTTAAGGTCGGTCGGTGACTTTATTCCTGAGCCCAGGTGCTCGAAGTTTGTTGTGGGGTTACAAACAATTAAGGAATGAGAAAGGGGGTGTTTAGAGGTCTGGTCGGACTCTGATCCGAGTAAAAGAGAGTGATGGATGCTCAAACGTGCGCTTAGTCTTGGAGCGTTTGCTCTGTGTGTCCGAGCTTATTAGCTGTTGAGAGCATGTAGACTGTGTAGCTGTTGAGCTGTCTTTGCTCCTTCTAGAGCTGTTGAGCTGTTTAGCCGTTGTGCTGTTGTCCTCGAATCTTCGAGTCTCCCTGGTAGAAGAGAGCGCATCCCCTTTTATAGTTGAAGGGGATGGCCTTACAAGTAAGAGAGAAAGAGAGAGTGCATACGAGCGCTACCTAGTCTCGTTGCCCACGCCATCGGGTACGGGATGGTCGCCATCGTCCACAATACTGTTTATGCTCATACGCGTCTGGCTGGCTCTACCGTGTTCGCCTGGTACGACAAACGACGGCGCCCATAATACTGTTTATGCTCTGACGTGCCTGGCAGGCTCTACCGTGTTCGCATGCTACGGCAAACGACGGCACCCATAATACTGTTTATGCTCTGATGCGTCTGGCAGGCTCTACCGTGTTCGCCTGGTACAGCAAACGACGACGCCCACAATATTGTTTATGCTCTGACGTTTTTGGCAGGCTCTACCGTGTTCGCCTGGTACAGCCAACGACTGCGCTCACAATACTGTTTATGCTCCTGACGCGTCTGGCAGGCTCTACCGTGTTTGCCTAACATGCCCCGACGGCACCGTCCTGCAGGTGCGCAGGGCATGGCAGGGTACGGTCCTCGGTATTGCGGTTGACTTGAGCGCCTAACCTTATCTGCTCCGCCTGCTCCCCGGGCGCACACCGAGCGGGTGTCCCCGGTCGGTCGTTCCTAATTGGCCCCTACCATGTCGATCGGGAAAGAGCAGCGAGCAGAGGTCCGACGTATTCTCGGTCGGAGAAAGGGGTCGGAGTCGGACTGTGGTCCCACCACGGCTAGACCTTCCGGTCGCACCTCCGATCAAATCTCTTGACCGGAGGTGCCGGTCGGGGGCCGGATCGTGATCTTGACCTGTCATTGTGTATCTGGGCCGGCCCAGACACGTGCTGTCGCTGCGCCGTCTGTTAGGCCGAGTTTTGTAGAGAAGCGGGTCCATTGAGGACCCCGGATGCATCTATCTGCAGTAGTACAACTGCCGTAGAATATTTTTATTTTATAGATGCATCGATGAAAGTAAATAATACTGTAAATGATTTGTAAAGCCAGCGCTATTAGATGGGGTATATATACATTACACGAGGTATAATGTAAATAATGTGGGGATTATTCAGAAGAGCAGAAACATATGCATACGGCTACAATCCAATAACAAATTCTTTATCACACAATTTTTAACAAAATTTACAATGAGCATAGTATAAACACAGAGTTTTGTTGCTAGTCTCGATCTGTCAACAGGTAAACACAAAAAGATATAAGAATAGCAGATTAGCAGTAGAAGACGACGTTCAATAAAAGCACTTTGCTCACACAGCTAACATGCACCAATGCCCACATTAGAATCCATGTCCTCCCCCGTCATTATCCTTGCGGTTACTATTATTAATCAGAAAGGAGATGGCGACTTCTTTCTTTATGAACCTGTACACAGATGGTCCGGGTGTGATGCCAGCCGATCTGCCACAACTGGTGGATGCAAAATTACAGAGGAAATGAATGAATATCTATGTGATAATGAGGAGTTATCTCCTCAGAAAATCTTGGACGCCTTGTTTCAGATGGGGACGCCTTATTATATCAATAGAAGCACACACGTCGAGAGTTCTTCGTTCAAAAAAAATATCGTTAACCGAAGGTAATACATATGTAAAGGAAAACTCAAATGCTACGTCCAGGGCAGGATTTAGGCATGGGGGCCATTCCGACAATGAAATACACAGGCATACTTAAATTGCCGTTGCAAGATCATAACAATCAAATCAACGCTTGATTTGTGATACAAAGAAAGCTAAAAAAGCTTGAGATTTTTTTTTAGATTTTTAAGGCATGGCTCAAGTCAACATTACAAAAGACCATAAACATTACAACATGTGGATGGATGCATCTGTAATTAAAGAAACACCTCGGGACGAACACTAACCCCTTATCTTACCAAATTATATATCATATATGATGTATCATTCTAATTCGGCCCTGTTTGGATATGCTTCTCGCCACCACGTGGTGCTGTAGGAGAACCGCGGCCGAGGAGCCGCGATATGTAAAATCAGAGACTCAGTCCAATCTTGCAGTAGACAAGTCACGAGCGGTTGAGAAAATCATGCCCACCACAGGGTGTTTGGCATGCTTCTCATCGATTCCCGTGACCGAAGTTAGTTAATCGGATTATAAGTGTATCCAAACAGGACCTTCATATGCTATAAAAAATCACGTCAATAATAGGATCAAAGAATAAGGAATCCCTCAACCTCAAGGAAACGGACTGTAAAAGAAGTCGCTTCCTATGGATTGGGGCTCATCACATTTGAGGCGGCAAATGCAAGGTAAATTGGAAGCGTTGTAACCGTCTAACTGCCCTACCAAGTTTAGAGGTTTGGGTATCCTCGACTTCTACAAATTTGTAAGAGCACTTTGCCTACGCTGGTTGTGGCATGCTTGGCGCTCTGAAAGTAAACCTTAGGGTAGGAATGGATTTACCTTCTGATGAAATTGATCGGCAACTCTTCAATGTAGCATCGAATATTACACTTGGGGATGGCTCCAAGGCTCTTTTTTTTTTGCATTCAGCATGGCTGGATGGTGTATAAGACACAGCTTCAACCATTTTTTTCAGCAAGCAAGAAGAGGAACAAAACGGTACAACAGGTGTTGCAGGACAATTCATTGGTGCATGACATAAAAATTCTAGCAATCAACACGCCTCGGCAGTTGAAATTTGTTGTCCTCGTGTACACCTCAATGTGAGCGCAACTGATCATATTGAATGGACGCTCGACACCAAATGGTGGTACACAATTTCATCGATTGTTTGACATCGAACTAGATACTAATTGAGAGAATTCCTTATTTGACACTAGATAAATGACACGTTCCTTTTTTTGACCCTCAAAAAAATTCCGTTCCCTATTTGACACCGAGTTCAACTTTCATTCCTTATACGACACTCCGTTGGATTTTCCATCCGCGAACCGTTAACTGCAATGTGAAAAGACGATTTGCCCCTGTGGGCCCCACCACCCTTTCTCCTCCTCTCCTCCCTTTCTCCCTCTCCTTCAGCCTGCGAAGCACGGCCGCTGCTGCTTGCTCCATGCGGTCGCGGTGGTCGTGGCGTTGTGCATGTGCGCGCAAGCGCAATGGGAGGGGCGCAGGTGGCGCCGCTTGGGACCGGAGGGGTCAGCTGTGCAGAGAGAAGAGGTGCGCGGCACACCATGGTCGCCCAGCGGAGTTCACCCCAACAACTCAAACTCAAGCTAGGAGACACTACGGAGAAGATACTTGGTGCGTTGAATCGGGAGCTCACCGCGAACTCAATGTAGGGGACCTCGTCGACGAGAGTAGGCTGGAGAGGGAGGGAGCCGAGGCGAGGCGGACGGCAGCTCCGGCGAGGTCACGGGAAAAGATGTTGCGGGTGCGGATTGACGGCGAGGAGTAGCGGGGTGATCTTGTGGTGTCTCTCATGATGCCGGTGGGGGGGAGAAATCGAGGCCAAGATGGCTCAGGCGGGGAGATCGACGACCTCGAGCTCGGCTCACATCAATGGCGGCAAGGGCGCCTGTTCCCTGAGGCGCAGGGAGGCGAGAGGCCAAGCGGAGAGGCGAGGCGGTTGCAGTGCGGCGTCTGCAGCGTGAGTCCTGGACCCTCCTTTTATAGGGCGAGGAGGCGAGGGGGGGCCGACTACGGAGCGCTTGTGGCGGCGTTAATGGCGCCGGTTCTGTCGCATGCAGAGGATTGAGGAGAAGGGGAGGAGAGGAGGAGAAGGGTGGTGGGGCCTGGGCGCAAAATCGTCTTTTCACATCGCAGCTTAACGGTTCACGGATGGAAAATCCAACGGAGTCGTATATAAGGAATGAAAGTTGAACTCGGTGTCAAATAGGGAACGAAAATTTTTTGAGGGTCAAAAAAGAAACGGGTCATTTGTCTTGTGTCAAATAAGGAATTCTCTCATACTAATTTAGAAGCCCTGGGCGCTAGTCAAATGCAAGTTTTTTTTTTGCTTGGCTACCCGTCCAAGACCGCCTTTGGACAATAGATCGCTTGGCTTGAAGAGGATGGCCAAACCACCGTTTCTGTCCTCTTTGTCATAGCAAGGATGAATTAGTGGTACACTTGCTTGCATATTGTCAATACATGTATACAACCAACGAGTTTGGTCTAGAGCGAGGACTTGGACCAAGGGACAGTTCCCTGTCCCTTTGGGCTGGGCTTCCTTTCGATTTGTGTCCATTTGGTGGCATGCGGTGGGAAAGGCCGAGGGCATGCCTGTTAAAGCCATCCATTTGTTGGCAATCTTGGTGGCTTGGGAGCTCTGGAAGGAACACAATATGCTATAATCTTTCAACGACACTACTCCCCACTATAGAAAGCCTAATTGCGAAAAGCAAAGAGGAAGCGAGGACCTTCAAGAGGGTAGTCCTCTAGTTGATCTCTCTGACTTCGTGCCTTTTCCCCCTTCTTTTCAAACTTCTATTTCACGTTTAAATGTGCTCTTCTTCTCTATTAGTATATGTTGTCTGTCATTTACATCTTCCCTTTGTCGAACTAAACAAAGAAACTAGGGCCTCCAAAAATACTATAATTTTTTAAATAGATGATAAAAAATAAACATGGCCCATTTTTCTTGTATATGTTATCGTAACTTTTATAGTTTTAAAATTAAAATTCCAAAATGTTATATTTGAGTTTTTTATTACAAAATTACAAGGTATTTTAGGCTTCTAGATTCTTCGTTTCGGATTAAAAAAAAAGACTAAACGGCATGTCTAATAGAAATGGTTCCACGTGTGTACCATGGGAAAACGATTATTCTCATGGAAAATTGATTACTCTCATGAAATAGATATTGTTCTACCCAGGAACGACTTTCAAAAGGAAGAATGGAATACAGGTACATTTCATTTTATGGGAGAACAAAATTATAGAATGACAACCTATGATTTTTTGTATTCCGTGTATTTTCAAGATATTTCTGTAATTTGCGCAACAAATTGTATTAAAAATAAAAAATTCAATTCAGCACATCCATAACCAATTAGCATGGCGACAATGGATCGCCTTGCCTTCGTATTTCACATTGCAGTATGAGCAAACATATACATACAACTGCTATGTCAATATTCCAAAAACTATTGAAGAACACACATTTACATTTTATTTCACACTGACTGCAGAAAACAGCCCAAACCCAGACACTTCAGTGTCTAGCTGCATTTAGCTTAGCAACATATACATATGAGTTCAGCAATCATGCGTATATACTGTTCCACATTTACAAGACAAAGCATATCAGTTCAGCAATCTGAATATACTGTTTCCATTTACAAGACAGGCATAAGTAACACATAAACCAGGCAGCATTTTATTTTGGAATACACAAGCATCGACATACACGCACAATATAAAAGGGTCCCAATTTCATTATTGATGTAGAGAGCAGGCGGCTTGCTCTGGTTTACAGGTCACTGGTGATACCAGCCTCACAGAAGGCAGTAACAAGCTTCGGCAGAAGCTTACCAAGCATTATCTTGAAACCGGTTGAACAGTTCTTGCTGCCGTCCTCTGATATGTATGCTTTGTCGTGCGCATGTCCAACGAGATCACCCCCAAGATAAGCCTCACAAGCATCCAGAATGTGTGGGGCACGACAAGTGAAATGCTCCTTGACCAACTTCTCAAAATGCTGAATTCAGACAAGGGGACAACTCCATCAATACATATGTTAACAATTAAGTGATTAACAGTGAGTGATGCAGCAGAACTTAGCTAAATCAATACAGATTCCCACGGTACATACTATACTCAACTCATAGCATTATAAATTCAGAAGCATTCTTTACTTCAGAGCTGTTTGATTGAAGTTTAGTTGAACTCATAGCATTATGATTTATGAATTCAGAAGCATTCTTTACTTCTGAAGTTTGATTGAAACATACTAACTGTTTGAAGGTAGATGCATAAGAACTAACATGTTTTCAGAGACTAGTCAGTATGACAACTTCAGAGCTGACAACATACCTTTGGTGGCTTGTGTAAAACATACATCATGGATTTGCATGACAGCAGGAAAGCATTCTCATTGTACGTGATGGAGTTCTTCTCTCCATCAGCCTTACCCACAAATTTGTCATATCCTGCCTCATTGAAATAAGGTTTTTCATTGAGAACAAGGGCCTGAAGCGATAACAACAGCTGAAGAACAGTTGAGTTCTCAGCATTCCACACTTCATTACCAGTTCCTGTCCATGTCTTCAGGAGGCTGAGACATACTTTTCCCGATTCATACAAATTTGGATTCAAACGGAGACCACCAGAGTGATAGTGAACAGACTGGAAAGAAAATTTTACACTATTTGATATTTGAAAAAAAAAGAACTATAAGATTTATACAAGAACAATAGAGACTGGAATGGAAGAGCTTACAGGTGGTTCATGGGGATAGTCAGGAGGAAAGAAAATATCAAAGAAAAAAAGATTGTCATGATAAGGTGTTCCAGCTGCCCCAACAATGCAAGCCCTCAGAAGATCCATCCTTTCCTCATAAACTCTCACATGAATACCATCTGCATAATTAAAACAAAGCATACATATAAACATCATACTAGAAAATATAACCCATCAGTTTTTAAGAAACATGCACTTGATACAACATCTAATAGTCAGTATAACTAATTGTTTACCTACATCTAATGATCAGATTCCATGATTGCTTAGTACTTGACTATTAGGTGATACTTTTTCAGCCACCAAGGACAAGAAACCCTACAAAGAATGCCATCTTTATGCTTTCAATTGTTCATTCATGTAGCACTTCGATAGCTTGTTTTACACTGAATATGCAAAGGTATCGAGTTGCATGCATCGACCAGTTCAACTCAAAATCTTAAGCTTACGGTGAAGGGTGGGCAATTCACTTTATATTTCAACAAAAGGTCACATAATAAGCTACACCTAGTTGATTTCAGTACTCTGTAATGCCTATGAACAAGTGTAACTGCTTGAGATGGAATATCGTGGACCAGAACATGAGATAATGGCGAGAATGCTCTCATCAACTCCGGGGTTTTCCCAAAAACCATGAAACTCTGATCAGTCGACTTGGGTGTGCAAAGCTCTTTACTAGATTGATTCCTAAACATGACCTACCTTTATATACTAGGAGCCTTCTAAGTAATGTAGGAAACAGGAAGTAAACTAAGAAATGGACTAGGACTCAAGACATAGCAATCAATCCAACGAACCTAGGAATGTACTAGTATTTTTTTTTGAAACAGTAATATGGTTTCCATGACATGGAATATTTGCCAGTGGAGTGTTATGACTTACAACTGGCCTTAAACACCAGTGCAAGTATGCCAGCACTCAATGTTATGGTACATATTTGCTACGATAGTATTGACTATCTCTAAGAAATAATGAGTGAATTAAACAGCTACTGAAGTTTCAGATTTACTAACAGGTACAGGTTACAGAAAGAACAGCTAATGAAGTTTCAGATTTACTGAATTAAACGGTAGAAAAGCTCAAAAGCACACCTGGTAGATCCTTTTGCAGGATGTTCCATTCCTGTTGCACCTTCTTCAGCCAACCTCTTGTAACCTAAAAATAGAAAATAACCATCATTACACATAATTTTCCATTCGCACCAATGACTATTGTTTGAAAAAAAATGTCAGTGAAAGCTTCAGAAGCTGCATTACACTTTCATGGCCATTTTCCTTCACAAAATGATGATCCAAACAGTCAGTGACCACATCAAATCTTTTTGAGATGGCATCTCCTGAAGAGAGAATTGGCTTCTCAATCTGCGCCACAAACTTCACTATCTGTTTTTCTTTTGGCAATTCTTCTGCACATGGCTGCATTTCTGCCATCTTCACAATTTCATATCGAGGATCTACCAAAACCTGGAAGAACAAATTCACTTTAGAACTCTGAAAAAAAAATGAATTTGGCTGAATTTGCTTGACAAATAACTTACTGAGCTTGGAGATGAAGAACCATGAGTACCAAACAAACTAGCAGCCACATTTGTCAGGAAGTCAAAAGCTGTCTTGGGAAATAGAAAAGCAGTGGCTTTGCACAAGGACACAGTGCAGCCTTCAGTAGACTCCAGAGCAATCTGAACAAAAAACAAAAAATGTTCAGCCATCACTTAATACAGTTTAAAAAGTTGAGAAAGAGAGGGAGAGGGAGGGAGGGAGAGAGGGTGGGAGAGAGAGAGAGAGAGAGAGAGAGAGAGAGAGAGACAGACCGACCTCATGGTGCATTTCCAGCTGCTCAGCCTCGTCTAGCGAATCACCAATTGTATGTTCCTCATTCATTGATTCTAGAGAACTATTATCAAGAAGCTTGTCCAATCCAATTATCTCAAAATGTTGCACCTGCCATTGGACAAGAGAGAAATGTGTTACCACTAGTTTGTCCAGACCCATATCTCATGCTCAAAAAAAAAGACTGGAACATATAACTAATACATGGCAAATAAATGCAGCTTAAGAAAGTAGACAACTAACTAACCAAACATGACCAGGACCCAGGACAGACTGACGAAGTTAGTGGCAGAGTTAAAGCTAAGTTACCTTGGATATCACACCATTAGCCCATTGCACTTCAATTCCATTGTCCTTGTACCCAAGTACATTTCCGATGCATGATAAGAAGCCAGAGGAGGTAACCAATGATTCTTTGCTTGCTAATGACCCATTTGTGAGATCTGCTTCAGACTTGTCTATGTTCACAGCTGACCTGATAACGACCTCACCAGTGCAGAAGGAGAAATCTGGGTGCTCTACTAGCTCATAAACACTTACAGTCTCCACTGCAGGGTCACTTCCATAGCTGACAGTGTCACTATGTGCTGGACCAATCCATTTTACATTTACTGTCCGCTCCAGTGCATCCACATCTCTCACTATTGCCGTTCGCTGACATCTTGCAGCGTCCTCTACAGTCAGTTTTTCTAGGACATATTGACCTGGCCAAAAATCATGGTCACCAAGGGTACTCACAGGGACTAATGCCTGGGGTTCTAGACCAAGAGATACAGTTCCATTCTGCCACAGAACATCAACAGTGCTCTTTGTCTTGGCAACAACATATGTTTGAGAACAATCTGAACCATAACTTTCGAAATACATGTGCCCATGAGAGTCACACTTATGGTCTTCACTAAGAATACAAGACTTGCCAGAATCCATCCAGAGACATCCATTATTGTCGGCCATAAGAGCACACCAATCACCTAGTTGCCAATTAGCGTAAGGGAAACATGACAGCAATGCGAGCTTCTTTGGGTCCTGAATGTTTGGAGGACTTGATGATTTATCTCCCCAAACATTGGTCACAGATGTGATCCAGTTCACATGCACCAGCCCTACATCAACATGAGAGACAATACAATCATCTCTACTGGGCCTCCATGATCCACACAACCATGTTGCCGACTTGGAAACTGACGGATCGACTATCCTCACACGTTGGCCAGGATAATAAAAGTAAGGTGCATCTTCAAAAAGAATAGGAGGAACGGGCTTCAGTACATCCGAATCCCTTAACAGGATTTCACACTTCGCTCCATCACTGAACAAAAGTGTGACAAGATCAAATGCTCTGATCACTCGTCCAATCCATGGCCCCATAACAACGCGGTCACCGGAAACAAAAGATCTCACTCTTGATAGCTTCTTGCTGTTTACATCTTTAATTATGTCACCTGAGCTTGTCTCCAAATCAACAAGCATTGAAACACCAACAACACGTCCCAGCTGACCTGAGGGATCAGAAACAGGGCAGACTATATCCCCATGCAGAAATCCCCTTTCAAAAGTCAGAAAATTATCAATCTTGCCAATGCTCTCATCCAGGCTGGACAAGATGTTTTGGGCATGGTCGCTATATGCAAATTCACATTCTTGGTCTTCACTGTCACTGGTCCCAGTATATGACTCACTATCTGAGTCAATTGCAAACAAATCCATAATTTCAAGCCCTGCAACGTCACACTTGGTTATTGATACGGTATAAGACAACCTTGTTAAGAAATGTTACTCCACAATTACCTACCTTCTTAGTAAGGTGTGCCTGCTTGGGTAACGTGGTAATCTCAAGAACAAACAACAATATGCAAATTGATGTTCAGAATGTCAATATACCAGCTGGCCAAGTATTGCTGCAGAAAATAATGGAAACATAAGAGGATCAGAGATTGTAACGAGAGAAAAAAAAGAACCATATCTCTTTATAGTGTTTGCAATGTACTGGGAGGTACCAGCACCTAAACAATACCAAACATCCTAACCTTATAACTTAAGGATAATTTACAGGGGTTTTGTCACAAAAACTTTCAAATTCTTAAAACACTTGGCGTGCTCGAAATTTATCTGTTTACCATCTAGTTCTGCCATTTGCCATTGGATTGTGTGTTGCTCCACATGCTTATTTCTTTTTTCTTTCCCTTCCATTCTGCCATGACCATAGCAACCACATCGAGTGGCAGAGAAACCTTGTGGAGACTTTTCCATTATCACCTTATGTAATATACTAATCTATTATCCATCCACTGAAATACATATGTATGGCCCCATAGCCTTCTACTGATGCTGATGTCACAATTCGTTTTCATCTTCACAGCCATTATCAAATTAACCGAGTGAGGATTGGATAAGCCATAAGCATTTCTCTCTAACCTTGTGTTCTAATTTTGAGTTACATGTCCTACATTTAAGTGCATCTAGTTATGGATCATTGGGATACAAGTAATGAATGGCCATCACAGCTTTACAGGAACCACAAATGTCACAGGAAATCGGTGTATTACCTTCCAGAATTACTTCTTGATATTTTCGTACAACTTATGTGCAGGCAGGCAGCACACTTGACTGTTAATGCCAAAGGAGAATTACCCAGATATAGATGCTAGTACACACAGCTGAAGGAGATTTACCAAAAATAGTAAATATAAATGGTATTTAGTGCCAAAGGAGATTTGCCCGAAGAGCAATATGAAACAAAAGCTAGAACTAGTGCCAAAGGAGATTTGCCCAGAGAGATATCTGAAGCAGCTAATGCCAAAGGAGATTTGCCCAGAAGAACTATTAATAAGTACTGCCAAAGGAGATTTGCCCAGCAAATCAGATGATAAGAAACCTTATGAAACTTCCATCAAACTAGATGAGAATTTCATAACGGATATCATTTGGAAGTCTCTTTGCTGCTGATAGTTCATTGGACGAGGAGAATATGCTCAGGATAACCAACAAAGTGATGCACCCTGAACAATGTTTGCCAAAGGAGATTTGCCCTAAAACAAGGATTCTTTCATAAAGGGAGGTGATTCCAATAGAGGAAAGACCAGCTGACAGATGATATACTCTGGATGATCACAGAACATAAGTGACCAGGAGCATTGGTCCATAATCAAGCCCAATCACACAGAAGAGAACAGGCTACCATCTGGTGACCAGTACTCCTCAAGAAAGCAACCAAGATAACAGCTTTTCATCGGTGGGGGCTTCACTTATAATGAGATCACATAATAGAGTGGCCTATCAGGTTCAATTGCCAAGATCAGCTGACCCTGTAACCATAGCAAGACAAGATTAGTCCAAATGGTCATCATACTACAAAATAATACCATGCAAGCCCACAAAGAGAAAAAAATATTTACATGCTTCAGAGAAAATGGTGATCAAGGAAACTGAGACTTTCAAGGACGAATACGGTAGAAAATGCCCTTAATTTTCTCACTATACTAGGCTATTTCCAGGAATGAAGTTTGTTGGGTATATGAAAAGTGAAAAGTTAAAACTGTTTCTAAATTAGAAGTTATTGCGTAAAAATGAATGGGGCAGATCAGAAATATGATTCTCAGAACAAATAATTATTGATTAAAAAATGCTCAAACATATCAAAAAAAAAATTTGCCATTGCATTCGAATTACCATTTTATTTCTGAAACACCATAATAATATAGTCCAAGACACCAAAAGAATAAAAAAGTCAGTTCAAATTGACATAAATACAAAAACATTTTATTCCAACAACAAGAAAACCTAGATATATTAAGATTATTATCCAGAATGACAGCACAAACAGTAGATATAGAGTTTTGCTTGCTAGAATACACATATACAAACATGTAGGAGTTATCACTCTGATCGATGACAACTACAGCAAACGGTATGTCCTTTTTTTCCAACTGCAAGGTAAAATAGGCATAATGAAAGATCTGAAAGTTCAGGCTGAAGCACTAATTCACCAATAGATGGGGCAGGCAAAAACCAAATCAACCAAAGAAGGCAGAGTGGATGATTCCCTAAAATAACCTGTACTTCAAACTTTACATTGAAAACCCCAAAATAACCTGTACTTCCAACTTTATTTAATTGAAGAAACTATCAGACAAATAAGTTTGAATCGGGGAAACAACTAGTTTTTTTAGTTAACACAAATGTCATTTTGTAAACTTGACCTGGGAAATTGAGATTCTTCCTGGTAAACATGAAGATAACAAGAAATCGCACACACGTCAACATCATAATCACTCATAAGCAGCTATGACAGCCCATTCAATGAACAAATCTTCTGAATAAATCAAACACAACCAATTATCTATCCATGCTAGTTACATCCTCCTAGAAGCAAACAAAGATGGAGTCAAACTAAATCTTAGTACCCTATACACCAATCAAATAAGACAAACAAAATTCCTTAGTCCCACAGCTCCAAATCCAACAAAGGAGTCAGATATTTCGCTTTCAATCAACAACAAAGAAGTAACGACACAAGGCCAGTGATAACCGAATTTCTCACTGGGAACCTGGCAAAAACACAACTGCCAAAAATGAACAATATAGGCATATAGCATAAATAATTCGCGCTCCTTAACAACGATCACGCGGCTGGTGTTCGCCGCGGCAGGAGTCGGGGAGTAGCAGCGGCTGCGCCGGCACAACAGGCAGGGAAGCCAGGGGAACCGCCGGCGCCCCCGTTAACGACATGCGAAATGAACCTTGAAAACAGGAACCAAATTTGAAGCCTGACGAAAATGGCATCCATACCTGTCGCAGTTCCAGCCCGCCGCCATGCTCGCTCCCACGACCCCGTCCCGCGAGCCCAGACCCGAGCACCGAAGAAGAGGAAGCTACTATCCTCCTCTTCCTCCACGCCTCAATCCATCCCCGAACCCTTCGACCATGGCCAGCAAGCTCCTGAATTCCAACGGCTCCAATTCCTCCAAGGAAGCAGAGGCCAAGACGTGTAGCACCACCACCACCAAGTCGCACCAATCACAGCCCGGAGCAGTTGAACACTGGAGTGATCGCGCCCACCGATATTTCAAGTGGCAGTGAGGACGCGAGGAGGGCGAGAGGACAGGGAGCCTAGAGAGAGAGAGAGAGAGGGAGGGAGTGGGAGGTTCTTGCTGGGTGCTCGGCGGCTGCTCGAGTGGTCGGGGTGGCTGTGCCGGTACGACTGTCTCAACCTGGACACCGAAACTTAAAAGGGGCAGGAAGACATTCAAAATCAGTTTCCAACAGCTTTATATAGGGTCTGTTTGGTATGTTGTTGAGCTCAGCCTGGCTCGTATCCCCCCGCCAGCCCTTGGCAGGCCTGGCCGAACACATGCAACTAGACATTGTTTGGTTGCTCGGTTCAAAAGAGCCTAGCTAGTGTGAGCTTTGTTTAGTTACATGTATGGATAGACAGATGGGACAGATAGATGCATGGTAGGGTGTTTGGTTGGTTGCACAAACTCAAGGTTCGAATACCTCTTGCATCATGTGGTGAGTATACCTCCCAACCTTCATGTGCATAGTTTACACATGATTGACTACATCAGCTTAACAATGACCATAACTAACAACAGAATTACAACACTATTAACATAACATCTTTTGACTTAAAGGAGGCAACTTGTTTTTCGGCCGTCCCATGGTTCTTCATTCCCTTGTCTCCCAAATTGGCATCTTCTTTGTCGGCCGTCCCAAAGAAGGCAGCAGTAGCTTCTTCTTTGGTCTTGTACTTCTTGAAGAGTGCTCTAGGAAACACATTCACATGTTCATGACACTCCTCCCAATTTGTAAAAATCCCAGTCTTTCGTCCACAAGTAACAACATACCAGAACCAAAAAATAGCAAAGAGGCATATGCTCAGATGTTCCAAACAGTAATTGTAAATAAGGTATATGCTCAGCCTAAAAAAACATCATTGGCATGAGGCATTAGGTGCCTGCAGCGAGATTGTGAGGGAACATTCAGTGAGGGTTCCATCACCAAGCATTAGGGTTTCAAAATGAAGAGGAAGAGGCAAAGGGAGGGGGAGAAATCACTTGCCTATATAGGCCTCAGATCCACAGCACCTGCAGAGAGAGAGGGGAAGGTTTAGGAAGCCATGAATCGATGAACTACTGAGCAGAGAAGAGGAGATCGAGGTGGAGCACATACGTCTCCGAAGGTGCTCCCACGGCGAGGGAGTGGTCCCAGATCCGGCGAGGCAACCAAGGCCAGATCAATCAAAAAACATCACAGGTAATGAACATGTGCTCAGATCAATTCAAAAACATCACAGGCAATGGACAAGTGCTCAGTTCAGTCATAAAGCATCACAGGCAATGGACATGTGCTCAGATATAAGAAAACAAATATCACAGGCAATAAGGCAAGTGCTCAGAATGAAATTGTGCAAATCACAGGCACAGGCTGGTGCCCATATCAAGTTCAGAACCACAAGGTTCACATCATTGGCAATGGACTCATGGTTAGATTACCACCACTAGGTTGATCTAGGTTGTAGGTGCAGGGTTATCTAAGACACTAACTATATGTTAGTGTTAGTAAGTAAGCTATGCAGGATCAGATCAACTACACAAAAGAGAAGGTCAACCCACTACACATCCACCAGCTGTAGTTAGGTATGCACAAAAGAGGCCACCACTGCATAGGGACAGGCACTGCATCAGAAGACCACCATGATAATGCAGGCACTGCACAAAAGGATCAACCCCAAGCTGTGAAGCCTTCACATGTAGTAGTGCTTGGCCAAGTAGGTCCTTAGCCACAGCTCACGGTGGGAGTCAGACATCTTGACAAAAGCTGAACCCAAGGCCTTGTTGTCCAGCAGATGGCCATAAGCACACATCAGTGCTTTATCAGTGAAGCCTGGCACAAACATAACAGCACCATACAGCTCAGGATGGGAATCCTCAACCTTGGTCGACCTAATAGCATCAACAACATCCTTCACTGCCTCTGCCATGCCAGTGAATAGAACAACATCCTCTTCTGCCAGCATGGATCTCTTCCTTTTGTTACCAACTCCTCCCTCACTCTTGGTATCCTCAGGAGTCACAGTCTTGCCACTGTTCAGGATCTCAGTAGGCTCAGTCTTTAGTGAGCTCTCAGCACAGTCAGATGGTGTGCCAAGTGGCTCATTGGAGCTCATAGCCCACTTGCCTGTTGCCTAACCGTTGCCAAAGATGACCATCATCTGCTTGTAGTGTTGTATGGGCTTGTTGAGCAGTGGAGCATCATTGGGGTGGTCCTGCATAATGAACTGTCCCTTGTTAGCCATAATGACAAAATGTTTCAAAGAGTCATCTAACAAATCAAGTTGTAGTATCACAGGTTCTTGCTCACCTTGGTATGACCATTGTAGTGTTCCTCCTCAAGAACAATCATGCAGTTGTCCTCATCCCACTGAGCTCCACTAAGGTCTCTCAGCTTGGACAGTTTCACCCACCTCTGCCTCCACTTCCTCAGGTGGTTGTACACCTAGGTACCACTAACTTCATGACCACAGAACTCTTGCAGGGCCTTTGCCACCTTGTTCAGGTGCACTTCTTTGAAGCCCTTATCAGTCCTCACTCCAGTGGTAATGAGCTGGCACATCTGCTTTAGCACAAAGGCAGACATGGGCTCAGTCCACCTCAGAGAGGTCCTCTGCTGAGCAACCACATTATCACCACCAAAAGACCACCATCCAGTCCAGGGAACACAAGCTCATCAGCAGGCATCATCTCCTCAGCCATAGCCTAATTCATCATTGCACATGCCCGAGCCTCAAAGACAGTGTGTATTATGTCAAGAAAAAATATCATTGCACATGCCCAAAGCCTCAGCATAAGTGTAGTATCACAGAAAATTTATCATCATTGCACATGCCCAAAGCCTCAGCATAGGTGTAGTATCACAGAAAATTTATCATCATTGCACATGCCCAAAGCCTCAGCATAAGTGTAGTATCACAAAAAAAATATCATTGCTATTGCCCAAAGTCTCCGATCAAGTGTAGTATCATAGAAAATTTATCATCATTGCTATTGCCCAAAGTCTTAGATCTAGTGTAGTATCACAGAAAAAAAATATCATTGCTATTGCCCAAAGTCTCAGATGAAGTGTAGTATCATAGAAAAAACATCATTGCTATTGCCCAAAGTCTCAGATCAAGTGTAGTATCACAGAAAAAACATCATTGCTATTGCCCAAAGTCTCAGATAAAGTGTAGTATCACAGAAAAAAACAGTATTTGTCCATGAATAAAATGAATTACAGATAAATTAATGATACATAAAAGAACTCTAGACTCTAGAAAGACCCCTTTTAGCCCACATGTGATTAGCCCATTCATCCCTCTGAAGTGCCCAGGCAGCATTGTCATCCATATGAGTAGGATGGGGCTGACTGTTTGTGTCATTTGGTACCCAAGAGAACTCTTCTGGAATAACCTCATCAACCCCAAAACTAAGGATCCAGTTATGCATTATACAACATGCAAACACAAGCTTGATTTGTGTCCTCAAGCGATGGAATGGTTTGTTGGTGTCAATGATGCGAAAACGGTTCTTCAGAGCTCCAAATGCCCTTTCTACAGTTACTCTCAAACTAGAGTGCCTCAAATTATACAACTCTTTTGGGTTGGTTGGGTAGTTCCTATTCCCATATTCTTTAAGATGGTACCTACAACCTCGATAAGGAGGAAGAAATCCAGGCCGACAAGCATATCCAGCATCTACTAAGAAGAATTTGCCTAAAATAAATGTGGAGTTCAATTAGATTCATCATTTTGCAGTTACATTTGCTTCTTATTATCATAGTTGATTTAATTATCTGGTGGAACCCTCAACCCATCCTCTCTCTGTAATGCATCAGCAAGAATTGTGGCATCATGAGCTGATCCCTCCCAACCAGCCAGCACATAGGTAAATTTCAAGTCAAAGCTAACTGCTGCTAGCACATTTTGTGTGGGGGCATTCTTTCTACCCCTAAATGTAGCTTGCATCTTGGCTGGAACTTTGGCAAATACATGAGTCCCATCAATGGTCCCAATGCAGTTCTACATGGCATCCAAAATTGCATAGTAAATTGACATGAGCTAATGCAATAATATCCTAGCAGCTATATGACAGGTTTTTTTACCTTAAAGTAAGGATACCATCTATGGCTGTTGCTAATCTTTACTAGTGTCTCATTGCTTGGAGGTCTAATCATCTCTTGTCTAAGTTCACCAATAGCATACAACATATCTTTAAAATGGCGATGGACTGTCTCTATAGACCTTCTCCAGTTTTGCTTTACAACTCTAAATCGTTGGTTATGACCAACAATATGGAGAAACATTGCAACTTGCTCTTCAACACAAGAATTTATGTTGTCAGCAAGTAGCTTCTTGTCCCTAAGCAAGTTGCACAAACTAAAAAAGGGTGCCCTTCTCATTCTAAGCATGTTCACACACTCTATATCATTGTAGTTGTAAATTAAGTTCAAGTTCCTTTGGCGCTCCTCATCCCTAATGCTCATTGGACCATAACTGATCTGAGGCCGCTGACTCTAAAGCATTCTAAGTCTAGCAAATAGCAGGGCATACATAGCAGTGATAAGAGCAGCAGCACGAGCAAAAAGAATGTGTCTCTTCTCTTCCAAGTCCATCTAGAAAAAATGAATGGAATTTAAGGACAAATGCTCAAAATGACAATGTCATCATCATGGACTTGGACAAAAGCTCAGAAAAAGGATTCATCATATACTAGAACATGCTAAAAATAAGACTTTCATCATCACAGAATAGGGCAATAGCTCAGAAAAAGGCATCATCATAGACTAAGGCAATAGCTCAGGACAAAAGGAATCATCACAGACTTGGACAATAGCTCAGACAAAATGGCAACTTCATATACTTGCTCATAATCTCACAAAGTAGGACATGCATCCGAATCCAAGAACGCAGGACTCACTATCGCACGGTACAGATTAGGGGGGGGGCGAGAGGGGGAGTAGATATACAAAATACCCATGTCAACAAGCAGCAGCACCAGCAAAAGCCCAACCCAGCAGGTGAGGGAGCTCAGATCTGTAAGCACACAAGCAAAGAAAAGAGGATTAGCATACACAAAATAGGATTTTTACTTGAAAAAAACAAGAAAAAAATGAGACCTAAGAACAAGGATCCATACCGCAATAATAGCCAAGAAATCGGATCTAGTGTGCCTGCAGCGAGATCAACAAACAATGGTGACATAGGGTTTCAAATCGCACAGAAAAAATGGAGAAAGAGAAGGGGAAAAACTCACTTGCTTCGAGAGGACGCAAATCCACGGCACCTGCAACAAATCGAGAGAGAGAGGGTAGGCATTAGGAGGCCACGAATCCATCAAGAACACCGGGGGGAGGAGGAAGAGGAGGTGGAGCTTACCAGCGGCGCAGACGGGGAGCGACAAGAAGAAGAAGAGAGGGAGGCGGGGGGAGGGAAGATATAGAGGCGGTGAATGACGGAAATGGGGGAGGTAACCCTAGGATCTTCGCGCCATCTCCCCACGCACGGAATCGCCAGGCACGTGAGCTCGCGGGAGCACGGAGCGAGCCAGTTGAAGAAAAATGGCCGATTTGGGCGTTCCTCGTGAGCCAAGCCAGGAGGGGGCTTTTGCACGAGCGGAGCCTGGCTTGGGAGGGTGGCCAGAAACCAAATATGAGCAGGCTGCATCCCGGGAGCATGGTTTGCCCTTATGCGGGCAACCAAACACGCCCATAGGAGATCAATTTTGGATTGCTCGAGAGACATAGCTTAAATATGGGTATTCTCTTTTCTGTAAACCCATTTGTAGAAAGAATTCTCTTTTGAGTCTTGTTGTTGGAGAAAATGCCGAATATGTATTAAACCTTTTGCCTATAACGCTACCCAAAGGATGAATGAGTCTTATATTTTAGTTGTTGTTGTTGGAGATGGCCGAAGACTGTCTCCAATAAAGAATCTATATTGGCACTCAAACTCAAAATAGATAGCAAGAGATCCCAAATCAGCCTCCAACAGAGTATCTATATATGAGACCTATTTTAGGTTGTCTAAGAGGCACAACCTAAATATGGACATCCTCTCTCCTGAAAACCCATTTGCAGAAAGGATTATCTTTTGGGTCTTGTTGTTGGAGAAGATGTCGAATAGGTATTGAACCTTTTGCCTGTAGCGCTACCCAAAAAACGAATGGGTCTTGTATTTTAGGTGTTGTTGTTGGAGATAGCCTCAGGCAACCTAAAATAGGTCTCCTGTATAGGTACTCTGTTGGAGGCTAATTTTGGGTCTCTTGCTACCCATTTTGAGTTTGGATGCCCATATGGGTTTATTGTTGGAGACCGTCTTAGGCTATCTCGAACAACAACACCCAAAATACAAGGCACATTCGTTTTTTGGGTAGCGCTACAGGCAAAATGTTCAATACCTATTCGGCATCTTCTTCAGCAAGAAAACCCAAAATAGAATCCTTTCTATAAATAGGTTTCTAGGAGAGAGAATGCCCATATTTGGATTGTGTCTCTCAGACAACTTAAAATAGGTCTCTCTGTATAAGTACTCTGTTGGAGGCTAATTTTGGGTCTCTTGCTACTTATTTTGGGTTTGGGTGTCTATGTGGGTTCTTTGTTGGAGACCGTCTGAGAGGCCCAACCTAAATATGGACATCATCTTTCCTGGAAACCCATTTGTAAAAATAATTTTTTTTAGGTTTTATTGTCGAAGAAGATGTCGAATAGGTATTGAATTTTTTTTTTGCCAATAACGCTGCCTAAATAACAAATGCTTATTGTATTTTGAATGTCTACGGTGCGCAAGCGCAAAGGCCTCGCGTTTCCGGTGCCGCGCACGATTCTTTTGGCTTCTTTAATCGAGGGTGCGCCAAATTGCGCTGCGCTAATGGGATTCCATCCTGCCACTTTACGAACTCGCCTTTTCTTCCTCCACTCTCTCTTTTTTCTTCTCTCTCTAAGTACATTGGGAACTGGAGAAAGCTTTGGCTGGTCTTCCGAATTTTCATTTCCTTGGCGTGAAATGACGCGGACCTAACACGCGGTGGAGGTGAAACAATCAGCAGTCTGTTCATTTAGCTGCAGTCTGTTCGTTTGGCTGTAGCTTTTCGTAAACAATCGTAAATTTTTAGTCGAAACAATATTTTTTCACACAAATCAATCAACACTACTTCTTTACTGAACCAACGATAAAACAAACCAGCCAACCAAACATGCTGAGACCAGTGAATTGACCCGTTAATGGAGCTGAACGGAAGCGACTGCCGATTGGGCTCCTCTTCCCCGTGTCTCGTCGAATCGGCTTCTACTTTTGTCGGCGTGATTGCCCTGGAATTCATATTTGTTGCCGGTAGAAATTTGCCACTTTGATCCCACGGACATAGCCATTGTTACCATGGTGTGTTTGGTTCACGTTTTATACCCAGCCTGAGCCAGAGCAACCCAAAGCCTGGCTCCCCCAATACAAGATGAAGTTCCCGATGATGTTTGGTTGCCTGAGTAGCTCGAGTACAGTCACCTCCTCCTTGTTCCGGTAACATTACCTCTTGAAGGCATTACGTCGAACAGTTGGTCGGCGAGGTCATGCTCTCTTCTGGGGTTGAGTTCGCCGTCGCCGCACCATGGCCTGCTCAAGCTCGCTCGCCTCGCCCTATCGCCCACAGGCTGCGTCCTCGGATGCTCGCCGGTGAACTGAGAGATCCGCCACCACGGCCTGCTCGAGCTCGCCCGCCTCGCCCACAGGCTGCTCCCGCGGATGCTCGCCGGTGAAGTGAGAGATCCACGCCATGGCCTGCTCGAGATCGCCCGCCTCGCCCACAGGCTGCTCCCGCGGATGCTCGCCAGTGAAGTGAGAGATCCACACCATGGCCTGCTCGCCCAGAGGATACGCCCGCGGATGCTCGCCGTTGAAGTGAGAGATCCGCCGCCATGGCCTGCTCGAGCTCGCCCGCCTCGCCCACAGGCTACGGCCGCGGATCCTCATCGGGGAAGAGGAGAGAGGAACAGCACGGAGGCGCACGCGGCCGTCGAGCTCCTCCTCCACCACCACATCGAGCTCCTCACGATCGCATCGCACAGCGGAGGGCGGCGCGAGCCCGCCCAGGCGCACTGGCGGCAGCGGGGAGCAGCACGAGGCCACGGTGGCGCCCGCGGAGGGCGGCGCGAGCCCGCGTGGGCGCACCGGCGGCGGCTGGGAGCGACGCGAGTGGGTTAAGGGGAGGTGACGCAATTCACAGATGCTGCTTGGCCTAGCCTGGCTTGTGGAGAACGACTGATTCCATGTTTGGAGCAAGGGAGTGTTGGGATCCGCTCACTAAAATAATTTCGGAGGTGTCACTTGATGTTGAATAAGGTGTTTAGATGCTAATAAAAAATATAAATTATATAATTGTCAGTATTCCACGAGACGAATTTATTAAGCTTAATTAATCTAGCATTAGCACATGTTCACTATAGCACTACATTGTCAAATCATGAATTAATTAGGCTTAAATGATTCGTTTCGCAAATTAGTCGTAAGTTGTGCAAATTAGTTTCGTAATTAGTCTATATTTAATACTCCATATATATGTCCAAATATCCGATGTGACAACGACTAAAGTTTAGAAGGAGAAACCAAACACACATCAGCTGGGTGCATCCATAGCCCCAACCAAACACACCCATAAATACAAGCTCCAGCTAAAACGACTATATATTTTTAGAGCTAGGTTACATAAAAGTATCTTCATCGATATTTGGTTAAGTTGTTTTTTTTTTCTTAGATAGAAAAATAGTCTCTCTTATTCACGATTCTAGTGTATAAGGGCATGTTTAGTAGGGTTCTAGATTGGCGTAGAAACTTTTTGTTTTATATTATGTTCCTGATCAGAATCGCTTTATCAAATCATTTGGCTACTTGGTTAAATTCAGATCAGGACAACTAGAATCAAGCAAAACATCTAAAATGTCATTTCTCTTTTGTTAGTTCAGAAGAAAGTTGAACGTTTTCTTCTGATTCACATTCACGTAGAAACATTTCTAGATACGCTACGTGCGGAATAGATTCCGCCGGTTCTAACATGGAACTAAACTGTATTCTCATCAAACACACCCGTGCAACTAGAAGATAGAGCTACACCGAGGCCATAATTCTTGAGCTTCAAATGAGGCTTTGTGTTGCTGTTCACAACAGAAAGTAAAAGAAAATGAAAAAAAAACTTTGAGCAAACCGGCCTGGCGGCCATAATATAATGCTCCCAGCAATAATCCTGCACTCCCTGCCCCTCGAAGTGCACCCATCCTTTACAGGATCCTGGGATCGCCTGCAGAATATCCCTTCCACATGGCCGTTGCAACACCGCTGGAAGTGCAGGCAGCAGGCGGCGCAACGACACTGCCACACACACCCGCTGGCCTCTCCTTTTGCTTGCTTAGTTCCAGCCTTTCTTTTCGGTCACCAGAAACACGTCAAGGACTAGCCCGATTTCCAGCTCTCACCAAACGAAACGCATGAAAAACTGCAAATTGCGTCTTTGGAATGTATGCCATAAATTGCATCGCCCGGCTTTCTTGCTTCTTGTTTCAATGCTCAGAATACATGAGTTCTTCCTTTCTTTCTATTCCTACGTTTTTTCTATAAAACTAAACCAATTCATGTGAAATTTCTGTATAATTTTCGTGAAATTCTCGCATTGCAATAAGTGGCTTCTAGAGTGGTGGTGACGGCAGTGAGGACTGAGGAGGGAGGGCGGGCAAGTGGCGTTCTCAGCTCAAGGGATCATGTGCTGGCTACACTTTTTGAGGTATCTCAAGTGGATATTCTAGAGGACATGCATGGAAGGAAGTGTACGTGATGCTGAAAACGAAATGGGTTTCGGAAGATCTGCGGAATATGCTTCCATCTCATCCAGTTTGTTACGAAAGATCGGCGTGGATATATAGATTCCAATTTAACAACCATACTTTTCATGTTTGCTTTGAGTTGACACGCCGAGCCTGAGATCTCACGGCAAACGTAAAGTTGGCCTGTCTCCACTTTTCCTTTGTATCTCACGTTGGCATCTCGTATTCTCATGTAGGCATTGTTTGGCAGGTTCCTCTCCAGCTCCGACTTATACGGAGAAATTCTACTAGGCAGTTTAGTAGAAGCTGTTTGGAGTCTTTTTTTAGAGAAAAAGGAGGAGCCCTATCAAACAAGGTCGTACTCTTCTCACATGTGCTACGCTTGTTACGTTTGATCAGTTGGTTTTTTTTTGTAAATATTTGTCATTGTATTAATATATGCGCTTCTCAACGCATAATTTCTTATGCTTTTGCCAACGTTTTCCTAGCCCACACTGGCCTCCAAGAAAGAAAAACAAGGCCATTATATTATCTGACATCACGGCCTGAGTGGCTCTATATATAAGGCCCCTTTAGAATGTGGGAATTTCTCCCATTTTCTATGTTTTTCCTTGAAAAATAAATTGATCTTATGAAATTTCTATATTGAAATTCCTGCATTTTAAAGGGGCCCTGAAATGCTTCGACCGAGCAAAACCATGTGCCGAAGAAACCTTCCCAATTTCATCTTTATCTAGAGCGTCATTATTGACATGTCATATATCTACTACCTTCTTTTTGGAATACAGTGCATTATGACTTCTAAAGTTCGTAATGAAATAAAAAGACATTCTATATGGTGTTGTCCATGCTCATATTTGACATAGTTTGTTGAAAAGAAAAGTATAATTTGAGAAAAAAAACCTCAGTTAAGTTTAATCTATTTGTCGGGTTCATAAACCCGAGGTCCCTCATGGACCGACTTCCCAGTAAAGGCTCGGCCCAGCAGACAACGTTGCGAACGACGCGCAACTCTTGGGTCGGCCCAAACACCTAAACGACATGCCAGAAGGACAATCCACTCCAACCGGAAGGCCTGGCCGAGGAGGAACGGCGCCCGCTTCCGACTCTGGCCCGCCTCTCCGACCGGAAGGTCTCGCTTCCAACTCTGGCCCATCTCCGGACGGCCTCTCCGACCGGAAGGCCTGGCCAAAACACAACTTTTGACTCCGACCCGCTTCTCCAACCGGGAATGCGGCGAACCTCTACTCACAGCTTCTCTCCGACTGGCGCAATCAGAGCCGACTGGGACCAACCGATCGGGGACACCCGCTCGGTAAGGATCAGGAAACAGACGAAGAAAGTAAGGCAGGACACTCAAGTCAACCGCAATATCAAGGATAGTACCCTGTACATCTGCAGGACAGTACCCTGCGACCTCACTGACATGACAGAACCGAAGCAGTGTTGTAGGCGCCGATATTTCTTTCCCTACAGTGTTGTGGGCGCCATCAACTCCAATACCAGACGAATACGGTAAGGCTCCCCCCACGTGCCCCTTAGGCATCAACAGTGTTGTGGGCGCCGACATTTACCGTACCAGGCGAACATGGTAAAACCCCTTGTATGCCTTTGGGTATCAACAGTGTGGCAGGCACCAACGTCTGCCATACCTGAAGAAGACGATGCAACCACCCACGTGCATTTGATATTAAACAGTATTGTGGGCGCCTACCATCATCTTGTACCCTCCGGCGTGGGCAGCAAGACTTAGCAGCATACGTACTATCTTCCTCGCACTTTGTATGGCCATCCCCTTCATCTATAAAAGGGGATGTGCTCTCTTCCAAAAAAAAATCGATCAGATCACTTACTTTGATTCACCCTCTGTAACTTTAGACACTCTAAAGTTATACCAAGCACACGCTCGAACACTTAGCACATAGCGGGGCTCTCGTCACTCTCAGCCCTTCAGACCAGAGTCCGATCGAACCTCTTGTACCCCCATCTTTCTTCCTTCCTTTTGTAACCCCACAGCAAACTTCGTGCACCTGGGCTCAGGAATAAAGTCACCGACCGACTCAAACTGGACGTAGAACACGTTGCCTGAACCAGTATAAACCCTGTGTCATTGAGTGTTAGGCCACCTCCGATCACAACGTACAATAAAACTACAAATATTTACGTGTTGGTCACTTTCTGCACCGACACTATTGGTACATGTACCATTTAAGTATTTTCTTAAAACTTTTGGAATGGATTATATTATAGTACGGAAGGGAGTATCTAAAATTATTCAGAGCAGACATGCATGTTTAGTGTTTGTTTCTGAAGTGATTTGCACCTGCATCACTACTCCACTAGGACGAAGCATAATTGCCTTTCATCATGAGCATGTCAACTAGCTACGTGACACAAGAAATGAAACATTACGGTGCATTGAGGCATTGAGCTATTGACACATCATCAGCACGGGTTGTGTTGGCCAGGTTGTTCAACAAGATGTCATTCCATTTAGACCTCGTTCGGTTAGTCCGGAACGGGCCGTTTCGCGCTAAGAACCATTCCGGCGTTATACAAATTAGCAAAGGAACAGTCCAGCTGAGATCATTTCCAGGAACCGAACGAGGCCTTATTGTGACAGCATTTTGGTCACATGACCAATCCAGGTGGAATGCCACTGCGTTTATTTTTTATCTAATCTAGAACGTTCAACGCACATTTTTCATTAAAGAAAATAGAGTTTACATGACCAAGACGTGACCTAGCTATCCGCCCGAATTAACCCACAACACAGAAAGCACGACCTAGAAATAGAAACGTGGATCTAGGTCACAAGGCCAATCCTAATGGAACGTTTGGTTTTGTTGTTTCAGAGTGCCATTTTCCAAACACTAACAATTAATTGATAGTTGAAACAACTTTCTGCAATGGATGATTTAATTTTAATTTTAGTATTTCATATGTTCTCATATATGCCCCGTTCGGTTTATCTTAGATCCGGCTTGTTCGGCTTCTTTTTTTCAACCGGAACAGTGTTTTCCTCTCACAACATTTCAGCCAGAACAGTGTTTTCAGCCAATTTCAGCCAATTTTCAACAAGCCGAACGGGGCCATATTATTTAATCATAATATTAAGATACATTATGACTTGGAGACGATGTCCATGTGGAATCATTTAAGATGAAAATCCTTTAATAAGTGTTGCCATGTCATTAAAATTGCATTATATATATGTTGTAGTCGGTGATGACATGATATATGTTGTCGTCTCTTTCTTCTTTTATTTATTTTTTATAGGCCACGTGCGTCTTGTCTTAGGCCCTGTTTGGATGGCAAAATATATAGTGAAAACTACATGCTAATCATGGAAACCAATTCAAAAAACGTATTTTGGTCGTTCACACAATTTTTTTGATGGGGTCATTCACACAATTTTGAAACATGACACATAAGAATTTGTACTCACATGCAAAAGTTAGGATGCAAACGCAAACTAAAAAAACTCATAAGAAAATAAAAAATTTGAGTTGTATATGCACTAGAAGACAAAATTTTTGGGATTTTATCGCCTGAAATTTGTTTTTCCGTATGAGTTTTCAAAAGAGAGTTTCTATCCCAACTTTTGCATATGACTACATATTTATATGCACTATGGATATGCCAAGTTTTAAAAAATTTGAGCGACCAAAACACAAATTTTTTTAATAAAAAATGGTTTTCATGTTTCCATCAAGTATGCATGTTTCCACTAAAATAAGTCGCTGGCCACTAAAGAAGCTCTAATTGATCAAAACAGCTCAACTTATAGTTCAGGTTATAGCTCATTTTAAACTATTCAATCACCTAACTTATAAAAAGCCATTAACCGGCTCCTCTAGCCATTGTAGCTCATAAAAAGTTTAGCTAATCTAAATGGGGCCTTAGTATGATTGTATCACATTGATGTAATTTTCTAAGATTAATATTTTTTCTTTTTCAGGGAAAAATCAGAATGGATCAACGGTCTAATGGGTCAATTGTATAAAAACATCTATTTTTACTATTATCATTATTGAATCGACAGTTATCAGATGCTTGTGCATATATTTTCTTTTCAAAGTTTGTCCAAAGATTTGAAAGACACCTCCAGGATACTGTCCCTTCATGAACAGTTGCGCCACAATGTGTAGGTCCAATTTGCACCATAACAAAACTGCAACCAATCCAAGTCAGAAGTCACCATTGTAAATCGCGCACAGCACGCAGAAGTCCTTTTTCTGACGTACTGTACATGCACAGTTTGCACATGCATATGTGCAAGTGTAACGAAGTCCTTTTTCTGAAAATCATCCAGGCCCAATGCCTGATAGCTAATTAAAGGCACAAAAAGAATTTTTTTTGTTAAGATAACATAAAATGTTATAGCAATGGGAGGACTTTTTGCATAATGCAGTGTTGCTGTTCATAGAGCTGCTCTGATGTTTCCATTTCAAATTCCCTTTCGCTCAGCAGTAGGGTCACTAGTCCCCACCAAATTAGTTCGTCGTGGCACGAGGGCCATGTTCAACTCTGCAATCAGTGATGCACCTGTGCAGTTCCCACTAGATCTTGGAGCCACTAAGCCTAATGGGCCTACTAAAGCATTTAGGTCAGCGAATGTGTCTATTCTTGCTATCCTCCTGTTCTTTCTGACTCGTTTCATTGTGGCATTTTCCATGTTTTTCAAAATTACAATAATAGCAATGATTGGTGAAAGCTTAAAAATTGCGGGACACCGTCATCGACAGATGATGTTAGAAAGTGCTTGTTGATCTTTGTTTCAGGAAGGCAGTACAATTTTTTCAGGTAGTTCAGTCCATGTCACAGTACAACTGATCATGGAGTTAAAACAATAATCATATGAAGTCTTTGTAGAAACAATAATCATATGAAGCATGCCCTGTTCGCTTGGCTGATAAGCCATGGCTGAAAGTACTGTTGGCTGATTTGTTGTGAGAGAAAAATATTGTTCGTTAGATGAAAAAGTACGGCTTATAAGCCAAGCGAACAGGGCGTCTTTATAGCCCTAAGAAACACGCTTTATACCAAAAGTACAAGTAACTCTTGCATCATATGCCATCCTTTGTGCCATTAACTTTCCAAACAATTCAGCAATAAGCAGATCAACTAAGTTTGGTGAATGGAAGCTTAGTAGAAAACTCATCAGATTAGAATAATCTCAGAATCTTCCTAAGACCAACTTTACAAAGAAAAAAGCACAGCCCACTATTGCAGCATATTCTCTGTTATGCTCCTAATTAATATTCCAAGGTGAAGGTTGGGATTCTCTGAATGTGACCTTACAGGCAAAGGTCTCAGACCACTCTCCCAGCATATTATGCAGATATGCTTTACACCCCCCAGCCTAAATTTGCCACAGTACATACATAGCTGAGAAAAAAAAAACAGCTCAAAAGTGAGTGCTGAATTTGTGTTCAGTTGCATCTGTATTTCAGTGCCAAAAGAAGGTGGATCAACAATCAACAGGGAGATAAACAATGGCCTTTTTTCTTGTCACAGAAAAGAAAAAAGAGGCTTGCAAGTTGCTTGCAGCCAGCATGCAGAGAGAAGGATGGAATTGGATAAGCTCGTCGTCCATTCGCTTGGCTTATAAGCCGTACTTTTTCAGCCAACGAACAGTATTTTTCTCTCACAACAAATCAGCCAACCGTACTTTCAGCCATGGCTTATCAGCTAAGCGAACATGGCACTCAATCTACTTCCTTCCATGAGTGAGACTGACCATGACAGGAGGAGGTGGGGGATGGGGAAGCACCCAAAAAGGGAGATACAAAGCAGGGCGCCAGGTCAGTTGTTTAAGCCAAATGCAGGTGCTTGAGAAGAGATATGCTCCATCTCCAATCTGAATGCTCAGCACAGTTCCTCCATTACAGCCCCGGGATGGGAACCTGCGATGACACCCACCAATGGTGGCTGGCGCCCTAACTTTGCTTTGCCAAAAGTGGCTTTGCCCTTGCGCATTGTGCAGCGTTCAACTCTGACTTTTGGCGTGGCGACTTTGCGTTGGTGGAGGCGATGTAGATGAACACGGCTTCCAATTAGCCCTGGGTTGGGTGGGTCCCGATGCCTGATGCTACCACACGCCTAGGCTCAGAGGCAGAGTTCAGTTCAGTTCAGTTCAGTACACAAGACAAGATCTATCTGCAAAGATCATCATGATCCACGACAGTTGCATGCTGGTTTGGATTGGATCTTTCCGTGCGTTCTCGTGAATGTTTGTTAGCCAAATTGTTTATCCGTTTATATAGAGGTTAGTTATACAAAGTGAATGTCCGGAATGGGATGCATGCATGCATATCCATCTATCCGTGAAAGGGCTATCTTGTGTTGATACAGCAATTGAGCGCAATTGATTTCTACGGTTGGAAAAATATAACACCAGCCGGATTTATTAGAAGCATATATAGGTGTGTGAATGTGAATGACCAAAGAGACTTAGGCCTTTTTTTGTTTCCTAGGAGTTAAGAAAAATTGGGAAATAATCTTCATAATACTAAAATGAGAAATACTTCTGGATATTGGTTTCGATTTATATAATCCAAATAGGCCGTTAAAGAATGATTGATCATGCTGCGGATGAATATTGTATGGTAAGATTTCTTCCAGTCCAGTAAATAAAACAGCAGGATGAACTTGCTTGGTGCAGGAGCAAGCGGTGGCTTCACGTGGTGGCCGTTGTCATGCAGAACGGAGGTGGTCCTTGTGGACGGACACGGCGGCGATAGGTTATGCATGCCTGTGAGCTGTCTCTACTAGTGGTGGTTTATTACGGTGCGAACACAAGGTTAATATGTGCCCTTGTGGTTCAGATTTGTGATGAGTGATTGTCAACGTGACTTGTGTCTTGGGTTGAGTCAGTGAACTAACCATGGCATGAGTTTGGTTGTGCAACATGTCTCTTAGCTTGTGATGCGCAGGTGTTTAGCTTGGAGGCAGTGGTCGACGGCGAGGTGAAGGTCAAGTAGGGACGTGTCGTGCCGATGGACCAAGAGCGGTGAAGGACGGACGTGAGGCTTGGACCGAGGGACCAGAAGGCCGGGTGACCAGCTGCGGTGGCTAACATCTGGGGACATTGACAAGCGCAAGTGTACATGGAGGAGTGACCGTGTTGACTGAGTCAAGACGGCAGACGTGCGAGTCGAGCGGAAGCTCTGAAGACTTGGTGCCCGGGCGATCAAGGACGGCACTGACACGCGTCGTGTGGCGGGGATGCGTATGGAGTACGCTACTCGCGGACGGTTTGGTGGGTTGAGCCGCAAAACCATCGGATGGACAGTTTTCGAGTTTGGGCCTCAAAACCCGAATGAAGATTCCGAGGAGGAACGGACGACACGTGGCGGCATCGAGGAGTTCGCGTCGAGGCGAAACTATCTCATGAAGGGCGCGGTGGCCGTCGGATGAAGACTATCTCGGGTTAGACTATAACGCCCTCGGGTTAAGTGGTTCGACTCAAAATATCTAGGAGCATGTTTGGGATTATGTAATAGCCCGGTTAAATAAGGACCATAGAGCCCCAATCTCCGTCACTTCTTGCCATTTCATTTTCCACCTCTCTCTCTAGGTTTTCCTCCCCCTCCTGGTTCTTCTTAAGAGGTCCACCGATGAACTAGTGTCCTGGTATAATTGAACATGTGATTTTGATTGGGAATGGTGGCCCTAACCTCCTCGTGTTCTTCGGGATTCGATTTGTAAGATGCTTTTGTGATTCACGTTCGTGTTCTTCGCGTTTTTGTTTTTTCCCATTTCTTTCTTGGCTCGATTCGTCATTTTGAAAGCGTTTTGATTCGTTTTTTTTATTTGAGATGGACTAGGACGTGAGTTGATCCCTTCTACTGAAGGTTTTCATCTAATTCCGCATGGGTTCATAGATCGGGGTAAATCAAGTTTTCGGGAGAAAAACCAACATTTTCGTGTTCATCCTATTTCCCGTTGATTGGCTTTAAATTGGGCAATGATCTCTTAGAGATAGCTCATCTACTGCCTTGTGACCTTGTGATTTAAATTTGGTAGCAGTTGATTTTGATTTGGACGCAAATTGAGAGATTTTTTGTTGGAGGCGATTTTTCAGGCGCTCTGTTCTTGCTGATTCGCGATTCGCGGACAGTACGCTAGTGACCCTCGGACAGTCCGGGAGTCGAGCTCGTTTTTTGTGTTTGCTGCTGCTCGGTGTTCGTACTTGCAGACAGTCCGGCCCCCAAGCCCGGACAGTCCGGGACCCCTCGACTGAAGCGTGTCTAGAACTGTTTCAGCAAGTTTGGTTTTTGATTTTTGAAATGCGGACAATCCGCTGTACTTTAGTGGACTGTCCGCTAAGCATACTGTCCGAGTAATGTAGTGGACAGTCTGTGGTACTGTAGCAGATAGTCTGCCACTTCTACTTTGTCTGTTTGGTTCGTTTCTTGCTCGTCCGTGCTCCGATTCGAGTTTCGTCTTTTGTGTTGGATTTCTACCGCTCCAAGGAACTTCTCTAGGCTCTCTTGATGCCAGTCGACTGAAAGTTCTAGTTTGGTTTTGGTGAATTGATGAAACCATAAGTGCTAACCTAGTTTATCAAAGTATTCATGAGATAGGTAGCACATTCCAAGTGGTGAAGCAAATGAAGATCATGACATGATGATGGCAATTCCATGGTGATGATCAAGTGCTTGGACTTAAAAATAAGAAAGAGAAAAACAAAAGGCTCAAGGCAAAGATATAAATTGTAGAAGCTATTTTGTTTTAGTGATCGAGACACTTAATGAGTGTGATCACATTTAGGATCGATAGACATACTATTAAGAGGGGTGAAACTCGTATTGAAATGCGGTTATCAAAATGCCACTAGATGCTCTAACTCATTGCATATGTGTTGGGTTCATAAACCCAGGGTCCTTCGGGGACCGGCTTCCCCGCAAAAGCTTGACCCAAGCAGACAACACGCAACTCGTGGGCTGGCCCAAATACCTGAGCAACAGGCCGGAGGAGTGATCCAATCTCCGACCGGAAGGCCAGACCAAGGAGGAACAACGCCCGTTCACTGACTCCAGGCCACCTCTCTGACCGGAGCGCGCGCTCTGGTCTCCCGCCCGCCTCCGAACGGCCTCTCCAACCAGAAGGCTTGGCCAGAAGCACCGCTTCCAAACTCCGACCCTGCGCTCTCCGATCGGGGATACGCCAAACACCTGCTCACTGTTCTTCTTCAACTGGCACAATCAGAGCCAACTGGAACCAACCGACCGGGAACGCCCGCTCGGAAATGACCAGGGAACGAACGAAGAAAGCAAGACAGGGCGCGCAAGTCAAACCATGATACCGGGACCATACCCTGTACACCTGTAGAAACCGTAAGATTGAAAGGTCCTTGTTGGTTTTGGTAATTGAGTGACAACTTAGGTGGACTAATTGTGTTTATGTGAGATACACAGGTGATTAGTCCACAGGTACATGTGTATGAGCAACATATGCCATGGAGGTGAAAATGGCTTGGAGATGTTGCAAAGCTCACACATGTGATGATGAAGGAGCTTATTGCACATGAGACATGACATTGAGTCATGTGATCAAGGTGGAGAAGATCAAGACAAGACTTGGCTTGATGGACCGGTTGCAAGCGTGAAGGGCAAGTCAAAGGCTTTGGAGTGATGGACCGCGTGGCGGTGAAGCTTGAGCAAGACTTGGCGCCGATGGACGATAGCAACGGTGAAGAGCAAGTAGAGTCAAGATCGATGAACCAATATGATCATGTGATGATATGAAGTGGATCATATCATTGTTGATCGTGTTGGTGCATGTGTTGCATCGACATTGAAGGAGATGGAATGGAATGCGCAAGGCAAAGGTATAACCTAGGGCATTTCATTTCACCGGTCATAGGTGTGTAGAGAAGTTTATGACCGGGTTTAGGATAGATGGTCGTACTATCAAGAGGGGCAAACTTGTTTGCATATCGGTCATCTAGTGCCACTCGTGTGATCTAACTTTGCATTGTCGCTTGGATCGAGTGGCGTGGCAAGTTGAGTTGCTAACATCCTTTGGGAAATGATTGTGAAAATGCTAACACACATACACATGGTGGTGTACACTTGGTGGTGTTGGCACATTTACAAAGGAGGTGGTGTTTGTAGGGGTGAGATGGGTTTGGGTCCCTCTCTCCCTCCCGCCGAGCTTGCTAGGCGGGATTCGGCGCTTTCGGGAAAATAGAATGCCTATTTTCTATTGCGCCGGATGCAAGTTCTTGTGGTTAGCACATTGGAGCAAGGGTGATGAAGTTAGAAGTGAAAACGAGTTGATCGCGACGATGCTGGCGTCGGTCCACTGACCGGACGCTGGGTCATGCAGCGACCGGACGCTGAAAGGCTGCGTCCGGTCAAACTGACGGGTCTGCTCTGTACCGAGGGTATTGCACCGGACGCTGGTCTGCGTCCGGTCAAGGTGGACCGGACGCGTCCGGTCGAGAAAATATGCCTCGGGGAGCTTACTGGAAACGACCGGACGCTGGGGCTTCAGCGTCCGGTCAGTTTTACCGCTGCGTCCGGTCAGGTCAAGTGACCATTGGGATCGGGATGCGTGGCCGTCTGCGGACGACCGGACGCTGAGGTCCAGCGTCCGGTCAACTCGACCGGAGCGTCCGGTCGGCCCGACCGTTGCCCAGTGAAGGGGTAACGGCTAGTTTAGCCCTTGGGGCTATAAATAGAAGTGGCCCTCGGCCATGGCTGGTGCTGAGCACCTCAAGGGACTTAGTGTCCATGCTTGTGAGTGCTTGGGAGCCCTCCATCACACATATACTTGATAGTGATCATTCGATTGTGTGAGTGAGCGATTCTAGTGCGATTGCATCGTGAGGTTGCATCGAGTGGCACTAGGTGATCGAGTTGCGAGCCGGTGGTGCTTGTTACTCTTGGAGGTTGCCACCTCCTAGACGGCTTGGTGGTGGTCTCCGTCGAAGCGCGCAAGAAGCTTGTGCGACGCTCCGGAGAAGTGCTTGTGAGGGGTACTTGTGCTCGCCCCGCGGGAGTCGCGAAGAGCAACTTTAGTAAAGTGTGTCATTGAGCTACCCTCACTCAAGGGGTAGGTTCTTGCGGTGCCCGACGTGCGGGCTTAGCGGGTGATGCTAATTAGCCGCCGAACCACCAAGTGAGTGGTCGACACAACGGGGATTAGCATGTTGGCAAACACGTGAACCTCGGGAGAAAAATCATCGTGTCAACCTTGTTCTTCCCATTGGTTTGCATCCCTATTACACAAGCTTGCAATTACTTATATATATATCTTAAGCTTGTGTAGTTGCTCTTGTAATTAGATAGCTTGTGTAGCTAGCTAATTACCTTCTTGCTTGTGTAGCATAGAAGTAGCTCCCTTGCGTGGCTAATTTGGTTTTAGTAACCTTGTTAGTCACATTGCTTAGTTTGTGTACCTAAGTATTTGCGCTCTCTAATTAGGCATTGGTTGCCTTGTTATTGAGCATTGCTAGTGAGCTTAGTTAGCTTTGTGCTTTTGCTTACTAGCATGTGTAGGAGCTCCCTTGTTACTTAAAGTACTAGTGGCATAGGTTTGTGTGACCTTGCTCCTAGAATTATTTAGGAGAGCTCTAGCTAGCCCGGCACCTTAGTTGCTTTATTAGTATCTTTGCAAGGTGCTAGTGAACATATATAGAGGGGTGTAGTCTTGGCTAGACCGATTGTTTTAATTCCACATTTATATCGGTTAGCCGACGCGATTAATTTTAGAAAAGACTATTCACCCCCCCTCTAGTCTGCCATCTCGACCTTTCAACTCTGCAGCTTCCCTGGCACAAACAGTGTTGTAGGCCCCGACATTTCCCCCTACAGCATTGTGGGCGCCATTAACTCCCATACGGTAAGGCACCCCCACATGCCTCTGGGCATCGACAGTGTTGTAGGCACCGGGATTTACCGTACCGAGTGAATGTGGTGAGACTCCTCACATGCCTCTAGGCATCAACAGTATTTGCAGGTACCGACATCTGCCATACCGGAAGAAGGCAACGCAACTTCCCACATGCATCTGACATTCTACAGTGACATCAACAGTGTTGTTGGCGCCTACCATTGTCTTGTGCCCGCCGGCATGGGCAACAAAGCTTAGTAGCATACGTACCCTCACCCTCTCACTTGTAAAGCCATCCCCTTTATCTATAAAAGGGGATGTTCTCCCTCCAGCATAGCTCAGCCCTTACGTGCCTTTGGGTATCAACAGTGTGGCAGGCACCGACGTCTACCATACCTGAAGAAGACGACGCAACCACCCACGTGCATCTAACATTAAATAGTATTGTGGGCGCCTACCATCATCTTGTACTCGCTAGCGTGGGCAGCAAGACTTAGCAGCATACGTACTCTCTCTCTCTCACTTGTATGGCCATCCCCTTCATCTATAAAAGGGGATGCGCTCTCTTCCAACAAAAAACATCGATCAGTTCACTTACTTTGATTCACCCTCTGTAACTTTAGACACTCTAAAGTTATACCAAGCACACACTCGAACACTTAGCACATAGCGAGGCTCCCATCACTCTCGGCCCTTCAGACCAGAGTCCGACTGGACCTCTTGCACCCCCATCTTTCTCCCTTCCCTTTGTAACCCCACAGCAAACTTCGAGCACCTGGGCTCAGGAATAAAATCACCGACCGACTCAAACTGGATGTAGGGCACGTTGCCTGAACTAGTATAAACCCTGTGTCATTGAGTGCTAGGCCACCTCCGATCACAATGTACGGCAAAACTATGTGTTTCACCGGTGGAGTTTCTAACCCTTCTCGCCTCTGTTTCATCACCAGTTGATTCACATCAACTCCAACTTCATCTCCTTTATAAAAGGGCCAACACCACCAAGTGTATACCACCATGTGCATGTGTGTTAGCATTTCACAAACATTTCCCAAAGGATTAGCCACTCAACTTGCCACGCCACTCAATCCTAGCGATGATGCAAAGTTAGATCACTCGAGTGGCACTAGATGACCGATATGCAAACAAGTTTGCCCCTCTTGATAGTACGGCCATCTATCCTAAACCTAGTCATCAACTTCTCTACACACCTATGACCGGTGAAATGAAATGCCCTAAGTTATACCTTTGCCTTGTGCATTCCATTCCATCTCCAATGTCGATGCAACACATGCACCAACATGATCAACAATGATATGATTCACTCCATATCATCACGTGATCATATTGGTTCATCGATCTTGACTTCACTTGCTTTTCACCATTGACTTTGTCCATCGGTGCCAAGTCTTGCTCATGCTTCACCGCCACGCGGTCCGTCACTCCAAAGCCTCCGACTTGCCCTTCATGCTTGCAACTGATCCATCAAGCCAAGTCTTGTCTTGATCTTCTCCACCTTGATCTCATGACTCATTGTCATGTCTCATGTGCAATAAGCTCCTTCATCATCACATGTGTGAGCTTTGCAACATCTCCAAACCATTTTCACCTTCACGACATATGTTGCTCACACACATGTACTTGTGGACTAATCACCTGTGTATCTCACATAAACACAATTAGTCCACCTAGGGTTGTCACTCAATTACCAAAACCACACAAGGACCTTTCAAGTGGCCTCAACAAAGCATGTCCAAAGGATCACTTTCCTTTGCCACGCATAGACCAGATAGTCGGCTCCACCTCGGGTTGTGAGATCCTCTCCTTTCTGGATGCCTACTCGGGCTATCACCAGATCACGATGAAAGAATCTGATCAGCTCGCAACCTCGTTCATCACCCTGTATGGTTCATACTTCTACGTGACCATGCCTTTTGGCCTAAAGAACGCTGGCGCCACCTACCAAAGGTGCATGCAGCAATGCTTCGCTGACCAAATCGACCCGCTCGATCAGCCTGATCAAGCCGAGCGGCCGAAACCAACAATCGTCGTCTATGTTGATGACATAGTGGTCAAAACAGCTCAAGCTTGTGACCTGATCACAAACTTGGCCGCGACATTCGTGAACCTCTGAAGGTTCAACATCAAGCTGAATCCTGAAAAATGTGTTTTTGAGGTTCCGAAGGGGAAGCTACTTGGATACATCATGTCCGAACGCGGCATCAAGGCCAACCCCAAAAAGATCACGGCCATCTCCAACATGGGCCCCATACGCAACGTCAAGGGTGTACAAAGGCTCACCGGCTATCTGGCTGCCCTAAGCCGCTTCATCTCCTGGCTCGGCGAACGGGGGATGCCACTCTACAAGCTCCTCAAAAACACGGACGCCTTCGTTTGGACTGAGGAAGCCCAGTAGGCTCTAGATAGCCTCAAAGCGTCCCTGACGTCGGCCCCAATCCTCATCGCTCCCGAACGGGGAGAACCCCTCCTCTTTACGTCGCAGCAAGCAACCATGTGGTGAGTGCCACCCTGGTCGTCGAAAGGGAGGAGCCGGGACACCAGCTCAAGATACAACGACCCATATACTTTGTCTGGGAGGTACTTACTGACCCCAAGGTCTGGTACCCCTAGGTGCAAAAACTCCTATACGCCATGCTAATGGCGACCAGGAAGCTCCTGCACTACTTCACCGACCATGAAGTTGCGGTCGTCACTTCATACCCGCTCGGAGACATCATCCGCAACCGCGACGCCGTAGGGTTAATCTCCAAGTGGGCACTCGAACTCATGGGCCATGACATCAGGTATACCCCTCGTACCGCTATTAAGTCTCAGGCTCTCATGGATTTTGTCGCCGAATGGACGGAGGTCCAGCTACCAACCCCAGACGTCACCCACGAGTACTGGACAATGTACTTTGATGGGTCCGTAATAGCGCTCGCTCGGGGGCTAGAGTGGTTCTAATCTCCCCAGACGGGAGTACACTCTACTACGCCATCCGCCTCCATTTTTCGACCTCAAACAACGCTGCGGAATACGAGGCCCTCATCAACGGACTGCGCATCACCATCGAGCTCGGTGCTACGTGACTCTACATTTGCGGTGACTCAGAGTTGGTCGTTGATCAAGTCATGAAGAAATCCTCCTGCAAAAGCCCCCTCATGGCAGCGTACTGCCAGGAGGTGCGCAAGCTCGAGGACAAATTCTAGGGGATCGGGCTGCACCATGTCCCCCGAAAGGACAATGATGCCGTCGATTTTCTCGCAAAATTGGCCGCTAGGAGAGACCCGTCCCCAAGCAGGATCTTCATCAACGACCTCCATGAGCCATCCGCCCACGTCCTGGAAGGTCTGACCCAGACACACCCCGATGCCAGACCAGCGCCCGGGGGCTCCGACCGCGGCACCAAGCCAGCGCTCGGGGGCTCCGATCCTAGTACCTTCATGACAGCGTCACCCGCCGACGTCGCTGTATTGGCACTCAATCAAACCGACTGGCGAGCGTCGCTACTCGCCTACCTCCTCGAGGACGTTCTCCCACCTAAAAGAACTGAAGCTCGATGGATCGCTTGACATGCCAAAACCTTCATCGTGCTCGGTGACGTACTCTACAAATGGAGTCCATCAGGAGTGCTCATGAAGTGCATCCCCACCGACCAGGGGAAGCAGCTCCTCCTCGAGGTCCATGTCGGGATTTGTGGACATCACGCGGCCGCAAGGTCACTGGTCGGAAAAGCCTTTTGCCAAGGTTTTTACTGGCCCACCGCACTATGAGATGTAGAGGAGGTCATCCGCAGATGTGAAGGATGCCAGTTCTACGCTCGGCAAACACATTTGCCGGCACAGGAGCTCCAAACCATCCCCATCACCTGGCCATTCATGGTCTGGGGCCTCTACATGGTGGGACCCCTCGAAAAGGGCCTAGGCGGTTTCACTCACCTACTCGTAGCAGTCGACAAGTTCACCAAGTGGATAAAGGCCAAGCCCATCACCAACATCCACTCGGAGAAGGCAGTCAAATTCTTCCTCGACATCATCTACCGGTTTGGTGTTCCTAACTGTATCATCACTGACCATGGGACTAACTTTACCAGAAAGAAGTTCCTAGACTTCAGTGATGGATACGGCATCAGGATCGACTGGGCATCGGAAAGGACCAGGGAACGAACGGAGAAAGCAAGGCAGGGCGTGCAAGTCAAACCACGATACCGGGACCATACCCTGTACACCTGCAGAAACCGTACTCTGCAGCTTCCCTGGCACAAATAGTGTTGTAGGCGCCGACATTTCACCCTACAGTATTGTGGGCGCCATTAACTCCCATACGATAAGGCACCCCACATGCCTCTGGGCATCGACAGTGTTGTAGGCGCCGATTTACCGTACCGAGCGAACGTGGTGAGACTTCTCACGTGCAACCTCCCACATGCATCTGACATTCTACAGTGACATCAACAGTGTTGTGGGCGCCTACCATTGTCTTGTACACGCCGGCATGGGCAACAAAGCTCAGTAGCATACGTACCCTCACCCTCACTTGTAAATTCATCCCCTTTATCTATAAAAGGGGATGCGCTCCCTCTAGCATAGCTCAGTCCTTTTAGATTCATTAGATTGACCAAGTTCACTAGTCCACAATCATAGAACTGCCAGGTTCTAACCTCAAGCACACGCTTGAACACTTAGCTCGTAGCAGAGTTCCTATCGCTATCGGCCCTTTCGACCGGAGTCCGACCGGACCTCTCGTACACCCCATCATTCTCCTTCTCGTTTGTAACCCCATTGCAGACTTTGAGCACCTAGGCTCAGGAATAAAGTCACCGACCGACTCAAACTGGACATAGGGCACGTTGCCTGAACTAGTATAAACCCTGTGTCATTGAGTGCTAGGCCACCTCCGATCACAACGTACGGCAAAACTATAAATATTTACGTGTTGGTCACTTTCTACACCGACAATATGCATTTAGGATCCAGTGGAGAGCTAACACCCTTGAAAATGTTTGTGAAAATATGCTAACACATGTGCACAAGGTGATACACTTGGTGGTTGACACATTTGAGCAAGGGTTAGAAACTTCACCGGCGGAGTGTCCGCCCGTAGAGTGCGGATAGTCCGACGGTGCCACCAGTGCTCTATACAGAAAAGACGGAGGTCACTATAAGTGACCGGACGCTGGTTTCGGTAGGACCGGTGTGTCCGGTCAGTGAAAGCGTGAAGATGCTAGCATCGGTCTTCGAACGGACGCTGGGTCACTTAGTGACCGGACGCTGATAGGGTGGGTCCGATCCTACTAACGTGGTAGCACACTGAGGAGACGCCGAGTGACCGGACGCTGGGTGAGTCCGATCGTGATTTTTCACAAATGGAAGCTTACTGGAAATGACCGGACGCTAAGGTCCTACGTCCGATCACTTTCAAGCAGTGCGTCTGGTCACAACTTAATGTACTGATGACCATTGAGATCGGGCGATCAACATTTGAAACAGGGGACACATGGCACACATCGTGCGACCGGACGCTGAGGTCCAGCGTCCGGTCGCCCTGTTTTTTCAGTGGACTGAGAAGCCAACGGCTCTATTTCATGGGGGCTTCTATTTAAGCCCCATGTAGGCTCAAGCTCACACTCTTGGCCATTTGCATTAACATAGCAACCTTGTGAGCTTAGCCAAAGCACTCCCACTCATCTCCATCATTGATCCATCATCATTATGAGATTGAGAGAGAATCCAAGTGCATTGCTTGAGTGATTGCATCTAGAGGCACTTGGTATTCGTGTTTCGCTGCGGGATTCACTTGTTTCTCTTGGTGGTTGCCGCCACCTAGATGGCTTGGAGCAGCGAGGATCATTGAGCGGAGGTTGGTGATTGTTTCCGGCTCTGATTGTGGTGATTGTGAGGGGCCTTGTGCCTTTCCCGGTGGAGCTCCAAAAGGTAACTCTAGTGGATTGCTCGTGTCATTGAGTTACCTCACTTGTGGGTAGGTTCTTGCGGTGTCCAATTGTGTGGACGAGGTTCATGCAACATCTCTTAGCCGCCGAACCACCAAGTGTTGGTCGACACAACGGGGACTAGCGTGCCGGCAAGCACGTGAACCTCAGGAGAAAAATTGGTTGTCTCTTGCCCTTTGGTATTCTCTCGGTGATTGATTTAGTATTCATCTTGTGATTGGTTCACTCCTCTACACGGCGGTATAATCACCCTACTCACTCATTTATATTCTTACAAACTAGTTGTAGCAAGCTCTTTAGTGTAAATAGAATTGAGAGCTTGCTTTGTTGTTTTAAGTTCATCTAGTGGAGCTCTTTAGTGTAGCAAGTGTGAGAGCTCTTAGTGAGTAGTGACATATCAAATTGTGTGTCTAGAGATCATAGCAACTAGAATTGTTGGATAGGTGGCTTGCAACCCTTGTAGAGCTAGAGCAAGTTTGTATTTCGCTATTTGTTATACTAATCAAATTGCTCTAGTTGATTTGTAGATTTTTAAATAGGCTATTTACCCCCATCTAGCCATATTAGGACCTTTCATCGGCTCGTGATTTTATAGCTTTTGGTTGTGTGCCTTTTGGGGGTCGTTTTTGGGATAGCGGCCAAATATTTCGAAAGAAATTTGAGGCTCCCATTCATCCTTCTCTGGTCGCTATTTTTGGTCCTTCATACGGTCCAACGCTCCATGACATAGCAGGATTTGGGTTAATTGAAAGGCAGAACTCCTACCATTTGCGTTAAAAAAATAATTTGAGTCTAGGGTGTCAAGCGCTTTCAGATGAAAGCCCGGTTATATTTGCTGGATCGATAAGCTCTATAGCTAGAACACAATAGCATAGATGAACTAGTGTTGCTGTTGTTCATACCTTCATTGAAGTTGTTAGCCATTGCGGCTTGATGACCCGTGCCTGCTTGGTGCACACAATCAACGCAATAGAGGCTAGGTGTGGGGAAGCCTTCCTAGTGTTTCAGCAGTTGCTTGATCAGTGGCTAGAGTGGCTTCACTCACATGCATAGAGATGGCTCTAGGTTGCCTCTCCATGTATCCTTGCTGCTGCACACTGGGGGGGCTTAGTCAATCAGTCTGTTCGCTTATTGGTTTCAGCCAGGGCTTATCAGCCATGGTATAGTATTTTCCTCTCACAACAAACCAGCACCAGCCGGGCTTATCAGCCCCAAAACCAACCAGCGAACAGGCTGAATATTGGTGGCCGCTACAGGTCTGGTTTTGCCCTTAATCAAGGCACATGACAGACCTCTGAATTTGCACATAGCACAGTAGGTCATTGGATGTCTTCCTGACCTCCTACCATGCACAATGCACAATGCAGCACACAACCAGCTGGTGTTTTCACACTTGTTCTTATGATCAATCCAACAAGCCCGGGCTACGCTTTGGTTGTGGCCGACAATGGTCCGTCGATTTCCCTTGTTGGAGGCATTGAAGTGAGGTCTCTGCTCCTTTAGAAGTTCGGGTTGAAAAACCTTGCTTCTCCTATAGACGTTCGCGGCACCTGTACGTATTGTTCCTCTCCTTCAAAGATTCACCGCACCTATATGTATCATTCCTCTCCTTCAAGGATTCACCGTGAAAACTCTCCTCCCGCTTTTTCTGTTACAAAGCTTATTTCCTAGAGCGTACATGGTGGTGTTTGGCTTGATGGTTTTGCCGGTGTTATTTTATTTTGGTGGTGGTCTTGTTTTTCACCTTCGTGAATGTTAAACTTTTCTTTTTCTTTTTGTTATATTTAGTTCCTTCTCTATCAATATATGTATGAAGATGCCAGGAAAAAAATAAATAAAAACAGACTGCATTCATCGATGTACGTAGATATACCTATATGTCCTATATATAACTAAAAAGAACAAAAGTAAGATAGCCGAATGCTGCGACGTTGGGGTCGTCGCTCTCCCTCTCACCATAGGAAACAAAAAAACACCCCGACATGTGGGCCCTTCTACGCTCCGCCCGGCGTCGTCTCGCCTTCCACGTGCAAGCGCTCCATCCGGCCCCAAATCAGCGCACTCCCCTTGCAACCCCATCATGATTCACGAGCAGCCCTCTCGCTCACACGGAACTCAGGAGCCGCCGCCGTTGCTGAGGGTGTCGCCGTGCCTGGCGAGGAGAATGGGGCGGACCCGCCGTCAATCCACGAGGCCTTCGTCCTCGTGGGCTTGCGATATGTCGATCGCGAGCGTTTCATCAGATCTGCGACAACGATAGTTCGCTGCTTCCCGCCTCCAATCACGCTCTTCCCCATCGCGCAGCCGCGCTCGGCCACGCCGCCGTCGTGCCCTCGCCCTCGCGCCGCGCTCCCTCCCTTGGCTAGCGATGGGCAGGAGGTGGACCAAGCTCAAGCGTGGGTTCAGGAGACCCCGGTCGAGAAGGCGGGCTCGGAAGGGGAGTAGTCGCGCCGGAAGCACGGCGGGGGTGGGCAAGCGGCCCGACGACCAGGCCGCACACACCGAGTCATAGGCCGCCGCCGCCGCTGGCCGGTCATGGAGGAGCCACAACGTTCGTGATGGACGCGAGGCGGGACGTCGCTGCTGCTGGCCAGTCGTGGAGGAATCACGGCGTTCGTGCTGGCCATGAGGGAGGACGTGACCAGTACCGCCGGCGCTGTGCAACTCCCTCACAACCCGGTTGATGCCCGTCAGCTGCTCGTAGAATTACCTGCAAGGTTTGTGCTCAAATTTGGAGAAGTGGCCTGGGTGGTGAGTAGGAGATGAGGTGGGCGCTGCTGCCCTACTTGTCTTCTGTGTTGGTTGTGTCGGCTCTGCGCGGAGTATTTTTGGAGGAAAAAAAGATGGCACACGACATGATACAATGTCTAATCTTCGTGCTCTATCCAAAAAAGAATGTTTGTGAGCAGGTGAGTCACTGCTCACTAGCACAGGTGTGCTATCTTTGATTCTTCACTACGTTAGTATATCGTCAGATCGACTTGGCATGAGGAGCTTGGTTGATTTGCTTGAAAGAAAAATATATTAATAGATTTATTTCAGTTCTTTTATTAGTTCTTCACTTGACTATTCACCGTATGATAGAAGATACTAGCAGGTACTACACTGATAGGGCAAAACTAAACATTCACCTAATATTAAATGTAGTTATCTGATTTCATCCCTGTACTACTGGATCTTGACATATGTTGCTATCTGTTTTTTTTAAATGTTAAATAGAAATGTTTGGTTTCAATTGGCAGGAGTCCAACGTGCTGAGAAACCTCACTTTTGGGTGAACGCTGATGGGACTTACCGGCCAAGAGGAAGGCCAAAAAACTGTTAAAGGAAATATCTGGGATAAGATAACCCTGGGGTTCTTCTTGTGTGGATGGTGTTGTAATTTTTAGGATGGTAACTAACCAGCTTTGAATTTGTCTGCATGTCTCACCAGCCTATAGTGAAGCTTCTTAGTCCTGTTCTAACATTGTCAACACCCAACCAAAACAGCCCATCAATCTGACAGTGATGCTGTTAACATGGTAAATCAAGCCACCCCTGACTACCTGGAACAAAGAACAACCCATAACCTTTTTTGTTGCGTCAGGGGCAAGCACCATACTCAAGCAGGTACGTATGCTCATGGACATCTAGCATATTCATAGATAAATAAAATCGATCAGTTGTAGTAAGATTACCACCCAAGATATAATTTGCAGTTTGCACATGTATGGTGATAGAATATCCTGCACCCCCACAAATTTGGAGCGTTGATATGCCATTCGATTTTGAATCTATTGAATATATCATGCCAAGTTCTTATATAAGAGTGGCAGGCCATTTTCTGTGGATGAGTGTGAAGATCTGAAACTTATCATACAAATCAACATATACATCTACCTTGACATATTACATGAAGGCCGTGTGCAGTTTGAAGAGAAATCTTTAGCAGATAGAAGAAAAATCAGACAATGTGGCCCTTCTAGCTCTGGTATGACCAAGTCTTCATGCCGTTACAACTTCCATCCTTTCTTCTGTCTACCATTTGTTTTTTGCTTTTCTTTTTGGGCATAACTGAGTAATTGAAATGCCAAGTGTTCCAGTGGACCCCTAATTATTTGTTTTTTGTAAAGAAATATACAAAAAGGGAACATTCCTATATTTGTCTAAGTGCTCATGACAAATATTATTGCTTTTCTTTTGTTCATGACACCATGGTAATTTAGTTGAATACCTGTCTTTAATGGTCCAAGTGCTCATGAGGTATCTTATGATAGAAATTACCTAGGAATTTTAGACATGGGAAGCTTGTGCTTTACAAATAGGCCATGTGACACAGAATGTAGTAAAGAAAATATGCACTCTGATTATGGTATAAAATGTTAGGCAACAAACTGCTTGTTTTAGTTTTTAGCTGCATTGACATACTGCCTGTAAGTTTCAGTATATTGAACATCCTGGATTAACTGATGTTACATGTCGTGATCCACTGCCGCGCTCATCTCTCTCCCTTCTCTGCAAATTTGGCCTCAGGTTCCTCCTTCCTCTCCTCCCTACCGACTCCGTGGCCTGCGTGATTGAGGACCGGCCTGCGTCGGCCTGCGTGCGATCCCTCATATGAGAATAATCAAGTTAATACACCCTCCCATTCTATATTCTGTGAGCTACTGCACCGACAACGTGAAAATTAGGAAATGAAATATTGTGATGGATTGATGGTAACTAATTGTACAATGGTAAGCAACCCTTTATTAGTCTATACTAGATAAATGATTATCAGTTATGTTTTTCCAGGTATGGTTTCAGCAAAGAAATTGTTGAGTGCCCAGGTGAGCTCTGGTGGCCCCCACATGTTAGACGTTTATATTTCTTCTTCATGTACCTAATTCCAGTAATACTTTACATAACATCATGGTAGGATATTGGCGGTTCAATGCTCATACTTGTGGCTTTTGGTTTCTTCCTATGGCCTGCCAATTTTATTGTGACAAATGCATGGTGTTGTCTGGACATATCAGTTCTTATTTTTGGGGTATGTTGTGTGCAAACCATTCTTCCCTGGACACTTCCTCATAAGCAATGCTTATTTGTCAATATCTATATTTGTAGGATTAAGTTCCATTGTTAGGTGTGTTTCTCATCATTTTAGTTTTAGGCCATTTATTTTAGAAGACTTTAATGGATATCGTACAGAAAATATTAAGTACATGGTTGTTGAGATTCATTAAAGATTTTCATAAATACATAATGCACTCTCATGGCTATTTAAGGTTTGGGACTTTTGCAGTGTATAAGTTGTCTGTCTAAACTTGCAGATCTAATTTTCTATTAAACTTCAGAGAATATTTAGGGTACCTTAATCTTTGAATCAGAAAATAATGTTTTAGCTTTACTACATAGTATTTATATTTGAGACCCTGTAATGAAAGCTCTTAATCATGAACAATTTATTCACTTAAACTGTGAAAAACTCTCTGTACTCTTTTGTACATTTCTGAATATGTAAATCAATTCTAACCTATTGGTGTTTTTTGTTGTTGCCTAGACCTCCTGATTCATAATGCTGCCAAACATATATCAGCATGTTCGCTTGGTCGTAAACGATCGTAAATTTTCAGCCAGAACAATGTTTTTCTCTCACACCAAACCAGCCAGCAGTAAATAATCCACGATCGTTTACGGCCTCCCGAACAAGCTTATATTTATTGTATCTTGAGCTAAGCACTTCTCTTTCTTATTAATTATGTGTCCTACAAGGGATCAGTTGGCAAATGTATTTTTTTAGTTAGTGGCATGTTAGTACTTGAAAAATTACACTAGATTTGTGGCAACATATTCAATCAAAATATTACATTTCATTTTGTGCTTCTTCTAAAACCGAAATTAAGTGAATCTATTCTACTGCCTGAAGATACTACTAAACTTCTCCTATAGGACGTTGGACCTGCGCGGGCTGGAATGATCTAGACCGTATGCTTGCATGGCTTTGTTATGGTTAGTGGATATGGTTTTCAGCCCTCACTGTGCATTTTTCTTGCAAGTGGTTGATGTGAACTAAACTTTAATAAATCCTTTTTCTGTTTCTATGTGGCAGGATGAGATGGGGACCTTCAACGCCCTCAAGTGTCAATAAGATGAAGGACGCCAACACATCGGAGTATAGTTTCTAATATATGTGTTGTATTCTACTGTTTGAGGAGCACACATATATGTTATTATAGCTCACTAGCCCACGCAGGTGCACGGGGGTTATAGGAAGAGTTGCTAAACCATATATATTGGACATTTCTTAACGTTGGTTGTTTCCATGTATTTAAAGATGTGGGCTACTGTCTGTGGAAGTTTTAATATATATCGCACATTTCTTAGCGTTTGCTGTTTCCATGTATTTAAAGATGTGGGCTACTTGAATCTGTGAAAGTTGATCTCACATATTTTTCTTTCATAGTTATCAGGGTATTATTTGTTCTCATTGAAACGCATGGAAAGGTCTATACAGTAGAGTTTGTGAGTCTGTGATGCCGTGCTCTTCGTGACTGTGTTAATTTTATGAACTTTGCTTTTTGATTAAATGTAACTTTAATGTAGGTACTTAATTTTACAGTATTATTATCTTATCATACGATCAACTTATTTTTAGTATAAAAATTTAGTTGTCCCGTAACAACGCACAGACACGCTATCTAAAAGTTGTGAAGCTAAGCACAAGTTTGCAACCTCGACCACACGAAATGGCACCAAAAGGAGTCCACATCCACAGGTCCAATCCGCCGCAGCGATCACCAAGCACACCAGCAGCACTAGCGATTAAAATCGGATCCATTAACCTGCAGACTAGTAAAACTATCACACTCAACAACGATTAATCTAAGCATGAATAAATAAAAAGGTATTCTTTGGTGCTGCTAGTGCCACCTGCATCATCACGTAAATAATGCCTTGCGATTTGCAAAGTGGATGCCAGTGTGAAGAATTTTTTTTTAAAAAAAAAAAAACAATCAGCCCAATGAATAATTAAACACGCGGCCTCTAGCTGCTACGTTGACTCGACGGAACGTGAGAGGTGAAGAAGGATTAGTAATTTTTTTCTTTAGGAGTAAATAATAATTACCATACAGAAAGTGACTGGAGGCGACACAAAGTGCAATTTCAATCAAAACGGATCTAGTCGACTGCAGAAGCGCAACTGACGGAAGCCACGGAACTGGGGCCACGTTTAGTTGGTCACCAAGTTGGCGTCGACTGATTTCGCGAAGCACTGTAGCTACAGTGCTTGTTCGTTTTTATTTGGTAATAATTGTCCAAACATTGACTAATTAGACTCAAAACGTTCGTCTCGTATAAAAGTACAACCAAACTGTGCAATTAGTTTTTTATTTCATCAACATTTAGTACTCCATACATGTACCACAAGTTTAATGTGACGAGAAATCTTCTTTTTACATAATGTCAAAGTTGGTATTTTGGATGAACTTAACAGGCCCTGGGTGACATCCAGTTACTATCAACGGCGAGCGAACAGTTTACTCCGACAGAGCAACTAGTGTTTCAGTTAGTATCGGAGCATGACAAAGTGTTTCAGATTAGTATTGGAACTGGACACTTTCAGTTCTGAACTTCTGGTACATCGGCACTAGGAAGCTGTGGCAATTTACCACAAGCAAAAAGTGCACCCTGGATGTTACAAGCTGCAAATTCTCGCGATACCAAGAGTGCAAGCAAGCGTAATGCTGGCAGCTACATTTGCATAAGCCAGGGCTTACAGTTTCAGACATCGGACCAGGCAGAAACGAAGCACCGCTGTTTCATTATTACACTCTAGCAGTCAACATTGAACTGATGTATCAGACTTTCAGAACACATATATAAAGGATGTGCACAGAAAAGCTAACAAAAAATGAAGTGTCACTGTAAACTACAACGGCCGATCCACACCACCCAAACTGCTCAGTACATTGGCATCATGTCGGATACTGTACCCGTGTACCAATGCTGACAGCTTCTAACCTTTGAATTAACAAGAAAAGAAGCGACATTTCACTGGTATTGACTATCAAAATCTGACTGAACTTATAAGATCGGCCAAAAGGGTTGCCTAGGCAGGCCTTGCTGCCATAAACAAAAGGCGCTGTTACTATCTCTTTGCCCTGAATTTAGGCAGCAACAGCAGCAGTCTCTGGCTTATCTATTCCTTCAATGTTGGTTATTCTCAGTTTTGTCAACTCCTGTAAAAGGTTACAGCATACAGTAAGAACTACATGATCCACATGGACAAGGCAAGTACCGAGGAAACATTCATGGTTTCTTTGGGGTACAGTGTATACTAGTGAAACTAAACACAGCATAAAATGTACCTGACGATGGCCCTTTGTTCGGCGGTAATTTTTTCTCCGTTTCTTCTTGAATATGATCACTTTTGCATCTAAGGCCTGACAAGATTATCATGAGAAATTGAACTCAAATTAGTACATCATTATGTCACAGCAAACAATTGAATCAAAATGAGCTCTGGCAAGGTAATGCCAAGACAATATGTGCATGTTGACATAAAGATTGAAAGATATATTTTCCATACTTCTATCTTTGGCAATTATTAAAAAAATAGAAAACCATGGTTTATAGATTTACATAAGCATGTGGTGTCAGCAAAATCTATAACCAGTACTCCCTCTGTCCCTGAATAAATAGATTCCTAGAGTTGTCTTAAGTCAATTTTTAAAACTTTGACCGAATTTCTAGAAAAACCCCGTCAAGATTTATGACATCAAATTAGTATCATTAGATATACCGTAAAATATATTTTCATAATATCCTCATTTTATGTCATATATGTTGTTACTCTTTCCTATAAAGTTAGTCAAACTTAAGATAGTTTGACTTGCACGGATTCTAGGAATTGATTTATTTTGGGACGGGGGGATTACTATAACAAAAGCTCATCAGATGTTTATAAGCATAAGAATGATGCAACCCAACATGGTCATCAACCGATCAGATAGGTAGTCCTCAGCAAATATCTAGTAAATTGTAAATTTCTGTTCAGTAAATACACAACAACATTTTACCACTCTATACTTGAACATGCCTTATGATAAAATACCAAGGAATGTTATGTGGTGGGCTTTGGACAAACATAAAGTCCCAACGAAGTACGTCGGGCTCATTAAGAACATGTACAACAATGTTGTGACTAGTGTTCGAACAAGTGATGGAGACACGGATGACTTCCCGATTAGGATAGGACTACATCAAGAGTCAGCTTTGAGCCCTTATCTGTTTGCCTTGGTGATGAATGAGGTCACAAGGGACATACAAGGGGACATCCCTTGGTGTATGCTTTTCGCAGACGATGTAGTGCTAGTTGATGAAAAGCCGGACATGAGTGAAACAGAAACTGGAGTTATAGCAGGAGACTTTGGAGTCCAAAGGTTTTAGACTCAGTAGAACTACAACTGAGTATATGAAATGTGACTTCGGCACTACTACTCGGGAGGAGGAATATATTAGTTTGGAAGGTCAAGTAGTGCCTAGGAAGGATACCTTTCGATATTTAGGATCAATGCTACAGAGAGACGGGGATATTGATGAAGATGTTAGCCATAGAATCAAAGCAGGGTGGATGAAGTGGCGCCAAGCATCTGGTGTCCTATGTAACAAAAGGGTACCACAAAAGCTAAAAGGCAAGTTTTATAGGACGGCGATTAGACCTGCTATGTTGTATAGTGCAGAATGTTGGCCTACGAAAAGACGACATGTTCAACAGATAAGTGTCGCGGAAATGCGTATGTTGCGTTGGATTTGCGGTCATACAAGAAGGGATCGAGTTCAGAACGATGATATACGTGATAAATTAGGGGTAGCACCAATTGAAGAAAAGCTTGTTCAACACCGGTTAAGATGGTTTGGACATGTCCAACGGAGACCTCCAGAGGCACCGGTGCGTAGTGGAATCCTAAGCCAGGATAGTAACGTGAAGAGAGGCAGAGGAAGACCGAAGTTGACTTGGGTACATGCAATAAAAGGAGACTTGAAAGGATGGAATATACCCAAAGACTTAGCCTTCGATAGGAGTGCTTGGAAAACAGCTATTCACGTGCCTGAACCTTGATTGCTTCTGCTGGGTTTCAACTCTAGTCTACCCCAACTTGTTTGGGACTTAAAGGCTTTATTGTTGTTGTATACTTGAACATGCCTTCATGACAAGACTTGATTAAATAAAGAATGAGATGCACGATTTACATGTTACAAAATATAATCATCAAGTAATACAAACATAACAGTACACTAGAAAATGTGTACAAAATGCAGATGATTATCACAACTGAAATAAGGATATAAGGCTTCTCCAGCGCTGTCAATGTGACTACTCCTATAGTCCTATCAGCTAGGCCACTTCAAATGCATCAAAATCAGTACTCAGTAGGTTTAAATTGTCACTACTAAGTAAGTAGATAGGCATGCATACCAACCAAATTACTAAAATAAATACACTCAAATAAATCTGAAATTGGCACAGATACACAGAAAGGGCCTGAATTGTTTTGATACACAGAAAGTGCCTGAAATTTTGCATTCCAAAATTCCACTAATCGAGTGGATACACTTATTGACTTGTTTTGATAAAACTGAGTTTAGTAATCATTTCATAAATTTCAATAGTGAAAAATGTTCTAGCAACAAAAAAACAGAGGTCAAGAAATTAGTGGTTCAACTGTTCATCTTACGTGTTCTTCTACAACAGCATGAACAGTAGCATCAGGTAGTATTGGCCTCCCAATAACTGTTTGAGTTTGCGAACCAAGCATGAGAACTCGGTTTAAGACCAACTGCAGTAAACTCAATCAGACAACAGCACCATCAGCAAATCATGAATATAATAAAATACACAGGATGCCACAAAGAGACCTATGCTAGTTGGTAGCATCATAAAAGGAATTCATGAAGCTACATAGTACATTGCGCTTCTTAACTTGTAGTTTTTAATAAACTAAAGAAAATATCATGAAAAACACATACCGACATACTACATATATCCAACTAAAACAACAAGACCTGAACAATAATCCTTCTCAATCCACTAATCACAACTCAAGATGCTACAATCTTGATCTAGGAATCCAGAAGAAAATATGAGACTAAAAATACATTCTCCTAGATTAAATAACTAGAACCTATGGTCCAAGGCTCAGTTTCAACATAAATTTGAGCAGAATTACTGGTCCAAGCCCTAGTAGATAAAAAGAGTTATATCACTGGCCACTGGGGTTCCATTACAAGTTCAGGAAATTCTAAATACCATCACACGATCAAGTATAGCAACATTATCTTATTGCAATTTAACTATATATGAAGATAATACATGAAACAGGAAAGAACATAAAGCTTCCATACTAGGCAACCTCAAACATCACAACTATTAATCACACAAGTCACAGCCTCATTAACTAATTACAGTCAAATGCCCAAATCACACAAAAGTCAGGTCGCACTATGAGCGCAGTTCTTACCTTGTCATTCACATCACAGAACTTCAACCTCTCCGTGAAGATGGAGTCGCCATTGCTCACCTTGAATTGATGCGAGCCGATCTGCAGGCAGAAATAATCACACGCAATCACGCACAAGATCCAAACCCCAGCCTCAAAAATCGAAAGACTGGTGACAAATGGAGCAGACCTGTACGACAACGAAGACGGGCTCGTAGGGCTTGAAGGGTTTCTCGTCAGCCCCGAGCGGTCCCAACACCTTGTAGCCGATCTCCGCCGCCTCCGCTACCTTCTCCTCTTCCGTCTTCCCGCAGGGTTTCTTCGCCGCCACCGCCTCCTCCTCGTCCCCCCATTCTCCCTCGCTCCCCTCCTCGTCGTAGTGCTCTTCTTCGTATTCGTCGTCGTCCTCGTCACCGGAGGAGCGGGTCGCGAAGTGGCAGCGCGAGGGGTAGTACAGTAGGGGGGAGGCGAGGGCCCGGGGAGCTGGGGGACCGAGGGGCTCGGACAAAGAGGTCAGAGTTCCGGTCGCGATCGAGACCGGTGCAAGAGGTTGAGATCTCTGAGGAACGAGGCGGCTCGAGAGGAGGCGCATGAGGCAGCGCCGCGACGCCATGGCTGCGGCGACGGCGGCGGCGGCAGGGGGCGGAGGCGAGGAAAGGGTAGAAATGGAAATATTCGGTGTGCAGCGGTTTTGACGAGGGTTTTAGGGGGGCGAAAGGTTTGCTTGCAGCCTTGCAGGAGACGACACCGAGACTTCCCGAGCTTTGGCTGTTTGGTCTACTCTTATTTATAAGGCCTCGTTTAGATTGTAAATTTTTGTAATTTGAACAATGTAGCATGTTTTTGTTTGTATTTGATAAACTTTGTTCGATCATGGACTAACTAGGCTTAAAAGATTCGTCTCGTGATTTACAACCAAACTGTACAATTAGTTTTTTTTTACCTACATTTAATGCTCCATATATGCGTCCAAAAATTGATGTGATGGAGAGAGAGTGAAAAAACTTGGAACTTTGAAGCAATCTAAACAAGGCCTAAGCTAATTAGAATCCTAGGACAGCTTTAGCCTGCTTCTGCCAAACCAACTTCTAGTTCTTTGGTTGTCTGTGTTATTTAAGCCTGACTAGCGCAGGTATGTTTGGTTGCTTGGTTTATTTTGCATAGAGTCATCTCTTTTTTGAATTGGTTATTCTACCCTCTTTAAGGGATTTTGTCGAATAGGTGGTAAGCATCCTGGACTGTAGTAGCACGACGAGCGGTGTTTGGAACACTCTTAGGGGGTGTTTGGTTTCCTGGACTAAATTTTAGTCCATGTCACATCGGACGTTCGGATACTATTTAGGAGAACTAAATATGAGTTAATTATAAAACTAATTACATAGATTGAGACTAATTTACGAGACGAATTTATTAAGCCTAATTAATCCGCCGTTATCACATATTTACTGTAGCACAACATTGTCAAATCATGGACTAATTAGGCTTAAAAAATTCGTCTCGCAAATTAGCCACAATCTGTGCAATTAGTTATTTTTTCGTCTATATTTAATACTTCATACATGTGTCCAAACATCCGATAGGACAGGGCCTAAAATTTTTCTGTAGGAACCAAACACCCCCTTAATCAGAGTCTGCCGGCAGTGATGAAGATGCACTCAAACGAGCTAACAACTGAATCAGCTAATCTAGACTAACGCCTTGTTTAGTTTCTTTCCTTAAAGTTTATTCCCTATCCCATCGAATGTTTTACACATGTGCGGAGTATTAAATATAGACTAAAAATAACTAATTACACGGTTTGTGACTAATTTGCGAGACGAATCTTTTAAACCTAATTAGTCCATGATTTGACAATATAGTGCTACAGTAGCACATGTATTAATAACGAATTAATTAGGCTTAATAAATTTGTCTCGCGGATTACTGACGAATTCTGTAATTTGTTTTTTATTAGTATCCAAATACCTTACGTGACATCCTCGTAACACCGAGACGCCCTAAAACTTCACACCCTGCATTTAAACGAGGCCTGCTGCTGACGAAACTGAATAAGCTAGGCGCACTGAAACTGACGAAGACGCACTGAAACTGACGAAACTGAATAACAACTGAATCGCAGGTACCATACTGGAATAGCACAGATTTTTTCTTTTTCTGATAAGACGTACTTTTCAATCAATAATCAGTATTTTTCTCTCGTATCAAATTAGCTAATAGTAGTTTCAGTCTAACTTAAAACGAATATTACTCCAAATCCCAAACCCAGATTTGATGGGTTCCCTACTTTCGGGAGAGGGACACCAGATGGGCGAGAAGCAGCTTGAGCTTCTTGAGGCCGTAGAGCATGGAGTCGAAGAGGCTCCACTCGCGCAGAAGCATGGGCCGCGGCTCGTCCTCGCAGGCGATGCGGGACGCTTTGGGCGCCCAGACCTTGGTGCCGTCCTTGAGCGTGACCACCGCGCCGGCGCCTGATGGGTCGAGGTTGCCCGAGCCGTTGATGTGCTGCTCCAGCTCCATGACCGCCGCCTGGTTCCGCTGGGAGGACCTCGACGCGCACCTCGCCTCTATCGCCGCCAGGTTCCGAACCTCGACTCCGTCCACGCCGACAGCATCTTCGGTGCTGGGGATCCAATCACCGCGGGCGGCGGAGCGGCGGAGCAGAGCACGACCGCGGGCGACGTGATTGGAGCGGCGGAGCAGAGCGCAGCAGCGAGCTGCGGAGCTCACGCGACCGCGAGCGGCGGAGCAGAGCGACCGTGGGCGGTGACAACACTTCAGACGTGGGCTTAGCCAAGCCCCCGGGAAAAACGGATCTCCATCTTGTTTTCTAGCACTATAAATTGGGTTGACCTTGGGTGCACCAGCTTTTCCGTGAGACCCCATCATGGATGTTTGACACGTGGCCGGTGAAGAAAATGTGACGTCTTACTTCATGTGCATGTTATCCGCGTTAACTTAGGGCCTGTTAGGTTTCTTCCCCACCTTCTAAAATTTCTGTCACATCGAATATTTAGATACATGTATAGAGTATTAAATATAGATTAATTACGAAATTAATTGCACAACTTGTGACTAATTTACGAGACGAATCTTTTAAACCTAATTAGTCTATGATTTGACAACGTGGTGCTACAGTAAACATATGCTAATAATAGATTAATTAGGCTTAAAAAATTCGTCTCGGAAATTAGCTTATCTATGTAATTGGTTTTGTAATTAATTTATATTTAATGCTCTTTATTAACCTCTAAATATTTGATGTGACATAAATTTTAGGAGCGACTAAAGAATCAAACACCCTCTTAGTCGATGTGCATGCATGATTGGGATGCTAAACGACTGAAACCAACGGCCGTTTGATTGTGTTGTTTGTTCACGTGTCAGCCATCTACGCAGGTCGCACGAAAAAGCCGGTGCACCCAGGCTCCACCCAATTTATTTCCGTTTTCTAGAGCCTTGGGAGACTTAGCCACCCAACCAAACAGTATAAAGAGACCCAAACTTAAAATAGATCTCCAAGAGAATATCTATATGAAAGATTCATTTTAGTGTCCTAAGATCTATAATCCAAATTTGAGTATCTTCTCTTCTGGAGACTCATTTATAGAAAGGGTTCTCTTTTAGGTCTTATTGTTGGAGAACCATTTGCTTGTAGCGCTACCCAAATGTGGAATGTGTATTATATTTTGGGTAACAGTTGTTGGAGACAGTCTTAGAGCATCTCTCGCAGTTCCCAATATCTTTCCTTATCCCCATAAAACTATCATATTGGGGATAGCTATGTTTTTTCTTGTTCCGACAGTTTTTCCAATACATCTTTTTTTTGTGGCCACCAAAATTTTCATCATCTCCCCTCAAAGAAAGGGGAGATACAACTCCCACAATACCATAGGGACCATCCCATCTACCAATTTTCAGCCATATTTTCTCTTATATTCCTGTGAGACCCACCTATTAGGGGAGATATATTGGGGTACTACTGCAGCAACTCCCCCAATATTGATAAAAGATGATATTGGGCTACCCTAATACATGTATATTGGGGAAAGATTATTGAGAACTACTGGAGATGCTCTTAGAGCAACTCCAGCAGTAGACCCCAAATCAAGGCTCCTATTTTTTGATTTGGGTGCCCACCCCTATTTTTTGTTGGCCTAAATTTGTGCTTCCACTCCAGCAATAGCACCCAAATGAAGGCCCTCAAATTCCTTTAGGTAGACACTGACGAAAGGGACCCGCTCGTCATCCTCTCTGTCAACTAAGCTATAGTCAAGGGGAAGTGGAGTCACGGATCGGGGACGACAAAGTCACGGCTCGCGGGGTCGCAACGTCGAGGGACCACGCCCGATGGAGGAGCTGTCCTCGACGTGCGAGCGACCAGGAAGAGCCGTCCTCGGCGTCGCCGGGCTCGCGGCGGGGTCGCAACGTCGAGGCGGAGCTCCGCTCGTCGGGGAAGCATCGAGGAGGAACCGCGCCCGATAGAGGAGTTGTCCTCGGCGTGCGAGCGACCGGAGACCGTCCTCGACGTCGCCGAATCCACGCCTCCAAGTGGCCACGACCACGCGGGCCCTACCGGAACGGAGGGAGGAGCCGTTGTGCTCGCAGGAGGGGAGGGGGCGAGGCCCATCGATGGAGGGAGGCCGCCGGTGGAGGTTGGGGTGGAGGAGGGAGCTCGCCGGTGGATATCGACATCGGAGGGAGACGGGCGAGGCCACATCCGTACGAGCGCGGGGAGGAAACGGCCGCAGCGTAGGATGGGGGCCAGGGTGTTGGGCCAACAGGAATTGGGTCTGAGAGGATTTGGGTGAGGTTTGTAGTAGGGCCCTGCTGGAGTGATGTTTTGGACCCAAAACTTAGATCTTGTTTGGTTCAAACCTTGAAGCAATTTTGCATCAGAATTCTGACTTTTTACTCTTTATTATAGGTGAAGAAGATTTTACATGTGATACATTTGTCTGTAGTCCTATATTTAGGGCCTATTTTGATGGAAACCTACCATACATTACCTGACTAGAAATCAATCCTAATCACAAGCGTCCAATATGAGCCATGCCTAATCCAAGTAAAAATTTCAAGTATAAGTCGTGGCTCTCGCTCGTCCTGAACTAGCTAATGTAGCAGCACTAGCATGGAGCCAGAGAGAGAGAGAGAGAGAGAGAGAGGTCCTTACTCATCCAAGCTGATGAAATCCAACTCCTAGCTCTGGCAAGACCATTGCCTAGCCTAATTACCATGATTAGTTAACTTAGTTTGATGGACTATGAGGCAAAGTCACGTAGCAATAGTTTTTCTCTTTTAACTCTTTCATTACTATGTTTTTAGCCAATCAGGTGGATGATTCTTATCTACTTTCATGTGAAACTAAAATTACATGAACATATCAACAAAATAGAATACTTGTACATTAATCATGTATAGACAATACAAAAGTGAGTCTTCCCTCTCGTATAAGCATTTTTCGACATGGACTTGTAACAAAATAAACTTCTATTGGTTTTGCCTCACCAGACAAAACTCATCAACCTTCTAGATGAGTCCCAAATAATATTTGCGAGTCTCAAATAATACTTTTTACTAGACAAGTCACACAAGACTCCAACCAGACAAGCCCTTATTGATCTACATGATGTAAAGAGTGAAGGGAGAACAGACTAAGTAAAGGCTCAAAAATGCGTATCCTGAGATTGTGTGTTTATTACGAGTGAATTATTTACCAACTTCGTACTCAAAGAATAGGCAATTGAATAACCTGAGGGTACAAAGATATATCACATATTGGTGTGAAATTACCGAAACCCTCTTTTTCAGTAATAAAAACTATCCAAGCGTGCACACATGAGAACAGCTTCTAAAGCCAAAACCAAACGAAAATCGTTGAAGCTAAAGCTATTTTTGGTCAGAAGCCGACAACACCAAAACGTGACTTTCTCTACATTTTCCGTTCTCTGAGAAACCCAAACCCTGCCAAAGAGGGTTAAGGCTTTATTTGGCAATCGGTATGGCAAAGTGACTCTCTCCTACTAAAATAAAGACGTGTGTAAAGACCAAAACCATTCCAAACAGAACTAAATTAAAATGTGAAGTGTGAAGAACATTACAAGCCAAAGCAGCAATGGTTCGTCAAAAACAAATTGCATATTGCCAGTTGCCACAGTATAATTGCTTTCAACAAAGGAAATAAATCTAATTTCCACTGTTCCCAGTAAAGACTGTAATATTCTAAGATATCTATCATTTTTAGTGTGTGTGACATCAGATAGTGCTACACTGCTACTGTGCTATGCTACTCGTAAGTTCCATCTAGTTCGACACATTTGTGCATATATAACCAAAACCATCGAGAACTCCAGATGACCAGATGGTCAGCGAAATTTCTTTTTTTGTTGAAAACAGACGGCACTTTCATTACCTTAGAAGATCATTACAAAGTAAAGCCCGAATGGACTCCGGGGCTTCATTTAGACACATCAAACCAGCCGTCTGGTTAGCCGACTTAGCTAATACATGAGCTACCTCATTACAATTTCGACTAACAAAGACAAAAGAAATATCATCAAAGTTGTTTCTCATCATCTTGATGTCTTGGACGATTGCTCCTATATGAGACCTATCCAGACTTTTTTGCATGAGCTTTCGTACCAAGTTTAAGCAGTCCGAAGCAATTACCACTTTCTTGAAGTGTTGATCACAGATGAACTTTAAAGCCCATCGGACAGCCAAAGCTTCAGCCATTTCTGGTTCAGAGACTCTGCAAATCACTTGGTTTGTTGCAGCCAAGAAATTTCCATTGTGGTCCCGTATCACACATCCAGCTCCCATTCTTTCTGATTCACTGAAAACAGCAGCATCAACATTTGCCTTAACCCAATCTTCCGGCGGTGGAACTCATCGTTTGGTAGATGCATTAGGCTCACACCTGTTGGAAAATCAGGAACATCATCGCAATGCATTACCACTTGAATATATGCTTTTATTTTTTCAACTATCCGAAATGGATGAACAATATTTTCCCCATTTCTAACACCATTCCTATTATCCCAAATATGCCAGATAATTAAAGTCAAGATAGTAGCCTCTTCGTCAGATGCATTAGCCAAAAACTCCCATAACCACTGCTTTGGGGAAATAAACGGCATAAGTTTACAATTTATACCACACCATTTCTTCATTTCACGCCATATTTCTTCCATATATTGACATTTGATGAAGGCATGAGCCACCGTTTCTACCTGTCCACAAAAGTAGCAAGCATCAGTGGTACAAATATACCTGCTTAAGAGTTGTTGTCCTGTAGGTAAACAATCATGAGCCTACCTCCACAAGACTATTTTCATTTTCTCAGGAGCATGTATCTTCCAAATATGTTTCTAGTCACTAGTGACTTGTTGAATATTGGATGTTCCTCCCTTGCCATTGGTGCTGGAAAACAAATGATTTTTTTTAGATTTTGCCAACATATATGCTGATTTAACAGTAAAAATACCTTCTGTGGTGTTTTCCCAAGCCACAGAGTCTTCACACATATTACGACTTAAAGGAATTTTTAGTATCGCATTAGCAGTATCCTCCGAGTAGCATGCCTGCACTAACTCCTCATTCCATTGTCGTTGTCGTTCATCAATTAGAAAATCCCACCTTCAGATCTTATGGTAGTGGTATGATTGGTTGGGCAAATTGTTGTAAAACTCCTGGTATCCAATGAACACCGGATAAAGGTATTGTTTTTCCATTACCAACTCTCCATACAATTCCATTCATCAAAAGTTTCTTCCCAAAATTCAAGCTTCTCCAGGTGTATGAGGCATTACGAGTGCAACTTGCCTCCCAAAAAGAGGAATTAGGAAAGTATCTATTTTTAAGCACCCTAGCACATAAAGAGTCAGGTACAGTAAGTAGCCGCCAACATTGCTTTGCTAGAAGTGCTTGATTAAATAATTCCATATCTCTAAAGCCCATTCCTCCCAATGCTTTTGGTGCAGTCAGCCATTCCCAGGAGTGCCAATGCAATTTCTTGTTTCCATTCTCGATGCCCCACCAATAATTAGAGATGATTGATCTCATTTTATCACAAATGCCAACTGGTATTTGGAAGCAACTCATGATATATATAGGGATAGCTTGGACAACTGATTTCAGCAAAATTTCTTTGCCAGCTCTAGATAACGATTTATCGCTCCATCCATAAACTCTTTTCCACATTCTTTCTAGCAGGAAAATAAAGGTGCTGATTTTTTATCTTTTAATACAAGTCGGCATACCTAAATAAGTAGACTGCAGTGCCGCATTGTAGATGTTCAGCTCATTCATTACTCTTTCTTTTAAATCATCAAGACATCGATTCCCAAAGAAGATGGATGACTTCTGTAAATTGACTCGCTGTCCAGACCCTTCACTATAAATCTGGAGTACTGATTTCAGTGTTGAGACACTCCGTTTATCCCCCCTTGTAAAGAAGATGCTGTCATCTGCGAATAAAAGATGGATGGCTCTAAAATTCTATTCCTTAATCCTTTCAAAGAGCCTTCTTGTTCTTTCTTTTTTAATAAGCATGATAACCCTTCAGCGCACAAGAGGAAAAGATATGGACTGATTGGATCTCCTTGCCAAATGCCTCTTGTTGGATAAAAGGTTTGAGTTAATTCACCATTAATCCTTATGGCATATCGCACCGAAGAAACACACCGCATAACTGTAGATATCCATGAATCATGAAAACCGAGCTTCTGTAATACACCACGTAAATAAGCCCATTCCACCCTATCATAAGCTTTCATCATATCAATTTTCAAAGCAAAGAAGGGTGTCTTTGATCGCTGTCTCCTTACTGTGTGTAGGCATTCATATGCGATCAACACATTATCTGTGATTAACCTTCCTGGCACAAAAGCACTTTGCTCTTGAGAAATATATCCGGAAGGAAAAGATTCAAACGATTAGATAGAACTTTTGAGGCTATTTTATAAATAACACTACATAGACTGATTGGTCTGAAATTGTTTAGATGTTCTGGTCTAGGCATTTTGGGAATGAGCACAATAGTTGTGTCGCATAAACCTTCTGGAATCTCATCTTCAGATAGAAAACTTACTGCTTGACATATTTCTTTGTGCAATAAATCCCAATGTCGTTGATAAAAAAGAGCTGGAAATCCATCTGGGCCTGGAGCTTTTGTTGGACCCATTTGAAACAATGCCTTTTTGATCTCCTCATCAGTATATGGTTTGCATAATTCTTCATTTATATTTTGATCCACTTTGGTAGGAATTGCATCAAGGATGGCTTCAATATTAGCATTTGGTTCAGAAGAGAACAAATTTGAGTAGAAATCTATAGCCATACGTTTAATAGCTTCTTGATCTTCACATTTTGTACCATCTTCTTGTACTAAATATCTTATTTTGTTATTTCTTCTGCGGGCAGATGCTCTTGCATGAAAAAAATTTGTGTTCCGATCCCCCACTTTGGCAGATGCTCTTGATCGCTGTCGAGCCATGATTTCCTCCCTTTCGAACAGCTCACAGAGCCTTTGTTCGATATTTTTTTCTTTCCTGTGAAAAATCTGTTGTGGTGCTTGATAGAGACAGCCTCGACAAGCGACTTTGAAGCTTCTTGATCTCCTTACGGACAGACCCAAAGGAATCTCTGCTCCATTGTTTCAGTGAACTAGCCAGATTTTGCAAGTTGTTCCATGTGGATTGAAGATTTATAGGATCATTATATCCTTCTTTCCAGAATTGTTCCACTGCATCCTTATAATCTGGGGCTCTAGACCAAGCATCCTCATCTGAATTGTTCAACAGCATGTATACTCCGTGATCCCTGACCATGTTCCCCAAGTACTATTTTAATTGCATAATGATCTGAGGAAGATGTTACCACATTTTCTACCTGGTATTCATCAAACAGTTGAATAAAGTGACTATTTGCTACTGCTCTGTCCAGACGAACCCTTACATTATTAATCCCTGCCTATCTATTATTCCATGTAAACTTTGGCCCAATATATCCCAGATCAATCGGTTCACAATCTTCTAAGCATTCGCGGAATAAGTTCATCTGAGTACTACTTCTGTCACATCTTCCCTTGTGTTCATGACCATTTAGCACTCCATTGAAATCTCCAGCACAAATCCAAGGACCCTCCCATTGAGCATGAAGAAATCTAATGCGATCCCAAAACACATGGCGCAGTTCCAATTTTGGTTCACCATATACAAAAGTAGCTCTCCACGTAAGGCCATCTTCTTGTGTTATGCTCACATCAATAAAGTTTTTACAGTAACCTTTCAGTGATATCTTGCTGGAATCAGTCCAAAACAAAACCAAACCTCCACTTCTTCCTTCGCTGTTAACTGCAAACAACCTGAGAAGCCCAGCGACCACATAAATTTTCGCACACTATCATCCCTCATTTTGGTTTCCGAAAGAAATAGGAGGGAGGGACGGTATTGCTTCACCAACCAGCGAAGCTCTCCAACTGCCGAGTCCCGGCCTAATCCTCGACAGTTCCAACATAAGAGAATCATTGCTGTCGGCGGGGCTGGAAGCCAGCCACCGCCGATAATTCCATGGGAAAATTTTCTTCTGTCTTCATCTTCTTTTTCTGTTCTAGATCATCAGAACCCGTGTCAGGTTCTTCAAACGTGGGCTGTGATCCAGGGACAAGAGGTACAATTGCCAGATCATTCACCGAAATTTGATGCATTAATTGGGAAGAGTCAATATCATACTCTGTAGTCTCATTCTGTTTGAGTTTCCTGCCCTGTATATCCATTTGATCATTCTCAAGAATTAAGTTGTCCCTTCCAGCAATTTCACTTGGTTTGTTCAAAGATTTATTATTTAAATCCCTTTCATTCTCCAAACTAACAGAAATATGTTGAGCTGAATTTGTTTCAGTACCATCATATCGACTTCTCGAATTGGCGTTGCGGCCACTTGATGGTGAGGCATGACCCTGTTTATCGTCAGTTTGCTTTTTCTTCTTGTCATCAGGGACCCGAAGATTCTCTCCATATGGCAGTAAGCCTTTGTTATCACGAGCTGCTGGGCTAGGACATTCAATAGACGAATGCCCTATAATTCCACAAGAAAAGCAAAAGTGAGGTAGCTTTTCATACTGCACATCATACCATTCGTTAGTTTGTCGTCGTGTTGAGAAAATTCCGACACAACGTCGAAGAGGTTTTGAAACATCAATTGCGACCTTTGCTCGTAGGTAAGGTTCCCACGCCCTTCCTTGGTCATCTAACTTTAATTTTTCAACTTCTCCAATCGTACCTGCTAGCTGACCTCCCCATTTACGGGGCTTTTACATTTTTACCATTATAAAGATCGACACTCATCCGAATATCACTCTTAAGATGACACCTACAACTTTACCAGATGAGAGAAGTTTTAGTTTTAGATTTACCACTTTTGCGCGTGTGACATGCCATGCTAGCTCGACACGCTGGCGCCTAGTCAGCATGAGCACGTGAAATGTTGTTGCTACCCCTGCCTTGCTCCTCTCTCTCCATCCCCGACAGCTGGGTCCCGCGGCACCTGTCACTGCCAGGTGGGCCCCACTAGTCAGCTGGATGGGAGATAGCCAGACAGGCCACGCTCCTCCGTCCGCGCGCAGGAGCACCACCGAGCGCCTCTCGCCATGGCCAGAGCTCCATCGCCCAGCGCCTGGATGTGGCACGCACCACAGGCTCGACACGGCCTTCACGCCTAGCTCGCCGGAGCAGCTGCTCCCCATGCGAGCTCCCCAACGGGTGAGCCACCACCTCGGCCTCCCTCTCCGCGCGCTCGTGAGGCCGCGACGGAGTTGCTCGCATGCGTGCCCGCAAGGCCGCGGCGGAGCTGCTGCTCGCACGTGCGCCGACGAGGCCACGGGGGAGCTGCTCGCGCCCGTGCCGGCGAGGCCGCGTCGGAGCTCCTCGCACCGCGCCAGCGAGGCCGCGGTAGAGCTGCTGCTCGCGCGCCTCCTCCTCGGCTTCCTCACGCCATGCTGCTCCGAGCTCCGTCCGACCATCCCCCACGTGGCCACGCCTCCTCCTCCGCTAACTGCTGCGTGCTGCTCCATCCTCCGTCCTCTTGCCCACGGGATCGAAGAGTAGCAACCGTGGAGAACCGGCCACGAGCTGGAAGACGAAGCTGACTAGTGGGGCCCACCTGACAGTGACAGGTGCTGCGGGACCCGATTGTCGGAGATGGAGAGAGAGGAGCAAGGCAGGGGTAGCAAGAACATTTCACGTGCCCATGCTAACTTGGCGTCAGCGTGTCGAGCTGACGTGGCATGCCACATGCGCAAAAGTGGTAAATCTAAAATTAAAACTTCTCTCATCTGGTAAAGTTGTAAGTATCATCCTAAGAGTGATATTCGGATGAGTGCCAATCTTTATAATGGTAAAAATATAAAAGCCCCCCGTTTACCATTCATAAGACCAAAAGGGAGATTCATAATTCTCACCCAGATCGGCAAAAGATTAAAGACAATATCTGTGGGCCTCTGATTTGGATCATATCTTTTTATAAGCACAGCTCGCTTACTAACATTCCAAGGTGATCCATCAAGCACACGTTCCAAATTCTGTCTAGACCCAAATTCCGTAATGAATAAGTTCTCTCCCACTGATCTGGCAACTAGGCCTTTTGGATTTCCCCAAGCAGGACGTAGCGCCCCCATGATAGTCTGTAAGTGGAGAACACTATAGGATAAGACCTTACCAACAATGGCACAATCTGACGTCGCGAGACCTTCCTCCACATCATCATCCACTGTCAACACTTTGCTTTCTTCAGGAGTAAGCTTCAAGCGCCCGAATAATTCGGTCACACCATCTCCACAAGTTTATTTGTTCTCAAATCCTTCACCTATACCCTGATTCGTGCCTTCCAAAGAAATCTGTTTTTACCAGGCTCCATGCAAGCTGAAAGACAATCCAGATAAAATACACACAAATCCCAATCTTCTTGCCACTTCACCACAGCAAAGAATGACTCAGGTTAATCTGGCCTCTCCTGTATCGCAAACCAAGGACGGGCAGCGAGGCTAGGCTCGCCCCTTAATCATCCCGAGTCGCGATAAAGAGAGGATGGACAAACCTGAGTAGCTGAAGGGAACCGGATCTGATGAACTTTAACTTAGCTTCTTGAGAAAACCCAAAAGCACTCTGGAAGCTCCCAAATCCCAGCCGCAGCAACAAGAGATGCGGACAGGTAGCTTGGGATTGGAGCAGAACACAAGATCCGACACCTTTTGTGATCGGAGATTACACGAAAAAGGAGAAAATCACTCCAAAAAGGAGAAAAGTAGCCTCTCTCTACTGTTCACTAGGAACTCTCGAGAAGGCAGTGTTTCAGCGAAATTTCTTCTTGCCAATCTCAACGAGCATGGCCAGCAGAGCCTCGCACATCTCACTTGCATCGGCCTCAGCGCTGCCCATCTTCAGCGTGGAGTAAACCATCCACGCATGGTCCAGCCTTCTCTCGGGCCTCAACACCACTGACCCAGGTACCTCGGCGTCGCGCCGTGTCACCAGCCCGTCACTCCTCTCCCCATAGCGCAGACGCAGGTGGAGGGCTGTGACCGCCATGGCTGCCGACACAGGCGCGACCACGGGGACCTTCAGAGAGGCGAGCATTGACTCGACAAAGTCGGATGTAGATAGGAAGAACCGTGGCAGGGGAAGCCATGGGAGGAGCTCCGCTTGGGCGACACGGGTCAGTGACGCGAGCACTGTGGGCGCGGTGCTGGCTTCGGTGTGGAAGGAGATGATCGGCAGCTCATCGATGGGGAGTTTGTGCTTGGAGATGAAGTCCTTTCTCTTAGCATATGTGAGGTCCTCCAAGGCCCTGATGTCACCCTGCAATTGTTCATTTGTTTTGAAGACTGAAATGGATGAGATATGAATGAACAATTTTGTGAACAAAAGATTTGACCGAGAAACAGTTCATGATAGGGACCTTTATTAGTTTGCATACGATGAGCTCCATGATCCTCCTTGTCTCCTTATCAGCAATCTGGCCTTCTTGAAGGATATCGGAGGCGACTGGAGTGCCACCATATGGGCTCTGAACCAACGCCAGGCCAGCAACCTTACCCTTGAGCTCAGACCAGTACAACGAAAGAGCTGCAGCTGCATCAACTCCACCTTTGCTATGGCCAAGGAGCAGAACCTGCTTACCAGATCCCCAGTAGAGCTCCTCAATGTATCGTTTCAGTTCCCACGCGTTATTCTCCACTGATGCCTAGACAAAGCAAATGGTAAGTGAAAGGAATAACAGTACGAAATACTAGTACAAGCAGCAGCTGCTTCAGGACATAATATGAAGCAAGAATGAAACCTAGCACTAGGAAAAAACTCTTGCATGCCACCCTTCAGCTCAATTACCTCGCTATGAATTTTTGCAATATGGCAAGCCAATCCCATTTTTGAAAAGAACCGTTTCGTATTGGTGAAGTAAAGTGGACTGTGGTTGCTAAAAAGGCCTGCATAAAGGAGTACAAACGGGATAATTTGTAAGCAATGGCATTTAAGGATCATCCCCAGAAACTAGCAACGTTGAGAAAGATATCTCACCAGGAATAAATAAGTAAACCGGTGTATCAGGCAGGCAGTGCATGCCATTTCTAAAACATACCCGTTCGGCTGGCTGAATTTGGCTGAAAAACACTGTTTCGGCTGAAATATTGTGAGAGACAAACACTGTTCCGGCTGAAAAAACAAGCTGAATAGTGCCTTTTTTGGGTAAGCCGAACGGGATTGTCGGCCTTCTCAGAACTGATTAACGTAAGGCAGTGCATGCCATTTCTAACTTAATTGGTAGTTTATGCTCAAATTTTCACACTAAAGTATTTGGAAGCATGCTACAAATACTTTCTGCAAAAAAAGTGGTAGTGTGTAATGTTTTTCTTTTTTTTGTGTGTCAGAGTTCACTAAAACTGGGCACAAAAAATTCACCTGATCTCATGCAAAATCTCCTTGAATCGACCTGTCCCATCAACCGAACAAAGTGATGCCCGAGTTCTTTGCAACCATCCTATATCTTCACAAGATCCCTGTAGTGTTGTCCAGAAACGATGTAAGATCCTGTGATAAAAAAATGACATCTTAGAACTAATTAGAACAAAGAAAACTGGGCTGCAACCTACGCGGAGTCCTCAGACCACAAGATGCAACATGTAAGCAAATATAGAGGTCTGAACAGAGAAGACATTAACTAACCTGGTTAGTTTGGCATGCACTTCATTTGAAAACAGAATCCACTGATCTCGCACACTGAATGCCAATCTTCGTACCAGCCTGAAGCCATGTAAAAGATAGGAAGACCTGACATATGATCTAACAACACAAACAGTTGCACAGTAAATGTGGGACACAAGACAACAATGGATGCAATCGGCTTACTAGTTGTTGAAGCTATAAGAAAACTGAACCTTTCATCAATACTGGAAAATCCTTTTCTGAAAATTGTGCCTTCAGATGTTCCTTTTGTAGTCTGTTCTTTTGTAGTAGTATTACTAACAGATAATGCAAATGCCCCTTCATGAAGATATCCTGTGGTGCCAGTCAATGATCCTCCATGGCTAGCAGAGAATTGGACTCCAAGACATTGAGGAATCCAATCAACGGACCGAAGCCAATTTTCTGCTAGGATAAAGACAAACACATAAAAAAGAAAGAAAGAAAAACAACAAAAACATCAAATTTCAGGCTTCTCTAGTTTCGAGAAGGATTTGTCTCGTCAACACGTCTTATCCAGTTAAAGCCTCGGAAATTCTAACCACAATGTTGCTGCTGCTGCAGCAGCAACAACAACAACAACAAAGTCTTTTAGTCCCAAATAAGTTGGGGTAGGCTAGAGTTGAAACCCAACATGAGCCCATAGTCACGGTTCATGGACGTCAATAGCTTCTTTCCAAGCACTCCTATCCAAACAAAGATCTCTATGCATGGTTCAGGCACGTCAACAACTTTTTTTCACAATGACAATAAAATAGATAATTTATTTTAGAACATTGGCTCTGCGAACACTGAACATGGTCTGCATATCTTGTTTTTAAGGATAATAATGAGACTTGAGATCTACAACCTTAAGTACAACAACCTATAGTAATGAAGACCTCAATTATGACAGCCTTGTAAAATTATATCTATGCTATATTGCATCATGTAAGCAGCAGCAGCAACAACAACAACAATATAGCCTTTTAGTCCCAAGCAAATTAGGGTAGGCTAGAGTTGAAACCCACCAAGAGCCCCAAGTCACGGTTCAGACACTTTAATAGCTGTTTTCCAAGCACTCCTATTCAAATATAGATCTCTAGCTACATCTCAATCTTTCAAATCTCTTTTTATTGCCTCCACATGTCAATTTCGGTCTTCCTCTACCTCTTCTCATATTATTAGCTTGGTTTAGGACTCTACAATGTATTGGTGCCTCTGGAGGTCTCTTTGGACATGGCCAAACTACCTCAACCGATGTTGGACAAGCTTTTCTTCAATTGGTGCTGCCCCTAGGCGATCATGTATATCATCGTTTCGAACTCGGTCTATTCTTGTGTGACCACAAATCCATCGCAACATACGCATTTCTGCAACACTCAGTTGTTGAACATGTCCAATCTTTGTAGGCCAACATTCTGCTCCATACAACATAGCCGGTCTAATCGCCGTTCTATAGAACTTGCATTTTAGCTTTTTGTGGCACCCTCTTGTCACAGAGAATGTTAGAAGCTTGTCGCCACTTGATCCACCTTGCTTTGATTCTATGGCTAACGTCCGCATCAATATCTCTATCTCTCTGTAGCATCGATCCCAGATACCGAAAGGATTACTTGACCTTCCAAACTCACATCTCCCTCCTCCTGTGCAGCTCCGCCAAAGTCGCATCTCATGTACAACAACAACAAAGCCTTTAAAAGTCGCATCTCATGTATTCGGTTTTAATTCTGCTCAATCTAAAACATTTAGACTCAAGGGTCTGCCGCCATAACTCTAGTTTCCTATTTACTCCCGCCTGGCTTTCGTCCACTAACACTACATCATCAGCGAACAACATACACCAAGGGATATCCCTTTGTATGTTCCTGGTAACCTCATCCATTACTAAGGCAAAGAGATACGGACTTAAGGCTGACCCTTGATGAAGTCCAATTTTAATAGGTAAGTAATCTGTGTTACCATCGTTTGTTCGAACACTAGTCACAACATTGTTGTACATGTCCTTAATGAGAGTCACGTACTTTGATGGGACTTTATGTTTGTCCAAAGTCCACCACATAACATTTCTTGGTATATTGTCATAAGTCTTCTCCAAGTCAATGAAAACCATGTACTATCTAACAGAAAGTAGTCAAGCATCAAACTAGTTGTTCATGTAAATATAAAGGAACTTGTAATTCAGAATCAGAAAAAGAAACAAAATGGCTAGGTGCTCTAAAATATCAGTATGCTCAAATCCCATGTAGTTTTGTGAACTAAGACGTACAAGCTCAAGTTGTTGGTTCTGGTACCTATTAATTCTGTCAAGTATTCTCTTAGCTGCCAACCATGGTTTAGGAAGCGTGAAAAATATTCATCCATCTATGTCCCCAAGCAGATGATACAGGAGAACATCACCAGTGATGGTACATTTTTGGCCTAACAAAAGAAAAAAAAATCACATCAAGAGCTCAGCATGTATCAACACCCGGACTCATGGACACAGCATACATAAGAGATGCTATCGCCATAAATTACCTGCATAGTAGACCACATGCTATTATTCTTTTATGTGTATACAACGCAAATACGCAAGAGAAGATCAACATCTCGGTAGGACAGGGGATAATATCCACACTGTCAACATGGCTGTGCACGAAAATCTAGTACAAGCAACCAATTGTTAACCACCGACCGATCATACATGATTTTTGTTTTTGTTTTTTTTAAATAAACTTTGAGGCAAGTTAATATTGTGCAATTGGTGTTTAAACTAACAACAATTATGCCCATTGCAAGCGGAAAAGCATTGCCATAATGCCATTGCCCAATTGCATCATAGCTACCCCTTCCAGGATCTAACACCCTCAAAAAGGAAAAAACAGTGGAGGTTTCACCGAAAAGCTATAACAAGTTGATGAAGGCGAGGCATACATTACTGCGGGCAAGGGCCCAACAAATAAGTAGTAACTAACTTCAATCCCCGGATCAAATGAGACTAAGGAATCAAGGTGACGTGATGAGGCAATGAAAACAAGGTGCATCAGCCAACTCTTAAGACCTTGTTTGGTTGCATCTAATCCATCTTAATTCATACCACATTCACCTCGATCCACGTGTATTGAGTTGAATTGAAATGAAAAATTAATTAATTTTCACCTTAATGCAATTGAACACACGTGGATTGAGTTAGAGACGAGTTGTAGCCAAACAAAGCCCTAAGCAAAACCGTCAATCACACACCCAGGCATTTCCACAAACACTTGGGCCGGATGCAGTTGACAAGTACACTGCGCCCCACGTGCACATCGCACGTACGTACAAGAAACAAGGCCGACGTACCTCTCCGTCCCAGCCCCAGAGGCCAGAGCAGCAGGAGGAGCTCCCTGAACACTGCTAGGAAACCCGCCGCGCCATTTCCTCGTATCTGCCAAGCGTCCCAGGTCGGCGAAATTAAAGCAGGAGAGCGAACGCCCCAGAGGCTCAACCTTCCAAGTTCCAAATGGGCTTATCCAAAGCAGGCGAGAGGATATGCGACCCGAATCAAGCCCATGTTTAGTTGCAACCCAAAATCCTAAAAAGTGCTACGGTACCCATCATATCGAATGTTTGCGGCTCGTGCATGGAGTATTAAATGTAGACAAAAAAAACTAATTGCATAGTTTGGTGGAAAATTACGAGACGAACGTTTTGAGCCTAATTAGTCCATGTTTAAACACTATTTACCAAATAAAAACGAAAATGCTACAGTAGTCCCAAAATCCAAAGTTTCCTCAACTAAACACGGCCGAATGGGTGCAGCTTTGTGTCTCCTCCACGTGTCTCCATCTGTCTCCACACTCTAGGACCTGGCTGGGCCATGGGCCCTCAGGTTTTTTACAACCACACAGTCATATATCCGTCAGCTGTACTTTCTTCGTACTAAAAAAATAAAATCGTTTTGAGAGCGACACGACCTCTAAAGTATTATTTGACTCTTGTTTTTATAAAAATATTTATAAAAAGTGATATATGTATATTTTTATGAAAGTATTTTTTAAGATAAATCTATTTATATAGCTTTCACATTTTCAAACTCAACAACTTAAAAGTTATCATAATTTATATTCCTAATATTTGACTCAAGCCTTGTCCAAAACGATTTTATTTTTTTTTAGTACGGAGGAAGTATCAGTGTTGGTTTATGTCCGTCCGGCTATCCCGCATATTTTTAGTCACCATGCGAGATTATTTCTTCTATAACTAAAAAGAATAAAGTGTGGATATTTTTTGGTGCGACATTTATTTTGGTTAGTCCGTCTGTCCACGCCTGCGATCCCACGACATCTTAATTACTGATTAATCGTGCCATTCTCTTTGATTGAATATTGCCTGTCATGTGATAGAGGAATCACGGTAAAATAGGAAGTAAAAAATTATTGTGCTATCCATATACACATTGCATGTTTGTATGCACCAGCATACATGGCAACGAGCAAAAGGAAAGAGAATTAACACAGAAGAAAAGAGAATTAAGACAAAGGGAACCTCTTTGCATTTCTCAGAATCTTGCCAAATCTACCTACATTTAATTACTTTTCCTCTTTGCATTTGCAAAAGGGATAGCTTTTTTCTCTTTTCATTTGGTTTCACGCTCTCGGCGTGCGTCGCCGGCCGCGAGTGCGTGGTCATGACCATGCTTGGGTGCTCCACGGAGGTCGCGTTCTGTCGGGTTGGAGTCGACAGCGCATGAACGCTGCTCGACACAAAACTGGAGTTCTCCATGGGGTCCATCGTCCACTGCCAAGACAAGTTCTTGGCGATCGACTGCACCGGAGAAATCTCTGTCTGCAGCAGCAACACCGCCGGCGCTACTCCAACCGCGACGTTGCCGCCATCGCTGTCGCCACCTGCGGGGCTCTGCCACCGCAGCTACCTGGAATCAAACAGTGAGCTACACATTGTGGGTGCCATAGTGAGCACGTTCCACAAGACACAAAGCTTCACCTACAGCAGCGCGATCTACAAGTGCAACCTCCACGACCGTACGCCGAAGTGGTCCAGGGTGAGGGACATCGGTGATCAGACACTGTTCGTGTCTAAACATTTCAATGAAAGCTTCAGTGGAACAAATGTATCCAAGTATAAAGAGAACAAAATCTACATGTCTGAGCCATTGTATAGGGATCCATACGACTTGGTCCATCGACTGGAGATCGTTGATATTGCTACCGGCGCATCCGAAGTGAAGCCTGTCCAGGAAAAGATACAGGGTTCCGAGGCTCTAAGTTGGATTCGATCCAATCTCTAAAAGCTCTAGAGTTTGTGAGCCTGCTCTAGAGTTTGTGAGCCTGCAACGCTGCGCACTCCGTGACTGTGTTAAATTTATAAACTTTGATTTTTGATTAAATATTACTTTAACGTTGATATTTAATTTAACAATATTGTTATTTTATCGTGGGATCAGTATATTTTAGTATAAATTATTAGTTATCTATAACAACGCACGAACACGCTATGTAAAAAGTAAAAACTAAGGACGCAGATGGTTTGGTTTCGTGCAGTGTGGAGACACATGGAGGAGACACAGAAGCTGCAGCCCGGCCGAATGGGCTTATCCAGTCACCGACTCACCGATGACGCGCGCGAGGCACCCGAGGCCGACCACACGGGAGGGCGCGCGCATGGGCGCCGCGTGGGGGGCGCGGCCGTGAGCCGTGGCACGCCATGCGTGGGGGCGCGTGCTGCTGCCCCCCAGTATTTCTGGAACGGGAGGGAGGCCCGCCAACAGCGGGCGGCGTCCAAGCCCGACGCGCGGGGCCTGCGCGCCAGTCGTGCTTGCTCTGAGCTTATCGTCACCGCCAACAGCGGCTTCTTCTCGAATCTCGATCGCGTATGGGACTGGGTCTGGGAGGTTGGCCTCTTCACTCGCACCGTCGCCTCCCCGGGCCTCGTTTAGATTGAAAGTTTTTTGAACATGATGAATAGTATCGAGTCGCCTCCCAATAAATATCAATCGCGGATTAACTGCAAAAAGCGTCCGATTTTCAACTAAACCTGTATACAACATTTAATACTGCGGCGCGCAAATTAATGTGGAACATCCATGCTGCGGCGTTGGGTGGCTGGCAGAAATGGCGCGACGCGAGACTCCGTCTGCGGCGCGCACAGCAGACATCCATGCTGCAGCGTTGGGTGGCTGGCAGAAATGGCGCGACGCGAGCACGTCGTGGGAGTGTTGACTCCGCTCTCACGGCTAGGCATCTGGCGACTGGCGTCGGCAAGGCAGGTGCAGTCGACACGAGTGCCGGCGGCGGTGTGTTGATAGCCGAACAATGACTCGTTGGCTTGACGTTTGAAGCTACTGACGCATCTCGGGCAGACCTAGCTAGCGCCATCTAGTCAAATAGTAGTACAGTACGCATGTAGTACTCAGCTCGTTCGGCTGGTGGGTGCAATAGTGAATTTTGGATTATTTTGGATGGTTAAATAGTATTATGTGAGAGAGAACAAGCTGAAACAAACGAAAAGCAGTACAGCCGAACGTCCAGAGTATACAAAATTTCGAACCAGCCCATTTATTGGCTATCATGTTTCTTTGGCATAATCACATAATAAGTACTCCTAAAAAGAATAACAGCACCACTCATCGTAATAGCCAGTCTACGATGACAACAGTGTTCTTTTATCATTGTGCAAGATTAGTGGATCCGATGACTATTTAGGTACGGGGAACCCAAAGCTAAAGCAACTGCCATCTCAAGTCTCAACAGAGGATGTTCAGAAGCATCGGTACAAGGAATGAAACGGCAAATTTATGATCAATTCAGAGGGAATGAGGCATCTCGGAGCGTCATTGCGTCAACTTCACATCACTTCAGATGTTCAGAATCACCGATACATACAAGGAATGAAATGGCAAATTTATGATCAATTATGCCACAGACGCTCAAAACCTCAAACCAAAAAGGTTCATCAGATTTAGCAAGAGGAAAGCACAGGCCGTGATGAGGGAATAGAGTTGCAGAACACATATGCTGTTTTTCCATCCAGTATGCGAACAAAGTAGATGACTGGTAATACGAAAAAGCTGATGTTAAGATTTTTCTTGAAAGGATGCACAACATGAATGAATGAACTCTAAGATCCTGCAAACTATAATGTAACACAATTGCCGTGATCCCAGGGAAACTGAGAATACCATCAATCATCGTGATGACAGACCATAACAGTTCATAGTACGTGTATAGAGGATAAACATAACTGGCTTAAATCTGGACAACAGTGACATGGTGAGAGAAAATGCGTACAAGTCTGATAATGTAAATAATGCAGCCTAAAATCCCCGATAGAACCATCGTTATTAAGGAGACAGATGGCTTCAGAGAGGGCAGGACGACATAAGCATATTCTTAGAAAATCGACACAAAATTGTTGCGAGTCGAGCGAAGTACATAGTCTTAGCAAGAAACAGTTTTGCCATACCTCTATAACGCAAAGGCTTGAGCTACTAAGCTAACAAAACCTGAAGAAACAACTTCAGAAGAAATCTCTGAGGGACCAAGTTCTGCGGTATAAGTGATAGGTGGCCTTCTCAAGTGAAGCCTACCGATACAACATGGAACACTGACAATGCTTCCAGTTGATAACAATTAACTAACTCAATTCATTGATGCTTTGAATAACCAGCCGGCCAATATGAAGAACATTGTCGATCGACTATTTGAACAGGCACCTCCAACAGTAATATCAACTGTAACATTATACTCTTACCCTGGTCCTCAACTTCTTGGTCTTGCCATCCGATTTCTCCCCCTTGATCTTCTTATCTTCCTGTATTTCATCAGTACCGACTTCACCATCACGCTTCATGCTCTTCTTCTTTTTCTTCCCCTCCTCAGTCTTCCCCTTTTTAATCTTCTCGTTGTCCAAACTGGCTTCTTTCACCTCATTTTCATTTTCCAAACCACGCTTGTCCTTCTCTTTACCCTTCTTGCCAACCTTCTGGCTGTCATCAGCAGAAACCGCAGTGCTCTTCCTCTTCTTCTTTTTCTCTGTCTCCACCTGGACTTCTTCCTGCATCACAACATCCTCCTCAATCTGCTCATTCTTATTCCTCTTCCTCTTGGCACTAATATTGGCAAATACCACTCTTCCACTGGCACCAGCATTTGCCGCCTTCTTGTCAATCTTCTTCCCGTGAGTCTCCGCTGCTGCAGCATCAATGACCTCCCCAGATCCAACAATTTCAGGAACCTCGATTTTCATACCCAACTCTGGCACAACCTGGTAAATTGGTAGGGCAACTGAATCCACAGCCTTCAGATGCAGCGCCCTAACGTTGGCCCACTTCTTTGGCACCTTCTCAACAGCCGCCTCCACCGCGGCCATCACATTGTCCACGATCTCCTCTTCCTCCATGTCCAGCCTACCCACCTTGATCCCCGAGCAGGTCCCCGACCGCAGTTACAGAAAAGCAGAGCCAAGAACCTTGCGGACCTGCTCTGGCCATCCGACGCGGGTGAAATCGACTCCAATCGGAGCCTTCTTGGTGGAGTAGAACGCCTTATCGAGGACGCGTGGCAGCAGCGGGAGGATGGCGCGGTCGGCGACGAAGAGGTCGTGGGAGGCCGCGAGGCGGCGCCGCGACTCGTAGGGTCGGTAGTCCGTGCGGAGTGTGGAGAGTGGCCTCGGAGACGGGGAGACGGTGGGGCGACTTGGACTCGTGGAGGAGGTCGAAGGAGGGAGGGGACCACGACTTGGGGCGGTCGTCCGAGATGACGCAGACGGAGGCACCGTCGTGCCCGACGACGGGATGCGGCAGCGGGAGGAGGCGTGGCCTGGTGCTGCGCGAGGCGGGGACGCGGCGGAGCGAGAGCTGGAGGACGACAAGGTTATCGCGCTCGTCGGCGAGGAGGTTCGGGCGCGCCTCCGCGGCGCGTTTCTTCATCCACTTGGTGAGGGAGGCGACGGCGTCGGCCACCGTCTCTCGGGGCACCGTGTGTGGCGGCTGCGGCGGCGGCGACATGGCGACGGCGCGAGAGGAAGAGCAGAGGGTTTAGGGTTTGATTGATGTGCGGTGGGAGAGAAAATTGGAATTTTGCCCTCATGGCAGGTGGGGTTCGCCCAAATACCATCAAGTTTGTGGGCTTCGCTGAAATACCCTTACGAAATAAGTTTAACATGTTATAATGTCATTTTGAGATTTAAATCCACTTTTAATATTTTTCACCCAAAATTTTAGCCTGAACTGACAATTTTGCCCCTGAGCTCATTGACCCATCTCTCCTCTCGTTCTCTCGCTCCCGTCGCCTCCCCTTCCTCTCTCTCCCTCTCTCTCTCCCGAGGTGGCGACGCAGCGGCGGGCCCTGAACGCGGCGGCCTCCCTGTGCCGCCACCTCGGGAGAGAGAGGGAGAGGGAGAGAGGAAGGGGAGGCGACGTGAGTGAGTGAACGAGAGGGGGAGAGATGGGTCAATGAGCTCAGGGGCAAAATGGTCAGTTCAGGCTAAAATTTTGGGTGAAAAATATTAAAAGTGGATTTAAATCTTAAAATGACATTATAACGTTTTGGACTCATTTTATAAGGGTATTTCAGCGAATCCCACAAACTTGATGGTATTTGGATGAAGCCCACCTGGCATGAGGGCAAAATTCCAATTTTCTCCTTCTCGCCTGGCCAGTGCGTCGGTGGTCGCCGGAGCTAGCAAATCGAGGCGGGCGGCGCGGCGAATTGGCACAGGAGGCGGGCAAATTGGTTCGGCCGCGCGGGCAAACCCTTGCGCCATTCTCGTGCCATCGTGTGGCTGCCACCTGTCGGCCGGCGTTGCCTAGGTGGATAGGCGGACACACGTTGCCCAGTTGCGCGCGGGACAGGCAGGTATTTGATATCTGGGTAATTGAGTATTCGTATTTGCTTTTAAACTTCAGTTGCACAATGCCACAATCCCCAGTTTCTTGATTTCTAGTACAATTGTTGTCAATCGGTATACCTGTGGGTGATTTAGACGATTTTTAATGGTGGCCCTAGGAAATTCACCAGCTCTACCACTGCACTCGTGCACCCAAAGCCACACAATCCCCTGTTCTTGATTTTGTATTTACTTAAAAACTTCAATTGCACAATGCCCACCTCTTGATTTTTAGTGCTTTTGATGTCTATATGTATGTAACCTGTGGGTGATTTAGACGATTAAATGCTGGCCCTAGGCGTGCAATTTCACCAATTCGCCCTAGGCATGTCAGTTCATTGGCCACTCTTGTTCAAATGCATCTTCAGAGCTTCATGCATCTGGTGGTTGTTTGTTGTTGCAACTTGCAAACTACAACAGTAAAAAAATGCTTGCATTGGCTATTCTAAAGTTTAGCTTTGTGATACTTGTTGATATTCTGGTAGTGCACTAAAAGGTTGTCTAATCAGCCCGCACATTGTTTTAAATAGGCAGACATGGTATTTACTGATGCCAAACCAAACTTTCAATTGATATATTTTGTACACTGCACTTACCAATTATAATGCGCTTATTATAAAATGAACTGCGTTAATGCTAGACATGCTACTAGCATCGCTGACCTGTGCCTTTTTTGTGTTGTTGCAGTGCTGAGCATTGTCCACACAATTGCTAGAGATCAGACTTTATTCCTGGAGGCCTTTATTCTTGATTAATCCTAATCGGAACCCGAACTTTTTAGCAAATGAGTGCCGGTAATGAGGTGTATTGATCTATGTGTTAAGCTCCTAAAATCGCTTTCGTATGTATATTTACTTTTTTTAATTATATATTTATTTGACGATAATAACTTTGTGAGTTTTAACAGGTGGTGCTTTTGGCGGAAATAGGGGGGCGAGGCCTATACCTCCTGAAAAAGGTGTATTCCCATTGGATCACTTACATGAGTGCGACTTGGTAAGGCTACATAACTTCTTCATCAGTTACCACTATCATTGTATACTTGTTACATGAGTAGTGATAGTAACTGTTCAAACAGGAGAAGAAAGACTATCTTTCTTGCCTGAAATCTACAGGATTCCAGTCTAAAAAATGTCGGCTGTTCTAAAAAAAGTATCTGGAATGTCGGATGGAGAGGTTAGTATACTTAGTTCTTATTGTCTATATGCTAATTTCAGATCTGTAAAAGCTATCATGATATAGGTACATTATTGTCTAAACCTAAGGGTAATTCCTGTGATCTTCGCTGTTATGTTTATGTGATGTATCGGTGGTATTCGGTGGGGTCTCTGTATCTTGCTAAGCAATATCTTGGGCAAGCCTGGGTGGCTATGATGAAGTGCTTTAAACATGAATTTGTCCTGACCGAAACTCAAAATAGACGGGTCCCTGGAACTAAAAAAATAGGGATAGTTTAGCTTTTGCACTTAGCATGCTACATTCTACAAAAGTTATGCTCCAAAGAAGCTGTGCAAATGTATTAATATGTATGAACTAATAAAGTTAAAATATCGGTAACTATCCATGTTTGTAGATAGACCTTTTGGTTGATTTTTTTTGGGTCGAGCAACGTAGTAGAGCTGCATGTCATCTCATTAAGAAAGAAGTACATACAAAATGTACAAAAACTAGGAGGAGGCTAGGAAAACCCCTCCCCAACACACACCACTCACAAAACTCATAAAAAGAAACAAAACGACCACGACCAACCAACCACACTAGACAATGGTCAAAATTAGTTCTCTTTCATGCACTAAAATGCTTTCAGCATCTTTTTTTTTGGTTGGCAAATAGTTTGAGATTCATTGAACATGCTCCCCAGGCTACACTATGTTATGATCCCTTTTTCAGTTGTTGAGTGAAGTAAATGCTATTGCTACATTAGCCTATGGCAACATAGTTTGGCCTCCTGGCATGTTCAGTGGTTTGCATCCTCGGGTGCAAGTGCAACACATGTGCAATGTGCACATCGAGGTCAGTGTTGGTGATTATGTGAAGCAACCACCAGCTCGCCAACCACAAGTGGCCAGCTCCTACTTTTGGTGTGTGTACTAATTTGTCTTGAGAAAGAACATTTGTTATTTATCTTGGAAATTCTTGCTGGCACTGGGTTGAACGCTTACCATCTTTGATCTTTGAAATTCAGTATCTGAGCTCATAACAAGGTGTTAAAAATGTTTGCTGGCTAGCAAGATGCAGTTTTGGTTTCTTTTTCTATTTTCTGCTGCTCTCTCCCTTATGATTTCACATCATTGTTTCTATGCGTGGTTCTAAAATCTCTGAATTTATTTATCATACTCAGAAACTTGATGGCGAAGCAAGACATGTCAGAGCTTGGGTTTAGAACTGTGGATGAAGTGGATACATCTGCTGACAAGAACAGCAAATTGGAGAGCCCTCCTAATTAGCCAGAGGATTAAAAAAATTGTTTGGTTTTGACGTAGCTTTTGTATGTTTCTTAGTGGTGTTTGGTTCGGCTTTTGGCTGACTTTTGTCCCCAAAAGCCAAAAGCTCAACCAAAGGGCCCAAAAATCAAAGGCGCTTTTGTCCAAAAACAGCTTTTGTCGTAGTACAAATCCAAAAAGCACTTTATCTCCTGCTTTCGCTGGTTCTTGGGGAAAAAATTATCCACCTGCGAAAGGTAACGATTCGTTTTTTCTTTCTTCGTGACTTTTCTTTCCCTTCCGCCGCGTTCCCGTCCCGCATCTGGGCGGCGCGCCGCTCCTCCCTCTCGATCTCCGGCGGTTGCCCCTCTCCCTCTCTGGTGAGAAGCTTCCCCGGTGGCGACCCCTCCCTCTCCGGTGATCAGCTTCTCCGCAACGGTCCCTCCCTCTCCAGCACGGTGCGGCCCCGTCCAGTCCCCGTCTCCAGGGCGACGCGGCCCCATTCACCGGTGAGATGCGCCTCAGGCGGGAGCAGCGCGACCCCCAGTCTTCAGCGCGAGCTCCTTCCCCTGCCCCTCCCATGGCCGGCGCAAGCTCCTTCCCCTCCCATACCCCTGCCATGGCCAGTGCGAGCTCCTTTCCCTCCAAATCCAGCGGTCGCTGCTCCGGCTCCCTTCCCGGAGCGCTGCCCCGGTGCGCCGTCGTGTCCCCTTCGGCGACCCAGGCCGCCGTGCCCCGGCCCCTCTGGCGAGCCTAGGCCAGCGAGCCCCCACGCGCCCAACTCTGCTACACACGCCAAAATATGTCCAGAGGAAGAAGACGGATGTGGTGAGGCTGATAGGCGGGGTCCGCTCGTAAGTGAGAGAAGCTGACGGTAGCTTTTTCAAAAGCCACATCTGCTGAACCAAATGGGCTTTTAGCTTTTGCAAAAGTCACAGCTCACAGCAGCTTTTATAAAAGCCACAGCCCAACCAAACAAGGCTTTAATCCCGGAGATCTGTCAAGATCTAAAAATAAATAGGGGTATAATAAAAAGGATAATGGTAGTGACCAAATTTGAAATTTATCTGCTGGCTGTTTTGACATTCCTAAGGAGCAGATTATATGATTCATGTTTGATTAAGGGCTGATTAGCACTATAATGTCCTCTATATGTGTTACTTGATAACAAAATTTTGCAATCAGTGTGTAGTTGGGTTGTGCACACATGGCATGCTAGCAACCCAAGTGGCAACTGGGAACTGACAAGGACCCATCTCTCTCGCTAGGGATGACAAGTAGGCTGATTAACATTAATCAGCAAGATTTGAACCTTCTGCAGTCTTTGCTAGGGATGCCAAGTAGACAGATTAGCACTAATAAGCAGGGTTTGAAGCTTGTGGAGTCTGATGGAAGATGGATATGGATTAGCCGTTGTGTGAACGAAGGACAATCTAATCCGACTTAGGATATGTTTGGATTCTCTAGTGCTAATAGTTAGCAGCTAAAAATTAGTACCAGTGGATCTAAACATACCTGTTAATAGACCAACTGTCGGTGCGAAAAGTGACCAACAAGTAAATATTTATAGTTTTACCGTGCATTGTGATCGGATGTGGCCTAGCACTCAATGACACAGGATTTATACTGGTTCAAGCAATAGGCCCTACGTCCAGTTGAGGTTGGTCGGTGACTTTATTCCTAAGCCCAGGTGCTCGAAGTTTGCTGTGGGGTTACAAACGAGTAAGGAATGAGAAGGGGGAGTTAGAGGCCCGGTCGGACTCTGAACCTAGTGGAAGAGAGTGAAGGATGCTCAAACGTGCGCTAAGTATTAGAACATATGCTCTGTGTGTCTGAGCTTATCAGCTGTTGAGAGCATGTAGACTGTGTAGCTGTCGAGTCCTAGAGCTATTGAGCTGTCGAGTCGACCGTCCTTACAGGGGGCTTTTAGGAGAGAGCTCATCCCCTTTTATAGTTGAATGGGATGGCCTTACAAGTCAGAGAAAAAGAGAGAGTGTATACGTGTGCTGCCTAGTCTTGTTGCCCACACCATCGGGTACAGGATGGTCATCGACGCCCACAATACTGTTTATGTTCAGACACATCTGGCAGGCTCAACCATATTCACCTGGTACAACAAACGATGGCGCTCGCAATACTATTTATACTCTGACGCGTCTGGCAGGCTCTACTGTGTTCGCCTGACATGCCCCGATGGCATTGTCCTACAGGTGCGTAGGGCATGGCAGGTTACAGTCTCGGTATTGTGGTTGACTTGAGCGTCTTACCTTATTTGCTCCGCCTGCTCCTCAGGCCCACACTGAGCAGGCGTCCCCGGTCAGTCGTTCCCAGTCGGTCCCAACCGTGTCGATCGGGAAAGAGCAACGAGCAGAGTTTCGGCGTATCCTCGGTCGGAGAAGGGGGTCAGAGTCGGACTATGGTCCCACCTTGGCCAGGCCTTTTGGTCGGGGACCGGATCATTGTCTCGGCCTATCATTATTTATCTGGGTCGGCCCAGGCGCGTGCTGTCGCTGCGCCGCCTGCTGGGCCAGGTTTTGTAGGGAAGCGGGTCCATTGGGGACCCTAGATTTATGAACCAGATAGGAGCCCCCGAGCCCCTTTGGGACTTCTGTGAAGCCGTGAAGGGGTTGTTCACACACGTTTCGCGTGATATTTGTAAAAGTCAGGGGCTTATGTTTTTAGCTTAATGAAAGCTTGAATTTGCTTTGTAATTCATGTACCCATTGTGCCGTGGAGGCGGGCTGTTATTGGAACTTCGGTGTTTTTCCCCCTCGGTTTGTTGTACTGTGTAGGGTAACCGAGTAGGATTTAGGCGCCCAGCCTCCATGTGGAGGACTGGCAAAAGCCGCGGAGGAGCGCAAAGTGGATACGGGTGCCCAGCCTCCATGGGGAGGACTGGCGAAGGCCACGGAGGTGCGCCGGAGGGATATTGGTGCCCGACCCCTGAGGAGAAGACTCGTTGGTAATCTATTTTCCATAGGGTGCGCGCGAGCACACCCGGTGGGTGTAAGGTAGTTGGTTGCCATCGGACGAGACGGAACCCGCGTCGGAGCTCATGGCCTTAGGGTCAGGCGAGACGGAGCACAAACCTGAGGGGTCGGGCGAGATGGAGCCCATGACCTTGGGGTCGGGCGAGACAGAGCACAAACCCGAAGGGTCAGGTGAGATAGAGCCTGTGGCCTTGGGGTCGGGCGAGATGGAGCATGAACCCGAGGGGTCGGGTGAGATGGAGCCCGCGGCCTTGGGGTCAGACGAGACGGAGCGTGAACCCAAGGGTCGGGTGAGACAGAGCCCGTGGCCTTAGGGTCGGGCGCGATGGAGCATGAACCCAAGGGTTGGGCAAGACGGAGCCCGCGGCCTTGGGGTCGGGCGAGATGGAGCATGAACCCAAGGGTCGGGTGAGACGGAGCTGTTGACACAAAATGTGATGCACTGTGCCTCACACACAGCAAGCCGGAAAGCGTGGCTTCAATCGGGTGCCCGGGTGCTTCGTGATCCGAAAACGTGCCAGTCAGTTTGACCTGAAAAAAACTAACAAGGGATAAAACAGTTAAATGCCAAACCGGAACATATCGGGTGAGACCAGACAGTTTCATATATACAGCCCTGAAGCCACTTACAACGACATACAGCTATAGGAAGCTGTCTGCCAACAAGTTTATAAACCATTCGGCTAATCGTAAGATGAACACACGTAAAGATCCGATTGTCGAATGCATGTGCATGGGAAGACATGTTTGAACAAGTGAAATTAATTATGCGTTAATGCATATCCAAGCTCAGCAGTCCAGCCGAGTTGGGGTCCATGAAGAAGGAACGTGCAAATAAACACGATTAAGCTAATCTAAAACCTGCATCTGCCGCACGACACCTAGTTTCGTCAAAGCTTAAACGTAATTAACATGCATGAACCCACAACATGTGACAATCTAGATTAAAATAATTCAGCCATTATGAGCATGTTATCTATTTGCAAAGGTAATATGAAAGTAATGATCATTGAAGCACGAATAAAACCATAGCAGAGGGCCGAACAATATCAATCTAGATTGGGTAGAAGTGTGTTACAAATATATAAAATATTTAAAACATGCAACACAGGATAACTTAATGAATCTATTTATATTTTGTCGTATCTAATAGAGCCGATAACTGTCTTGCTTTCACTAAGCATATTGAGCAAACGCTTGCCGCATGGTATCTACTCATAAACAAAGCATAAGCAAAGACTTCTTGATTGTCAAGCAAAGATCCGCCGCACGATCATTGAAAACAAACAAGACTACTTACATCACGTCTAAATCCACCGCATGATACTAAACATGATAACAAGGTTGTCGGAACTTACGGAGGTCGACGGATCGATGACTCCTCTCAAGAACTCGACGACACGACAAAAAGGACTCGAAAGTAGGCACGGGGCGGTTGTATTGATTTGGTTGTGAATGCCTATTACAATGGTCGAGGGTCAATATTTATACCCTAGACAAAACACGAGTCCTAAAAGACTACGATTTACAAAGGAACTCTTAAACAAACTTGGAAACTATGATTCCTTGCCCTAAACTCTCAGAGTCCTTTATTATTACAACTTTCATCTTTTCGATCGGCTTTGCTTGCCATCTTCTCGCTTTCCCGAATGGAGTCACCACCTTACAAGTAACCGACCGCACAAGCATTTAGCCGACCGCTTTCGTTTTGTCTGCCGAATGTCCTTCTTCCCGCATGCGGAATCCACCATCATCTTCCAAAGTCGACCAAAATCCAAAGTGTTAACACATGCCCCTCAATTTTGGGATAAAAGTTGTTTTATTCTAAAATTGACCACAAGCTCCTTCTTCCTCCTAGGTCAAGACCGCTCAACACCGCAACCATTGTCCAAAAATTCAATCTTTCAAATAACCTCGGACCCACTTCGAATCTTCAATGGCGACCCGGATGAAATTCCAGAGGTAAACTTCACTTATATTCGCCAATTTCCACTTGATCTTCCCGTTCCTCTTTTGGCTTATTCCTCTTTGATTCTTTTCGGTAAAATTCTCACTGCGATCGTCGTCGGAAAATGCTTTGAAAACACCCCTTTGTCTTGCATAAACATTCTTGTGTTAGAGGCGATGCAAATGCATCGGCTATTTTGTGCTAAAGGCGATATGAACAATATCGGCTATTCTCGATTTTATTTTTTTAGGCTAAAGGCGATTTTCCTTTTATCGGCTTTTTCGATCTACGTTCATGAACCAACCTCAACAACTTTGGGGTATTTCTTAAGAAATCTTCCATTGATAGCTCGTAAACTCCTCCCCAAATAAAGTCTTCAATATGTATGCATTGCGTACACACATTCTACTATTCGGAAAGGACCTTTCCAATTTGGAGACCATTTGCCAACGCTCTATCCTTTGTTCCAACTGCAATATTGTTTTCCAAACCAAGTCTCCTTCTGCAATTGCTTCACCTAACCCTTTTGTTATAATACTTGGCAACGCGTATTTTATTTTTCTCAATATTTTCCAATGCCTTGAGACGAATCAAATGTAAATCTTCCAATTCATCCATCATCAGATTCTTATAATCTTCTTCTACCAATTTTTTCTCAGTAACACAACTCGCCTTTGAACTCGATCAGTAATTCCCATGGTAATACTGAGATGATGCCCATAAACCAGTTCATAGGGAGGCGTTTGAGTGGACCCATGACAAGCCATTCGGTAAGCCCACAATGCTTCATTAAGAACCAAGTGCCATCTCCTTGGCTGGATGATTTTAATCATAATCTTATTTGATGCTTCTGCCTGGCCATTAGCTTGTGCATAATAAGGAGAAGAACTATACAACTTAATCCCCATATCTTTGGCAAAATCACGAAATTCTAAAGAAGTAAACTGAGTTCCTTTATCAGTTGTTATAGTTTGAGGAATCCCGAATCTATGAATTATATGTTCCTTAACAAAACTGATCATATTCTCTGACGTTACCTTCTTCAAAGGGATAGCTTCAACCCACTTGGTGAAATAATCCGTGGCCAAGAGTACAAATTTGTGTCCCTTACTAGAAGGAGGATTGATCTGACCAATTAAATCTATACCCCATCCTCTGAACAACCAAGGCTTGATTATGGGATTCATAGCGATGTGGAACTTTTGAATATTGCCGAATTTTTGACAATTGTGACACCCTTTGTAATATTCAAAACAATCCTCCAACATAGTCGGCCAAAAATAACCAGTTCTCCTGATTATCCACTTCATCCGATAAGCTGACTGGTGTGCACCACACAATCCTTCGTGAACCTCATACATCACCTTCTTGGCCTCTTCTTGACTTAAACATTTGAGCAATACTCCATCGATGGACTTGTAATATAACCGATCATCAAGGAACACAAATTTGAGAGCTTTGTACCGAGTTTTCGGAAACTTTTTGAGATGGACCTTTCGGATAATTGGTAATTTCAGTATCTCCAATCACCATCTACTTGATCAAGATTTTTAAAACACCTTCTTCTATAGCAAAAACTTCCCGACTCTCTCGATATCCGAGCGGCGACTTGAGCTAACTTATTTGCTTCTTCATTGTACTCTCTAGGGATATGATGCAAGGTTACTACCGTAAAAATTCTTCAAAAGTTCTCTACACTCCTCATAATATTCTCTTAACACATTGTTCTTGCATTCATATCGACCACTTAGTTGATTAATCACCAACTCGTAATCCCCAAAGATTTCAACAACAACGGCCTTTACTTCTATAAGAAGCCAAGCCCTCTAAGCGGCTTCATACTCTGCTGATTATTAGTAACATGAAATTCAATAGGAACCGCATACTCAAAAGTTTTTCCTTATGGGGAAATCAAGAGAATACCAGCACCACCACCTTTGTTACAAGATGATCCATCGAAGAACAAGGCCCAAGGCACAATGCTTATCGCCTCAACAGAAAGATCCTGATGTTGGGTAATAAAATCGGCAATAATTTGACCCTTTACCGCCTTTTGCCGATTCGTACCTTAAATTAAATTCGACAATGCTAAAATCCATTTGCCAATTCTTCCATTCAAAATTGGCATTGATAGCATATGTTTGATTACATCAAAACTAGAAACTACCACGCATTCTACATTCAACAAATAGTGCCAAAATTTGATACATGAGTAATACACACACAAGCAAAGTTTTTCTCAGAGTCAATACCTTGTTTCCGGTCTAGCGACTTTTCGCTAAGATAAGCTATGATTCTTTCTTTTCCTTCAAATTCTTGCATAAGGGCCGATCCTATCGTTAGGCTATCGGCCGCCACATACAACTTAAAAGGCTTGTCAAGTTGTGGAGGTACCAAAGACAGTGGGTGCCTTCATATATTGCTTGATCTCATCAAAAGCTTTTTGTTGTATGTCACCCCATACAAATTTTTGATCCTTCTTGAGCTTTAATAAAGGAGAAAAGGGTAAAACTCTCTCGATAGATTGGATATGAATCTTCTCAAAGTTGATTTTGCCTAACAATGATTGTAATTTCAGAGATTGGTTGGCAAAGACAACTTTGTCTATTGCTTCCATGCTCTTTTTCCCAACTTCAATTCCTCCTTTATGAACTAAAATCCCAAAAACTCACCAAATTAAACTCCAAAGGCACATTTGTTTGGATTCATCTTCAAGCCATGCTTTCTTGTGCACTCCAGTTTTTCTTAAATCGACTAAATGTCCTTCATGATTTCTAGACTTGACCACTACATCATCGATGTAGATCTCTACAATCTTGCCGATCACCGTGAAAAATATAATTCATAGTCGTTTGATAAGTTGCACCGGCATTTCTTAACCCAAATGTCATGACTATCCATTCAAACAAACCAATATGACCAGGACATCCGAATGTTTTTTTGAAATATCTTCCATTGCCATAAGAATTTGATTATAGCCAGCATTACCATCCATAAAACTAATGACTTCATAACTCTTCACGCATCTACTAGTAAATCGGCAACTGGCATTGGGTAACCATCCATGGGAGTGGCCTTATTAAGATTTCTAAAATCTATGCAAACCCTCATTTTTCCATTTTTCTTGTATACCGGTACTATATTTGAAATCCACTCTGCATATTTGCATGGCCGCATGAAGTTTGCTTCTATTAATCTTTCAACCTCCTTCTTCACATCGGCCAATACTTCTTCTTTGTATATCTTCCGTGGAGGTTGTTTGTAAGGATGAAATCCAGGTTTAATGGGTAATCAATGCTCAACAATGGAACGATCCAATCCAGGCATTTTCGTGTAATCCCAAGTAAAACAATCTTTAAACTCTTTCAACAGATCTATCAACTTTGATTTATATTCTGGGTCTAACTTTGCACTAATATACATCGGCCTTGGCTTAGAACCATCACCAACATCAATTTCTTCCAACTTATCGGCCGACATAAAACCACGTCCCCAACTTTCCTTTGTTGCCATCGATGAGATTTCCCATTAAAATTACTACTATGAGAGCCGATTTGCTTGGATCGGCTGTTGGCCCTCGCTGAAAACATTTACAGGACCTTCTTTCCACACTTTTCCAGAGAAACAATCGACGCCTTCATATTCCCAGTAGGTAGATTCTGCGGCGGCAACACTTACCGAATCATCAGCATGTACAACTTCAACGTCATCTCCAATCCATTGAATGAGAATTTGATGCATGGTTGAAGGAATGCAGCAATTAGCATGGATCCAATCTCTACCCAAGAGTAGACTATATGCCCCTTGCCATCAATGACAAAAAAAGGTAGTAATCTGAGTTTTCGACCCAATAGTCATTTCGACATGGATAGCACCTCGGGTATCGGAAGGGTTGCCAAAGAAAGTCCCTAAGCACCATGTCGGGTTTTCAATAATTCTTCATTAGTCATCCCAAGCTTTACAAGGTAGTATAAGGCATGATATTGATAGCAGCCCTCCATCAACAAACATCTTAGTTAAAGGCTTGCCATTGACATATCCCTTTAAATAGAGTGGTCTCAAGTGACGATTCTTGATTGGTTTGTCAAAAAGCACTCATTGTGTTTAATACAAGCTAGGCCATCAAATCCTCGACATTCACTTTCATCAAAATTAGAGTACACCTCTTCTTGGACATCTTGGTTTTGGGAGCTATAAACTCGATGGGAGGAAGAAAGCCATGCAAGCATCACCAAGGACCACATTCATCGGGCTTCTTCTTAGGGCGCCATATTTGCTTTGTTTCGGTAACTTCCTGTTTCAACTCCCTATTCCTCAACCTTTGAACTCTTCTTTTCTGACTTTTCCTCAGGCCTAGAGGACACCATTGTCCTTTTTGCCATACGTATCTATAGGAATCACTTCTTCATCATGCACCCTATCATGAATCCAACCTTGACTCAAATCTTTTCCTTTGGTTGATTCTCAAAATCATCTATTTTTAAGCGCCGATCATCTTCGTGAACCTTCGCTTCAAGTCTTTCATAGATGGGACGGCGGTTGACTCTGAGATTGCCTATACTCGAGTAATTGAGCACTACACTCCTGGACAATTATCTCTAGCAGCAACCTCAAGCCTTCATTCCAACAATGCCTAAAGAATGAACAACCCAATGAGACCGCTCCTATTACATCATGTATTCTTCTTGCTCCCTTCTAACATACCTCTTCCTCATACCTCCCAGCATTCTTCCATAAACCATTGCTTCTTATAGTATCCCTTCTCTTGCTCTCTCTCGCCACTTGTTTAGCAAAATACGTGATGTAACTCTGGGTTTGGAAGTTTGACCTTTCTCGGTTCGGCTATTCTGAAACCAAACTCGTTGCTGCAGCTCTCTACTGGTAACTTGCCAATCCGGGTCAACAGCACCACTTTTCTTTGCTCTATTAGAAGTCAACACCTTCATCTTGCCTTTACCTTTGAGATCATTGGCGAGACCATATTCACAGAGAAAGAAATCATATTTTGTGGAAAAGGTCGATCATCAATTCTCATCTTGCCATCAAACTTCAAATGTCCCTCTTGGATAGCTTTACGGATTCGTATTCGAACACTCGGCAATCATTGATAGAGTGAGAATTAGTGTTATGGAAGCCACAATACTTTTGTCTTTCACTCCTTCAGACGTAGCATGGGATGTCCTTCCGGCGACTTGATGCGTCCTTCCTTCATCAATAATGCAAAAGCACATGCGCTTTAGTAACATCAAAATCATAGGTTCCCTTTTGTTGTTTCAACTAGCGTTGACTAATTTGAGTAGGCTCCTTTGCCCAATTCAACTCAAATTCAGCCTATCTCATCTTCATCAATATACTCGATTGCTTCCTCCGAAAAACCTTGATACACCTCATTAGTGGCATTGTTCTTCCGAAAGCGATTATCTCTCCTGAATCCTTGGGCCGATTACTCATAGTCGCTAAACGTGCAAGTTGGCCAAGATCATCAAACTCCATGCCGAACAACTTCTCCCGATATTCGGCAACATTCACCGCTATAGCTATTCCGGTAGTTGATCATCCGGTAAATTCAGAGAATAACACATATTCTTGGTTTCCCTAAATCTGCGAAGATATTCCAATGGTGTCTCATTTGTTCTCATCCTCAGACTCATGAGATCGACCAACTTCTTCTCATTAGTACCCGTGTAGAAATATGAATGAAACTTCTGCTCTAGCTCTCTTAACGTACCAATGGAATGAGTCGGGTAAAGACGTGAACCACGTGAAAGCTGGTCCTGTAAGAGACAAAGGAAAATATCGAATCCTCCAAGCTTCATCCGAAGCGCCTTCTCCAAGCTGCATTAAGTATCGACTGACGTGCTCTATGGTACTAGTATCATCTTGACCAGAAAACTTGGTCAAATCTGTTGGAGGCTTCACCCTTGGAGGTAACGCCACTCTGTTGTACCACTCTGGATAAGGAGACTTGTATGAATAGGATTGATTTTTTGCTTCAAGTCGAAACGATTCTCATCATATCGCCCATCCTGCATCATCAAAAACATCAATGCCCGAAATCTGATTTCCTTGTACCTTCACTCCGTAAGGCAATCTGAAGCACTCCTATACCTGGATTTGGCACAACATTGATAGCATTGTAATCAGTAAATTCTTGATACCCATCTCCATACATATTCTTCTCGCAACTGCTTGATGTTTGAGAAACTCTATAAGCTGAAAGTGGCACTTCTCCTGTGGTACCAAATGTTACCTGGCCATAGGTGGGATGTGATTGCTTTTTAGTGTGAGTCAATCCACCTATATTTGAAGTCGATGCTCCTTCTTTTCCAACAGGCTTCTCTAGATGCTTTGGAACATTGAAAAGTGTCGGTCCACTGAGTGGGCCAACATTTTCTTCAAAGTATTTATCAACCATTGGACCAAAAGTACTGATCATGATTGCCCAAAAGGTATTCAGAAAAGCTGTGTGATGGTTTGTCATGGTTTCTCCCATAGCTTTATAAACCAGGGCTGCCATCTTCTGAGCATCCTCCTCTTCAGTGTAATCAGTTTGATGTGGAAGAAGAACCCTTGGCATTGACTGCTTTTGAAACACTTTGTTGCTCTTGTTTTTGGAAAAAGACATCAAACACTTCCGTTGGTATTGCTCACATGCTTGTAGCACTAAATCCCTGTAATTATCTAGCAATTCTGCCATGCTCACATCCAGAACATGATCATTGTTGATCTCAAACGCCATCTTGAACTAACAGACGGTCCCACCGGGCGTGCCAAAAAGTGTGTTGACACAAAATGTGACGCACTGTGCCTCACACACAGCAAGCCGGAAAGCGTGGCTTCAATCGGGTGCCGGGTGCTTCGTGATCCGGAACGTGCGGTCGGTTTGACCTGAAAAAAACTAACAAGGGATAAAACAGTTAAATGCCAAATCGGAACATGTCGGGTGAGACCAGACAGTTCCATATATACGGCCCTGAAGCCACTTACAACGACATACAGCTATAGGAAGCTGTCTGCCAACAAGTTTATAAACCATTCGGCTAATCGTAAGATGAACACACGTAAAGATCCGATTGTCGAATGCATGTGCATGGGAAGACATGTTTGAACAAGTGAAATTAATTATGCGTTAATGCATATCCAAGCTCAAAGATCCGGTAATTGAGTTGGGGTCCATGAAGAAGGAACGTGCAAATAAACACGATTAAGCTAATCTAAAACTCAGCATCGCCGCGACGACACCTAGTTTCGTCAAAGCTTAAACGTAATTAACATGCATGAACCCACAACATGTGACAATCTAGATTAAAATAATTCACCCATTATGAGCATGTTATCTATTTGCAAAGGTAATATGAAAGTAATGATCATTGAAGCACGAATAAAACCATAGGAGAGGGCCAAACAATATCAATCTAGATTAAGCGGTATGTGTTACAAATATATAAAATATTTAAAACATGCAACACAGGATAACTTAATGAATCTATTTAGATTTTGTCGTATCTAATAGAGCCGATAACTGTCTTGCTTTCACTAAGCATATTGAGCAAACGCCTGCCGCATGGTATCTACTCATAAACAAAGCATAAGCAAAGACTTCTTGATTGTCAAGCAAAGATCCGCCGCACGATCATTGAAAACAAACAAGACTACTTGCATCACGTCTAAATCCACCACATGATACTAAACATGATAACAAGGTTGTCGAAACTTACGGAGGTCGATGGATCGATGACTCCTCTCGAAGAACTCGACGACACGACAAAAGGACTCAAAAGTAGGCACGGGGCCGATTGTATTGATTTGGTTGTGAACGCCTATTACAATGGTCGAGGGTCAATATTTATACCCTAGACAAAACACGAGTCCTAAAAGACTACGATTTACAAAGGAACTCTTAAACAAACTTGGAAACTACGATTCCTTGCCCTAAACTCTCAGAGTCCTTTATTATTACAACTTTCATCTTTTCGATCGGCTTTGCTTGCCATCTTCTGCTTTCCCGAATGGAGTCACCACCTTCTGAAGTAACCGACCGCACAAGCATTTAGCCGACCGCTCATTTTGTCTGCCGAATGTCCTTCTTCCCGCATGCGGTCCACCTGTCATCTTCCAAAGTCGACCAAAATCCAGTGTTAACAGGAGCCCATGGCCTTGGGGTCAGGCGAGATGGAGCACGCACCCAAGGGTTGAGCGAGATGGAGGTGGGTGTAGCCCTCGAGCCTACGGCCGACTAGAGAGTCGGTTGGAGGCTGAGCACCTTGGTACTCTTTTCTAGGGGCTGTGGACTCTTGTGTCTCTTTCGGTCGGGGTGTTCGTCCGTGTCTGTTCCGACCGCAACCTATGTAGTCAGTCGGGTTCCTAAGTAGGGATGTGGCAGCTCGAGCCCCCGAGCCACTAGGGGTCAATCAGGGTTGGTCGCATGATTTCCTACATCACTCCGTCTCGCGGTTTTCGCAACCAGAGGGGTTGAGTTGATGCCACTTGCCTCGATGGCTCAAGTGGCGAGCTTCGGTGAGCTTGCTAACGGGTATGTCCGAGAGGAATCTAGATCTATCATTCGTGACAGGGTCGGCATAGCCCTCTTGTGGCACTCAACTTCTCCTTAACCTAACTCCCAACAGATGCCCAAGCCATTCTGGAGACCGACTCAGGTGGCTAGCTGGCCTCCTCTCGATGGAGATTCTATGGGCGTGGCTCGAGGTCAGGACCGAACGAGAAGGTCGAGATGAGCCCGTCCGCTTCTGAGTGGATCGGGTGAGGACCGCTAGGGCTCATCTATGTTTTCTCCCCTAGCTCTGTTTGACGTGAGGCGGCCTCGAGTCCTTTGCGGGCTGGCCTTTGAACCCTGGACGGTCGTCGCTCATATCGAATGAGATGACTACCGCATCGTGACGTGACGCGAAGTGTTGTGATGCAACAATTGCATATGCAATGCTTGGATATATGGGATGAATGTATGGATGAATATATGACTGAATGTATGAAAGCATGCATGAGAATGGATGAATGAATGTTCATGCACTAGGAAAGTAGAACGGGGGTTTGTAAAGTTACCTCGATGGCTCGAGTGATGGGTCCAATGAGCTCCTATTGGATATGTCTGAGTGGGATCCGGGTCCATCGTTTGTGACGGGGTCGGCATAACTCGCATGGGGTATCCCATTGCTCCATAATTGTCTCTTGGCAGCCGCCTGAGCTATCTGATCAACTCGGGTGACCCGTTGGCCTCTCCTCGATGGAGATTCTATCGGTGGGTCCCTCCAAACCCTGCCTGGGAAGGTGAGGGTCATTTGCGTGCAGTTGCACCTCATTTCCCGTGCCTGGGTTGTGGTAGTGGTGGGCCCCGCCTAGGCCACATCCCGTTAGCCAGGTGATGTTTTGTCAGGCAGGCCGCATCTCGCCAGCCAGGGCCACGTCCCGCCGCATGCCTTTCCACATTAAATAGGGAGAAGGGAGAGGGTTTTCCTCTCATTCTTTCGCCTTTCCTCAACTGCTGCCATTTCTTCTTTCTCCTTTTTGCCAAGCCTGTTTGTGTGTCATGGCGGTTTCTAGGAGAGAGGAGGGTAGAGCGAGGGAGAGGAAAAACTCACAGATTTGTTCATAAATTCAAGGTGCGATGTCGAACTGGAGGCCTTCCAACGTGGATGAGGCCATGCTGGCCGACTTCGCCGTGAAGGGGTTGCTTCCGTCGAAGGAGGTGGCACACTGGAGGGCTCCCGTGTAGGGGGAGGTTGTTCTGTGACCCCGGTCTGACAAGGTCGTCTCCTTCCTCGCCTTCTACGAGCGTGGGCTTAGGTACCCCGCGCATTGGTTTCTGCGCGGTCTCCTCAACGAGTGGGGCCTGGAGTTGTAGCATCTCAACCCAATTGGGGTGCTGCACATCACCGACTTCGTCACCATCTGCGAGGCCTTCCTCGGGATAGAGCCGCATGTGGATCTATTCTGGTGAGTTTTCATCGGGCGAGCCCTGTCCAAGGGGAAACCGCCCAGAACCGCACCGGTTATGGGGTTTGCCCTGCAGAAAAGGCCAAAGCCATCAGTCTCCTACCCCGCGTAATCCCCCAGTGACTTCAACCGGGGGTGGCATGACGAATGGTTCTATACCAGGAACCTAGTGGAGGCACCATTCCCGACATTTATCGAGGGGAGGCCGGAGAAGAGGGAAAGTTGGACGTGGGGTCCTTCCCGTCAATAGAAAAAGCTGGCGATCATCGAACCAGAGCTTCAGAAGCTCGTGCGGAACAGCCTCGATGGGTTGCGGGTCTTCCACACCTTCTTCCACCATTGGGTTGCCCCACTGGGGGAAAGGACGCGGCAGATGTGGGAATACTCCGGCTCGACGGATCCTGACTGCACATTGCCGGAGGAGTTGTCGAAAGATGAAGTCCGGGGTTATCTTGGTCGGGCAATGTAGTTGAGGGATGAAGACTGCCTTGAATGGACGCCGGACCCCTTCGTGTCGCGAGAGCGAGAACAACGTGGAGGTGGAGCTCAAGTCAGAGGAGCCCATGGAGATGGGTGACTACACGAGTGCCTCAGAGGACAAGGGAGACAGGGGCGCTGGCATGACCTTGGTGGAGCACCGTGAGCCCATGGCCACACCCGTCGATGGCGGGCGCAGTACGGAGATGCGCAGCGATGTTCCTAAGTTGAGGCCATCGTCGATCGAGAGGCAAAGCGGGCACGGTCGCCGCGCCATTCGGAGGCACTGTCGGCTTCTCAACCCCGTGCTCCGAGTGTGACGGAACGTGTCGGTTGGTTGGAGGAGCACGATCGTCTACCCGTTCCCTCAAGGTCATCGTGAGTTGGTGGCCGTGACCATTCGTGAGCTGAATGGGGACCGGCCATGTCGTCCCTACCCTTGGTCGGTCTAAGGGGGTGCGAAGTACGACCCCTGAGCGATCCTCGTCTAGGAGGCTCATCGTCAGCCGGTCAGAGTTTCAAGGTTCTGCCGCTTTTGTCTGGGTATGTATTCATGGTTTCCTTCGCCCTCATAGTTGAGTTTTTTGGGTGTGACTAACCTGCGCTTGTGCCCTTTTTTTGCAGTGGCTAGGAGCCGGCAGGACTAGGGATCTCCCCACTTCCCGTGTGAGAAGAGTGGAGACCCAGCCTGCTGGGTTGCGATAAGCGAGGTGGGAAGCAGGCTGGTGGCGGCGTGACCTTCCTTAATGGGGGTTGCGTCTTCCCGACCAGTCATGAGCACGGCGGCGACCATGATGGCGGCGATCCTCGTGGTGATGGCAGAGGATAGGTCGGAGGTGGCTCTTGTGGTCCCTCCCCCACCAGTCACAAAGGCGGGAAGAGTGAAACTAGGCTCCCTGTCTCACCTGGTGGAGGAGCGCATGGTTCACCCGCCTGGTCAGAGCTGGAGGGGTCTAGAGGAGCCGCAGCTAGGCCAAAGGTAGATCAGTCGCAAGCGAGCCATGGAGTACTGGTGGTGGACATCCCCTTCGATAGCGAGGAAGACACTGGGATGGAGCCGCCAGCCATCCCGTTGTCTCGAGAGTTGGTGAAGATCCGGTCGTCGCATGATACTACGATGGCTGGATCTTCTAGCAGGTCAGGGGTGACCCGCGAGCTGGTGTGGCCTTGCCCCGATGAGCTTGGAAAGGCCCGGTTCGTCCTTCATGACAAGGAGGAGGTGAAGCTCTGGCACCTGCTCAGGGAGAGAGGACTATCGATGGAGTCCAATCTCGCCCTTACCAAGGCGAGGCTCAAGGAGGCCTTGGAGAGGGTTGAGCTCGTCCATCAAGCCATGACTATCGACCTACCATGCGTTGCATAGGTAAGTTTTCTGCGTTCTTGGTGTTGTCTTTGATTCCTTGGCTTTTAAATGATTGTCTCATCACGCCTGCTTCTTGTTTCACAGGACCTAGAGATGATGTCGATTTGTAAGTCTCGATTTCTTCAGGAGGAGAATAGTCGGATGGAGCAAGAAGCGGTGGCGTTGCGCGCGGGTCGACGAGCTCATGCACTAGCTGGAGTCCGCCCGCCTTGAGTCCCAAGACCGGGTGGCCGAGGTGACGGAGCACGGGTGGTGGAGCTGCGTGCGGTCGGGTGGGCGATTGCTGTCGAGGGGGAACTTGACAAGGCGAAGGCCCACTTGGCAGAGACCAAGGTGGCGCTCTAGAAGTCCTTGCAGGCTCTAGAGGTGGAGTGGAAGGCCCTATCAGATGTTGAGCAAGAAGTGGTCGTGCTCTAGGGGCAGATGCTCGGGGCAGAGGAGTTGAACGCTCGACTGCTCAAGAGGGTGACCTAGCAAGAGGAAGGGCTCTCCATTCTCGAAAGCGCTCGCCTCAGTACGTACCTGTTCTGCCCTCGGTTGATGACTTGAATTTTTCTTTTCCTTGCTCCAGAATTTGTCATCCGTTTCTAGAACTGGGTGGAAAGATTGGCTCTCTAGAGCAAGAGCTAGAGACGGTCAAAGCAGCTATCGGTCAGAGCGTGGAGGCGCTAGCCCAGTCCCTTGAGGAGCGATACGTTCTTGAGGGAGAGCTCGACCAGCTTCGCAATATTGCGCAGGTGGTCGTCTCTAAGGTGTTCGGGTCAGGACCGAGCACCAGTACACCCACCGTCTAGCTAGTGTAGGTCCCAAATGAAGTTCGGGTGCTCATCTCTGATGGCATGTTCTATGAGACGTCGGGGTCTGACCTCGGTGGCGACCCACTTCCCTGATCTGGACTTCGCGGCCATCTACAGAGGATACGCCGATGGGTGGAGTGTAGACAAAATCCATGCGCTGGGGGAGAGTTTAGTGCCGCATGCACAGATGGTCACTGAGCAGGTCAGTGGGTGATGGAGGCTCACTGTTCTACCCTGGCCGCAGACATACGCCGGGAAGATGTCATCCAGCCTATGGAGGCAATGGAGGCCGGGTCGAGGCGAGCGTTGTCCCGCCCCCAACCGAGCCAAACATTGTCCTGACCGCAGCTGGGCTGAGCGCTATCGTCCCGACCACAACCGAGCTGCCTTCGTCCTTGTCAATAGTACCGTTAGCCGATGCCGCCGGGGGGCCATAATAGATTTTGAGTAGAAATAGTCAGTTTATGTAAATGATGAATTCGTAGGGGAACCCCCGTGTGAACAGTTTTACATTCGTGAATATTTTAAGTTCATTTTTGTGATGAAATCACTTGTGAGGGGAAGCTTGTCCCGTCCGCCCATGTTTTTATCCTTACGTAGCTTTGTTTTTGTCCTTTCTTTTTCGCACCTACCCGTTGACCCATAGGTTGCAACCTTAAGAACCCGAGCATGGCCTGCGAGGCTCAGCTGTCGGAACCGTAGGTCATGGTGGGGTGTGATCGGTCGAGAGGCTAAAAGCGCAAGTTACATAGGGTAATCAAAGGAACGAAATGCCCTTTTGTTTGGGTTATGCCCTTTTGTTTGGGCAAAAAGTGTTACTATATGATAGTAAAAAAAGGGGCTATATCGCACTCCCGTGGAGCCCCCGAGCGACCCAGGCCGAGAGTGCTCGGGCTGGGGCGCTGTAGGAGCAAGCATTGAATGGAAATAAACAGTAAGACCGAGCTTTAGGGAAAGAAACTAGATAACCGTTCGATGTTTCATGTGTTGGTGAGAACGTTGTCGTTGTCGTCCTTCAGTCGGTAGGTGCCTGGTCAGATCACCTCAGTCACCGTGTAGGGTCCTTCCCATGGTAGAGAGAGCTTATGTTTCTCCTTGGTTGACTAGGTCCTCCAGAGTATGAGATCACCGACCTCGAGGATCCTCCCCCTGATTTTTCTTTCATGGTACCTACGAAGAGTGGGTAATGAGCGGAGCGGATGACGGTCGTCTCACGAGCCTCCTCTAGCTGGTCGACCGCGTCCTACTGAGCCTCCCTAGCTCGATCTCGGTCGAAGGCCTGTACTCTTGGGACGCCGTGATCGAGGTCAGAGGGCAACACTGCTTTGGCTCCGTATGCGAGGAAGAAAGGGGTGAACCTTGTGGACTGGTTTGGGGTCGTTCTTATGCTCCAGAGGATTGCTGGGATCTCTGTAGCTCATCGCCCGGCATACTTTTTGAGTCGGTCGAAGATGCAGGGCTTGAGTCCTTGGAGGACCATACCATTGGCCCACTTGACCTAACTGTTAGTACGCGGGTGTCTGACCGAGGCCCAATCAATCCTAATGTCGTATCCATCACAGAAGTCCAGGAACTTCTTCCCGGTGAAGTTTGTTTCGTGGTCGGTGATGATACAATTAGGGACACCAAACCGATAGATGATGTCGAGGAAGAACTTGACCACCTCTTCCGAGCAAATATTGGTGATGGGCTTCGCCTCTGTCCACTTGGTGAACTTGTCCACCGCCACGAGTAGGTGAGTGAAGCCACCCGGGGCCTTTTTGAGGGGTCCGACCATGTCGAGGCCCCAGATCACGAATGGCCAGGTGACTGGGATGGTCTGAAGTTCCTGTGCCGGCAGATGAGTCTGGCGAGCGTAGAACTGACATCCTTCACACCTGCGGACCTGAAAGGATCTAACAATGCCTAGAGGGGGGGTGGATAGGCATATCTAAAAATTTACTACAAATGCTAAGTTCAAATCTGTCAGCCACTGTCGGAAGTCCCGACGTTTGGGTCAGAACTCCCGACGTTGTCAGAAGTTCCGACGCCTACGTGAACTAGAAAAGCAGTGCCAAATTTAACTTTGCGGATAAATAATCTTACAACCTCACTTCCTTGTGGTTTGGTGAAGATGTTGGGTCACTCCCTTGACGCCGTAAAGCCTCCAAACGGTAGATCGAGACCAAACCCTAAAATGGGGATTTTGGAGACAAAGAGACAAACACATACAAGTAATCTCAAGTAATCACAATAACAACAACAACAAGCACGCGGGACACAAGGATTTATCCCGAGGTTTGGCAACCCCACAAAGGAGCTCCTACGTCCTCGTTGTTGAGATGACCACTAAGGTCGGAGTCTTTTCCACCTCCTTGCCTCTCTCAAAGCAACCACAAAGGTCACTTGAGCTTTCCACTAAGAAATCAAAGGGTGATACAAACTTCCCAAGGCTCTTTCACAAGATGGAAGCTCTAGGGCAACGCCTAGCCGGCTAGGGGCAAAGCCCCAAGAGTAATAGATGCAAAATCAACCGGCTTGATGAAGAAATCAAGTGCTCAAGCTTTCCAATTGATGCTCTCACTTAATCCACTCTCCTTTCACTCAAAACCTAAGGGAATCGAAGATTTGAGCAGGGGAGGAAGGAGAGGGGTGCTTTTGTTGCTTGGGAGCTGTTCAGCACGAAGTGAGTCAACTGTGAAAATGAGTCCGTAACGGTTAGAAGTGAAGAGAGGAGTATTTATACTCCAAGTGAAAATCCAACCATTCAGATCTACGTCGGAAGTCCCGACGCAGATCCTGGGACTTCCGACTACAATAGAAAACACTGTTCACAACGAGTCAGAAGTCCACGGGAGAAAGTCAGTGTCGGAACTCCCGGCAAACGTCGGGACTTCCGACGAGCTCAGTTAAACAAACAGCCAGCACCGCTGATGCCGGGACTCCCGGCTAGGGTCAGGTCAGTGTCGAAACTCCCGGCGAACGTCGGGACTTCCGACGGTCGGAACTCCCGACGATAGTTGGGACTTCCAACGAGCACAGACAGCGAGCAGTCAGAAGCACAGGTGCCGGGACTCCTGGCTTAGGTCGGGACTTCCGACTGTCGGAAGTTCCGACTTACGTCGGGACTTCCGACACCGAAAATCACAGAAAAATAATCTTAGTGCGAGTGAAGTGTTAGAGTGACTCTCTTTTGATTTTATTTAAATGCTTGAGCACTCTATCTTCGTCAGACCAACTAAACTTGCATCCCTCTTTATAGTGCGGCGGATCCTAAACTCAAAAACAAAAATAAACCCTTTGGAGATAGTTTTGAGTTCGACCGCCTTTACAACTTCAAGAATTGAGGGATACCATTTCATCTTTATCAACTCTTTGAATCTTTCATGGGACTAATAGCTGCAACATATCTCATAAAGATCACATTAGTCCCTAATTTGGATGTCATCAATACGCCAAAACCCACATAGGGGGCAAATGCACTTTCAATCTCCCCCTTTTTTGTAATTGATGACAACCAACTTAGGCTTTTATAAGAATGAAAGATTTTAAAACTTTTGAACCCCAAAATTTATAGAGAGCTCCCCCTTGATGTATGCATGAATTTCAATTTCAATTGAAATCATGTATACATGATTGCATACACCAAGACAAAAGTTTCCCCTAAATTTTGCAATCCATGGGGTGGAACAAGTATGTGTGAACAAATAAGTATCGGTGAAAAGAGATGCAATATGAAATGTTATTTCACACAACAAGTAAAAAGAAGTATGATGGCCAAGATTTCAAAGTAGAAACTTGAAGTAACATATGGCCATACAAAAAGAAAAACAACAATCATCATGACAAGTAGAGATAAGCACAAGCAAATAAGATAGATTAAAACATAACTTATCCTACAATCATCCATCACACACATATAAATAGATAGTTGTCCATCACACGGTTGCCACCACACGACATAGTTCATACACGCTAAAGGTTTTAAAGTTCGAAAACATAAAGACCAACTAACTTATTACAATAAATCAAAGCCTAACACTCCCCCTTTGTCAACAAGTGCCAAAAGGGGTAGGCCGCATGAGAAACCAACTACTCATCATCGGAGTCATCATCATCGCCTTGGTCACCTTCCTCACCATCGTCGTCGTCTTCATCATCTTCTTCCTCTTGATATTCCTCATCGTCTTCAGTTGCTTTCCCTTTGCCATGTGGGCGAGAAGAAGCATCATCATCGTACGCCGCACAAGCCTCATCACATAAAGCCAACGGATCACGAGGAGGCACAAATGGCGGCGGAGGAGAAGATACAATTCCTGCTTGCTGTTCCAATCGATATAGACTCTCTTGCATGTTGTGCTCACACTGAGCACTAGCACAACACTGTCCAAACATGTAGGTCATTAGAAACTTGAACTTGCTGGGCTTCTTTCCGGAGGAGGACGAAGAGAGGGGCTCGTCACTGGATGACCGAGCAGCAGCAGTGGTGGCAGCACCACGGCGAGAGCAAGAACCCGAAGGACCTTTCCCTGTAGCACGGGTTGCCTCAGCTTTTTCTTTTAGTTCTCTAGCAGCAATGATAGAGGTCTTGTTGGAAATCTTGAGGACCTTATGCTCAGAATCAGAGGGAAAACGGATGCCGGATACATGCTCTATGATATGCATGATGTACGATGCATAGGGCAGGTGCTTCACCGGATCCTCAGAAGCATCATGAATCTTATACCATATATAGCGGCTGATGGAGAACTTCTCAAACTCATCTCCAAATCGCTGAAGCACCTTCTGTGAATCATCACGAAGAAAGGTGGAGTCACCTACCTTCGGATACAATATCTGTCTCAGGATGTTGTTCAGAACATAGTAATATGGCTTCAGAAAAGCAGTCTGTCCATCAGCCCTGTGGCCCTCAAGATACATATGTTGATATTCCTCCAAAGCAAGATCCTCATACTCAGTTAACTGATTTGCAGTCCGGTCGCTATGACCCAAACCTAGAAGGCGAGAGAAATTGACAAAGTCCACCTTATAGTGCTTGCCTTCCGTGGTCCAGTGAATAATGTCCACATCACCGGTCTGGTCTATCTCATGATGATAAGAAGCATAAAACTGACAAATCAGCTCATTGTTCCAATTCTTCCGAAACGCTAGCAGGTAAGACAACCCCATTGATTGTATATCTCGAACCATCTGCTCCAGCTCGGGTTCCTTGTACTTGCCAAGATAATATGCATCAATGCACTTCATCTGAAGGACCGATGGCTCCTTCTTCTTCAAAAACTTCCGATAAAGAATGGAATCATAGAAATCATAATGGAAGGGGTGCCAGAAATGATACTGAAGGCGGAGATCTTTCTCATCCTCTACATATAGGTTCCTTGCTCTGTTGTACCGGATGTCCTTGACACGGTGACGATAATCCACTGGAAGGGGAGGCGTCCATCCACCAGCCGGATTCGGAGCCATGGAGGGCTCCCTCATGAACGGTGACACACCGGTGAATGGAACAAGCTGAAATGTCCCCGGCGGACCATGAGTCAGGGTGCGAAGCGGTGGAACAACAATGGTGCGTCCGGCACGATCCAGCGCTTCCTCTTCTTCATCAACCATCGGCTCAGCCCCAACAGGAGCAGGAGAAGGGGCAGCAACCGGAGGAGGAGCGGCAGCCGATGACCCCTGGTCACCACGGCCACGGCCACGGCCACAGGAAACACCAGCACCACCACGCGAGTAAGACGCCTTGGTGTGGCCAGGAGGCTTGGGAACAGCGGCACGATCTTGAGTCTTCTTTGAACGCTTTTCCCGATGGCGTGAGGGACTGCTACCGCCTTCCATGACTGTGAAGAATACAAAGTGGAACTAAGAAATAATACAAGGAGACGCGAATGAGCATCGAGAAGTGAAGAAACATGAATGGAGAGGGCATTCTAGGGTCGGGAGTTCCGGCCAAGGTCGGGACTTCCGACTACCGGGAGTTCCGGCCAGACGTCGGGAGTACCGCCGGTCAGAACCTCCGACGGCCGCCGGGACCTCCGACGCCCAAATTGACCACCTCATTCATGGGGCTTCAAATCACAACACACACACAAACAAGGGAGATAGAGGAGGAGAGAAAGAGGAAGAATGGAGTCAAAACACAAGGTACATTGAAGTTAGGGTTAAGGCACCATGGAAGTACCTTGAATCGAGGAAAGGGATGGAGAAAAAAGAGACGCAGTCATCGACGAACAAATCCACGGGCACAATCTCCACCACCAAAGGATTCTCCTCCACACCAATCGCAAGTGGACCATGATCCGAAGGAAAAAAGAAAGCTTGGGCGGAAGAACAAGGGTGGGGGGGGAGTCGGGGCAACCGGCAAGGCCCCCGACTAGGAAGAGTGGCGGTGGCGGCAGGGCGCGACGGGGCGGCGCGAGGAGCAAAGAGGGTGGCGCGAGGAGCAGAGAGGGCGGCGACGGCGCGACAGGAGGAGAGGAGGAAGAAATAACCGTAGTAAAAGAAAGGACCAGGCCGGTTAAAAAAAGGAGACGGCGTGGTCAGATCTGCGTCGGAACTCCTAGCGTACGCCGGGACTTCCGGTAGTCGGGACTTCCAGCGTGAGCCGGGACTCCCGGCAGTCGGCCTTTCGGCGGTCGAAACTTCCGACGAATGTCGGGACTTCCGACGCAGGGAAACAGAAAAACACCTTAACCTGCACGAGCTCTACCATGTGGGGCAAAAATATGATGGACACTAATGTTTTCACAGGTGACTAGATTTCATTCAACCAATACAAAACAATAGTCACTCATGAAAATTACAAAATAGATTTTGAAAGTAGCACACAATGTTTTCACAATTCTTTTCTCCTACTTAAATCAAACAAAAAGTGTGTGTGCAAGGGATCAAGCCACGTTACGAGAATCAATGATATTTAGTTCACTCCTCAAAGCACAAAATCTTGACTCATCTAGGGGCTTTGTGAAGATATCGGCTAATTGTTTTTCGGTGCTCACATGATGAATGGCGATATCTCCTTTGGCTTCGTGGTCTCTCAAAAAATGATGCCGGATGTCTATGTGCTTTGTTCGAGAGTGGTTTATAGGGTTGTTTGCCAACTTAATGGTACTCTCGTTGTCGCACAAAAGTGGAATCTTGGTTAACTCACAACCAAAGTCCTTTAGTGTTTGCTTCATCCAAAGTAGTTGGGCACAACAAGCGTCGGCCGCCACATACTCGGCTTCGGCAGTGGACAAGGCAACAGAATTTTGCTTTTTAGAGCTCCAAGACACCAAGGAACGACCAATAAATTGGCAAGTTCCGGTAGTACTCTTTCGGGTTACTTTGCAACCGGCATAATCCGAATCGGAATAGCCAAGTAACTCAAAAGTGGAGCCCTTAGGATACCACAAACCAAGATTAGGAGTGTGCACTAAATACCGAAAAAATCTCTTAACAGCCATCAAATGACATTCTTTTGGATTACCTTGAAATCTTGCACACATGCACACACTAAGCATAATATCGGGTCTAGATGCACAAAGGTAAAGGAGTGATCCAATCATGGAGCGATATACCTTTTGATCGACATCCTTTCCTCCTTGATCAAGATCAAGATGTCCATTGGTTGGCATGGGTGTCTTGATGGGCTTGGCCTTGTCCAAGTTAAACTTGTTCAACATGTCATTGGTGTACTTGGTTTGACTTATGAACGTGCCATCCTTGAGTTGCTTGATTTGAAATCCAAGAAAGAATTTCAACTCTCCCATCATGGACATCTCGAACCTATTTGTCATAATCCTACTAAATTCCTCACAAAAAGCCACATTAGTACTACCAAATATTATGTCATCGACATATATTTGGCAAACAAAGATATCATTATTGACTTTGCGAGTAAACAAAGTAGCATCGGCCTTTCCTATCTCAAAACCTTGTTTGAGTAGGAAATCCTTTAAACAATCATACCAAGCTCTAGGGGCTTGTTTGAGCCCATAGAGCGCCTTGTCGAGCTTGTAGACATGGTTTGGATACTTGGGGTCTTCAAAGCCCGGTGGTTGCTCTACATACACCAACTCGGATAGGGGGCCATTGAGAAATACACTCTTCACGTCCATTTGATATAACTTGAAATCATGATGGGCAGCATAGGCAAGTAGAATGCGAATTGATTCTAGCCTAGCCACCGGTGCATAGGTCTCCCCAAAATCCAAGCCTTCAATTTGAGTGAATCCTTGAGCCACCAACCTTGCCTTGTTCCTTGTTACCACACCATGCTCATCTTGCTTGTTGCGGAAAACCCACTTGGTTCCAATCACATTTTGCTTGGGTCTTTCCACCAAGGACCAGACTTCATTCCGAGTGAAGTTATTCAACTCCTCTTGCATGGCTATCATCCAATCCGAATCATCAAGTGCCTCTTCCACCCTACGAGGTTCCAAAGGAGAAACAAACGAGTAATATTCACAAAAACTTGCTAAATGGGAACGTGTAGTTACCCCTCGTCGAATGCTCCCCAATATGTTATCAACAGGATGATCCCGTTGAATGGATTGATGCACTCTAGGATGTGGCACTTGAGTTGATCTTTGGATAGGGCCATCATCATCATCATCACAGTCATGATTGATTGGAAGATCACAATCATGAGCTTGCGGAGGGTTGACTTCACTTCTTTCTTCATTGTTGAGTTGTGGTTGAGCTCGCTCATTGTTGACACCATCTTCATGAGATTGACCTTGTGCTTCATTTGATCTCCCATCTTGATTATTTCTTGTTGCGGAGGCTTCACCATGTTCATTTGATGAAACATGATGAATGGTTGGATCAAGATCATTACGCACAACATGGTCTTCATCTTCGTCTTCAACGGGCTTCACTTCACCAATAGCAAGCTTCTTGATTGCTTCATGTGGGGCTTCCTCATTACCTACATCTTCAACATTGACTTGCTCTTTTTGAGAGCCGTCGGTTTCATCAAAAGTCACGTCTACTGCTATTTCAATCAAACCGGTGGTTTTATTGAAAACACGATATCCATGTTCGTTAGTACCATAACCAAGCATGAAACCTTCATCAACCTTTGGTGCAAACTTAGAACTTTTGGATTTCTTGTTAAGTATGAAACACTTGGATCCAAAAACTCTAAAGTAGTGCACCTTAGGCTTTTTACCGGTTAGAAGTTCGTAGGCGGTCTTCTCTCTTATCTTGTGAAGATATAAGCGGTTGATGGCATGACATGCCGTGTTGACCGCTTCCGCCCAATAATTAGTTAGGGTCTTGTACTCATCCAACATTGCTCTTGCGGCTTCTATGAGCGTTCAGTTCTTCCTCTCCACAACACCATTTTGTTGTGGAGTGTATGGAACCGAAAACTCATGCTTGACTCCTTCATCAAGAAACTCTTCAATGTTGGTGTTCTTGAACTCCGTCCTGTTGTCACTTCTAACTCTCTTGATTTTGACATCAAACTCATTTTGGGCTCTTTTAGCAAACTTCTTGAAGATTCCTTGGACTTCACTCTTTTCACGTAAAAAGAATACCCAGGTGAAACGAGAATAATCATCAACAATTACAAAACCATATTTGTTACCACCAATGCTTATATAAGCGATGGGTCCAAATATGTCCATGTGAAGCAACTCCAATGGCCTTTCGGTTGTCACAACATTCTTGACGGGATGTTTAGCTCCAACTTGTTTTCCCGCTTGGCATGCGCTACAAATCCTATCTTTCTCAAAAGAAACATTTGTTAGTCCAAGGATGTGTTCGCCTTTTTGAAGTTTGGCCAAGTTCCTCATCCCAACATGGGCAAGTCGGCGATGCCATAACCAACCAATGCTAGATTTTGCCATTAAATAAGTCTCGGGATTTACTCTATTTGATGTGAAATCAACTAGATAGAGTTTCCCCTTCAATTGACCCGTAAATGCAACAGAGGAATCCTCCCTTCTATAGACTTCCACACCCTTATCCGTAAAGAGACAATTGTAACCCATCTCACAAAGATGTGAAACGAACAACAAATTGTATCTCAACGAATTCACAAGTAAGACATTGGAAATGGAATTATCATTTGATATTGCAATTTTACCCAAACCGAGTACTTCACCTTTTCCATTGTCACCAAACACAATATTTCCACTTTGATCATGACTTGGTTGGAATGATGTGAACATGTCCTTCTCTCCGGTCATATGATTGGTGCATCCACTATCCAACACCCAACTTGTTCCACCGGAGGAATATTCCTACAAAAACAAATTATGCTTTTGTTTTAGGTACCCAAAAAGATTTGGGTCCTAAGGGGTTAGTCACATAAAACTTGGGCACCCACACACTCCTCATAATTTCCTTTCTCTTTTGGGCACCAACATACTTAACCACAATCTTGCCATCCTTGCTCCAACAACACATATATTCACTAGCATAGCACCGTGGAAGTGGTGCTTATGGCTTGAGGACATCGGATTGCTTTGTCTTGATGGTCTTGGTATTTGTAGGTTGGATCTTTGGAATATAGACCTTGTTATTGGCCTTGCATATTAGCTCATCAAGAGCAACGCCCTTGTTGAACTTCACACAAGGCACACCATTTATCATGTTCCTTCCATTTGCTTTTCCATCATACCTATTGTAGCCAATGCCTTCCTTGATTGATGGGTGCCTTGATGACTTGTATATAGTCTTGTTGGATTGTTCTTGACACTCACACCCATTCTTCACAATCATCTCCAACCTATGAATCTCCTTGTTTTTCTTCTCTAACTCAACAAGGTTAGTCGCATAAGCATTTACATCAATTTTATAGCATCTTTTACAACCATCACTAGTGGAGACATTAGAGACTTCGGTTGCCTTAGGAGAAGTTGAAGTGCTAGCCCAAAGAGTACTATAGTTTAGCTCAAGATTTTGATATTTTTCTTCCAAGCTTGTGAGGCTTTCTTGAGCTATACTCTTTTCATTCTTAAGGCTAGCTATTTGATCTCAACCTTCATCTTTTCCTCGGTGATAGATGCTTCAAGTGCAAGGTTTTTCTCTCTCTCTTGAGTAATTATATCTCCTTGCAACTCTAAGCATCTATCCCTCTTCTCTAATTTCTTTATTAGCATTTTTATTTTAGTGAATGCCTTTTTACCAAATTTCTTTATCATGGTTGCTTCAATTTCTTCTATGTTATCATCACAACTATCATACTCGTCACTAGAGGAAACGGGTGTAGTATGTACCTTCTCCCCTTTTGCCATGAGACAAGTTGGAGTGTAGTAGTCGTTGTCGATGAGGTTGGAGAAGAGCCTCGGTGGTGAAGATAGGTTGGCGAAGAGCTTTGGTGGTGAAGTTGAGTAGGGGAAGATCATGATCGGTGAAGAAGAGTGGTGGATGGCGATGTTTGCGGCTCCCTTCTTCTTCTTCTCATCATCACTTGAGTTACTATCACTTGACTCCCATTCTTCCCCAAGATGAGCTTCACCTCTCTTCTTGCCTTTGTTCTTCTTATCTTCATCCTTGTCATGCTTGTGCTTCTTTTTCTCATTAGGACAATTGGCTATGAAGTGACCAACTTGACCACATCCATAGCAAAATCTCTTTTTGAACCTTCTCTTACCATCACCATAGGTCTTGCGATTGCTTTTCTTCTTCATAAACTTTCTAAGATTTCTAATCACAAATGCAACCTCCGCATCGGAATCTTCTTCTCCACTTGAGGAATCATCATTCACTTTCTTCTTCTTTTCTTGACTTGAACCTTGACCTTCATGTTGTTGAGTTGCTTTAAGGGCGGCACTCTTGTTGAATCCCATTGCATTAGGATTTTGATTGTGAGCATTGATTGCATCTTCATCTAGACACTCATGATGCTTGAGCTTTGAAAGAACTTCTTGAGGTGTCATCTCATCATAACCGGGCCTTTCCATGATCACGGACGCTAGCATGTTGTTCTTGGCTCTATAAGTTCTCAACATCTTTCTAGCAACTTTGTTGTCATCCCATTCGTTGCTACCAAGAGCTCTTATGCGGTTGACCAATGCCATGAGCCTATCAAACATGGATTGTGTTGTTTCATTTTGCAAGAATACAAATCTTTCCAATTCACAATAAAGTAACACTATGTTGCCTTTCCTCACACTTATATCTCCTTCAAATGATACTTTCAAAGTATCCCAAATTTGCTTTGCACTTTCCATTCCATTTACTTTTCTAAACTCATCCGGAGCTAAGCTTGACACAAGCAATGCTACGGCTTGTGCATTTTGATGGAGGTTGTGCACTTCTTCCGGAGTTATCTCTCTATCTTCATCGGTAGGAATCATCACACCAACATCCACAACTTCCCAAAGTCTTGCGGCAATTAGATGCATCTTCATCTTATAAGACCAATCGGTGTATCTTGTTCCATCAAAGTGAGGTGGCTTGCCAATATTGACGGACGGAGTATGTAGTGTTGAACTTTTTATGATTTGTCCATAGTCAAAACTCATGTGTGAATATATTCCTTTTCCATGAGCATGCTCACCGGCTCCAATATCACTAGCGGCATCTTTGTTTGCTTTATTCTTGTCACTTATTGCATCATCAACCTTCTTGCTCAATTCTTCCTTCAACTTGCTCATCTCATCTTGCATCTTTTTCATTTCATCTTGAAAGAGCTTGACTTGAGTACTCATCAACTCTTTAGCTATTTTCTTGGCCATTTCGACGGCAATGGCTTGCATCTTGTCGGTCTCCGACATTGTTTCTTCTCACATGGTGAAACGCAAAGAGAAGACCTTGCTCCGATACCAATTGAAAGGATCTAACAATGCCTAGAGGGGGGGTGAATAGGCGTATCTAAAAATTTACTGCAAATGCTAAGTTCAAATCTGTCAGCCATTGTCGGAAGTCCCGACGTTTGGGTCGGAACTCCCGACGTTGTCAGAAGTTCCGACGCAAACGTCAGCAGTTCCGACGCCTACGTGAACTAGAAAAGCAGTGCCAAATTTAACTTTGTGGATAAATAATCTTACAACCTCACTTCCTTGTGGTTTGGTGAAGATGTTGGGTCACTCCCTTGACACCGTAAAGCCTCCAAACGGTAGATCAAGACCAAACCCTAAAATGGGGATTTTGGAGACAAAGAGACAAACACATACAAGTAATCTCAAGTAATCACAATAACAACAACAACAAGCACGCGGGACACAAGGATTTATCCCGAGGTTCGGCAACCCCACAAAGGAGCTCCTACGTCCTCGTTGTTGAGGTGACCACTAAGGTCGGAGTCTTTTCCACCTCCTTGCCTCTCTCAAAGCAACCACAAATGTCACTTGAGCTTTCCACTAAGAAATCAAAGGGTGATACAAACTTCCCAAGGCTCTTCCACAAGATGGAAGCTCTAGGGCAATGCCTAGCCGGCTAGGGGCAAAGCCCCAAGAGTAATAGACGCAAAATCAACCGGCTTGACGAAGAAATCAAGTGCTCAAGCTTTCCAATCGATGCTCTCACTTAATCCACTCTCCTTTCACTCAAAACCTAAGGGAACCAAAGATTAGAGCAGGGGAGGAAGGAGAGGGGTGCTTTTGTTGCTTGGGAGCTGTTCAGCACGAAGTGAGTCAACTGTGAAAATGCGTCCGTAACGGTTAGAAGTGAAGAGAGGAGTATTTATACTCCAAGTGAAAATCCAACCGTTTAGATCTACGTCGAAAGTCCCGACGTAGATCCCGGGACTTCCGACTACAACAGAAAACACTGTTCATAACGAGTCAGAAGTCCATGAGAGAAAGTCAGTGTCGGAACTCTAGGCAAACATCGGGACTTCCGATGGTCGGAACTCCCGACGACCGTCGGGACTTCCGACGAGCTCAGTTAAACAAATAGCCAGCACCGCTGATGCCGGGACTCCCGGCTAGGGTTAGGTCAGTGTCGGAACTCCCGGCGAATGTTGGGACTTCTGACGAGCACAGACAGTGAGCAGTCAGAAGCACAGGTGCCGGGACTCCTAGCTTAGGTCGGGACTTTCGACTGTCGGAAGTTCCGACTTACGTCGGGACTTTCGACACCGAAAATCACAGAAAAATAATCTAAGTGCGAGTGAAGTGTTAGAGTGACTCTCTTTTGATTTTATTTAAATGCTTGAGCACTCTATCTTCGTCAGACCAACTAAACTTGCATCCCTCTTTATAGTGCGGCGGATCCTAAACTCAAAAACAAAAATAAACCCTTTGGAGATAGTTTTGAGTTCGACCGCCTTTACAACTTCAAGAATTGAGGGATACCATTTCATCTTTATCAACTCTTTGAATCTTTCATGGGACTAATAGCTGCAACATATCTCATAAAGATCACATTAGTCCCTAATTTGGATGTCATCAATACACCAAAACCCACATAGGGGGCAAATGCACTTTCAGGACCACCTCCTCTGCATCACGCATCGCAGTGGGCTAGTAAAAACCTTGGCGAAAGGCTTTCCCGACTAGGGACCTTAGGGCCATGTGATGTACACAGATTCTAGCATGGACTTCGAGGAGAAGCAGTTTCCCCTGGTTGGTCGGGATGCACTTCATGAGCACTCCCGACGGGCTTCGCTTGTAAAGTTCATTACTAATGGTGACGAACGTCTTGGCGCGTTGAGCGATTCGTTGCGCTTTAGTCCTTTCTGCTGGGAGAACCTCCTTGAGGAGGTAGGCAAGCAGTGTTGCTCTCTAGTCGATCGGATTGAGTGCCATCATGGTGATGTCGCCGAGCGACATTGCCATGGAGGTGCTAAGGTCGGAGCCCCCGAGCACTTAGTCGGGGGCGGGGCACGTTGGGGGGTCAGAGCCCCTGAGTGCCAGATTGGTGTTGGAGCGCGTCCAGGTCAGATCCTCTCGGATGCGGGCAGATAGCTCGTGGAGGTCATTTACAAAGACCCCGTCGGCGGGCGGTTCCTGTCTGGCAGCCAATTTTGCGAGGAAGTCGGCAGCGTCATTGTCCTTTCGAGGGACATGATGCAGTTTGATCCCTCGGAACTTGTCCTCAAGCTTGCGCACCTCCTAGCAATACGCCGCCATGAGAGGAATCTTGCAGGAGGACTCCTTCATGACTTGGTCGATGACCAACTCTGAGTCACTGTGGACATACAGCTGCGTGGCACCAAGCTCGGCAGCGATGCTCAATCCATTGATGAGGGCCTCGTACTCCGTGGCATTATTCGAGGCTATAAAATGGAGATGGATCGCGTAGTGGAGCCTACTCCCATTCGGGAAGATCAGAACCACTCCAGCCCCCGAGCCGGGTGTCATGACCGACCCATCGAAGTACATCGTTTAATACTCGTGGGTGACATCCGGGGTTGGGAGCTGGACTTTCGTCCATTCGATGATGAAGTCAGCAAGAGCCTAAGATTTAATAGCAGTGCGGGGGACATACCTGATGTCGTGGCCCATGAGCTCGAGAGCCCACTTGGAGATTTGGTCGGCGGCATCGTGGTTATGGACAATCTCCCTGAGTGTGTACGAGGTGACGACCATGACCTCGTGGTTGGTAAAGTAGTGCAAGAGCTTCCTGGTCGCCATCAGCACGACGTACAGAAGCTTCTAAACCAGGGGTAGCGAACTTTGGCATCGGTGAGTACCTAACCGATGAAGTACACTGGTCGTTGGACCTTCAGGGGGTGTCCTGGCTCCTCCCTGTCGACGACGAGGGCGGCGCTCATAACGTGGTTTCTTACCATGATGTAGAGGAGGAGGGATTCTCCCCATTTGGGAGCGACGAGGATTGGGGCCAACGTCAGTGATGCTTTGAGGCTTTCCAAAGCCTGTTGTGCCTCCTTTGTCCAGACGAATGCGCATGTCTTCTTGAGAAGTTTGTAGAGAGGCATCCCTCGTTCGCCTAGTCGGGAGGTAAAATGGTTTAGGGCGACCAAACAGCCGGTGAGCCTCTGTATGCCCTTGACGTTGCGTATCGGGCCCATGTTGGAGATGGCTGTGATTTTTTCGAGGTTGGCTTCGATGCCGCGCTTGGACACGATGTATTCTAGCAGCTTCCCCTTCGCAACCTCGAAAACATATTTTTTGGGATTCAATTTGACGCTGAACCTTTAGAGGTTCGTGGATGTTGCGGCCAAGTTTGTGATCAGGTCGCTAGCTTGAGTCATTTCCACCACTATGTCATCTACATAGACGGCGATTGTTGGTTTCGGCCGCTCGACTTGGTCAGGTTGGTTGGGCGGGTCGATTTGGTCAGCGAAGCATCGCTGCATGTACCGTTGATAGGTGGCGCCAGCGTTCTTCAGACTGAAAGGCATGGTTACATAATAGTACGAACCATATGCGGTGATGAATGAAGTCGTGACCTGGTTGGACTCTTACATTATGATCTGGTGGTAGCCTGAGTAGGCATCCAGGAAGGAGAGGATTTCGCACCTTGAGGTGGAGTCAACTATCTGATCTATGCGTGGTAAAGGGAAGTGATCCTTTGGGCACGTCTTGTTGAGGCCAGTATAGTCAACACACATTCTCCACTTCCCATTCTTCTTTTTCACAAGAACAGGGTTAGCTAGCCAGTCGGAGTGGTATACCTCTTTGACGAATCCGTCTGCTAGAAGTTTGGTGATCTCCTAGCCTATGGCCTTATGCCTTTTGTCGTCAAAGCGACGTAGGCATTGCTTAGCGGGCTTTGAGCCCAGGACAATGTGTAGTGCGTGCTCGGTGACCTCCCTCGGTATACTCGGCATGTCAGAAGGCTTCCACGCGAAGACATCATGATTTGCACGTAGGAAGTCGGCGAGCTCGCTTTCCTATTTGGCCAGGAGCTTGGTCCCGATCCACACTGTCCTGGTCGGGTCGTTGGGGTCGATCTCTACCACCTTGGTTTCCTCAGTCGGATGGAAGGCACTCGAGGAGGTTGGCCCATTGCAGTCGGGGACTGCTAGAGTCGCCGAATTCCTGAGCTCCGGAAGCTCAGCGGAGTTGATGACGACAGTGGCGAGCTCGTAATGCTTGCGGTCGCACATGTAGACATGTGAGAAGGTACTACCTATGGTGATGACGCCGTTCGGCACTGGCATCTTTAGCTTGAGGTAGGTGTATTTGGGGATCGCCATGAACTTGGCTTAGCATGGCTGCCCCAAGATGGCGTGGTAGGACCCCATAAAGTCCACTACCTCGAAGGTTAGGACCTCTAGGTGGAAGTTGGCGCGGTCGCCAAAGGTGACAGGCAGGTCGATCTGCCCAAGTGGTTACGCCTGCGCCCCTAGGATCACGTCGTGGAAGGAAGAGCTCACTGAGCGGAGCTCCGACCGAGGGATGCGCATGGCATCAAGGGTGTCGACGTAGAGAATGTTGACGCCGCTGCCTCCGTCCATCAGCACCTAGGTGAGTCACTTCTTGTGGATGATGGGGTCGACAACGAGCGGGTAGCAACCCGGTCGGGCGACGTGGGAAGGATGGTCTCTCTGATCAAAAGTGATCGGGAGTCCGACCAGCTAAGGAAAGAGGGGATGGTCGACTCGGCGGCGCAAGCCTCTCTGTAACGTACCTTGTGCTGGTGCTTGGAGTGGATAGCGTTGGATCCCCCAAGGATCATGAGGCATTCCTCGGGGTCGGGGAAGCCGTCTTCATCCTTGCCCGCCGCGCCTCCTTTCTTGGCCTCCTCCTCCTTGCCTTTCTCTTCCTTTGGCTTGGTGGCTTGTCACAGGAAGTACTTGAGGAGCTCGCAGTCCTTGTAGAGGTGTTTGATGGGATAGGCGTGGTTGGTGCATGGACTCTCCATGAGCTTGTCGAAGTGGTCGGGCTGGGCCTATTGGGGCTGCTTGCCCGCTCGGTCGGCCACAGCGACCAAAGCTAGGTTGGTTGGTCGACGCCGATCCTTCTTGTTCTTCTTGCCCTTTTGTGTGGAGGGGCACTCACCTTGGTCCTCGTGCTTGGCCTTGCCCCTATAATACCGTCGCTGAAGACCGCCCCGACCGCCTCCTCGTCGGAGGCATGGTTCGTGGCGGTGTCGAGCAGGTCACGGGTGGTATGGGGCTTCACACAGCCGAGCTTGTGGATCAAGGACTTGCAGGTTGTCCCAGAGAGGAATGGGCTAATGACGTCCGCGTCGATGACCTCAGGAAGGGAGTTGCACTGCTTTGAGAACCTATGGATGTAATCCCGTAGGGTCTCATTGGGCTCCTACTGGTAGCTCTTGAGGTCCTAGGGATTCCTAGGATGGACATACGTCCCCTGGAAATTTCCAACGAAGACCCTCTTGAGATCCGCCTAGTCACGGATGCTGTCGGGCACAAGGAATTCAAGCCATGCTTAAACATGCTCCCCCACGTAGATGGGGAGGTACTGGATGATGAAGTAGTCATCATCCACTCCTCCCGCTCGGCAGACGAGCTAGAAGTCTTCGAGCCATATACCAGGGTTCATCTTCCGGTGTACCTGGCGATGTTGGTGGGTGGTCGGAAGCGATGTGGGAACGGCGCTTTTTGGATGCGACGACCAAAGGCCCATGGCCCCGGGCCGTCCAGGCTGGGGCTCCGGTTGTTTGGTCGGCCACCATGCCAGGGGTGCGTGTCCTCGCACTCCTCGATGGTCAGGCCGGGGCCCGTGCCGCCTGCTCTCGCCACCATTCGATGGGCGTTATCACCGTGCTGGGCGTGGCATCGATTGTTGATGATGCTGCAAGCGTCACGGTTCGGCCCGAGCCGTTCGCGAATAGGTGGTTGGTGTGGAGCGGGCGCCGGGTTAGGCTGCAGTGCAGCCGTGGCTTCCTGCTCCACGCCTGGCAACTGTTGTGGTGAGTGGACGGAGTGATTCGACTGGTGCGGCCCCAGTCCCCCGATTAGGCAAGAGGACGCAAGCCGGTGTCGCGACGTGGAGCTTTCCGCCTACTAAACGGCGGCGGTCTCCACCAGGACCTGGAGGTTCCAGTGGATTGCCTGTTCCTGGTGGTCGGCAGGCTCGAGGAGGCCGCATAGAAGCTTCGCCGCAGCAGCGATGCTCTGGCCAGCCCGAGCAAACTGAGGGGGTCATCCTCTTCGTCCAGTATGTTACGCTGGACCTAACGGTCACGACCCCGAGCGAAGCTCACCAGGTTACGCGCATGTGGCGCAGCGTGATGCGCCGGGCGCTCCGGCGCAGGCGACGGCTGGCTCTGCCGCCTTTTGCCATAACTCCTCGTCGTGCTGCTATGCACGCGCCAGGGCCTGTGCATGGGGGTCCGAAGGGGTGTGAGTCTATAGAGACTCCACTACCTCCAGTGGCTGTCCCAGGGCGTCCGCCATGGCTCAGTCCCGGGACAGAGGGTGGCCAGGTGCCATGACGTCACCAATGCTGGAGCCATCGCTTTCGATCTCATCATCGATGAGGTCGTGGAAGGAGGCGGAAGCATAGCCCGCCATCCCCATGAACTCGTATGTGAGAGGGAGTGGCGTCAGCATCCTTCGAAGTCCCCCCGCGCACGCGTCCACGGGGGACGCGAAGCCGTAGGGGAACCGATCGCATAGTGGTCACGGTGGGGACAACGGGGACCCTCCGAAAAGTCAGCGAAAGGTGTTAAATAGTGAGTAAAGAACAATATTTACATCACTCACCGTGGGGTTTGAGCCCAGCATAGGCTCGAGGCGAAGCGCGGGTGTCTCGACGTTGAGGTCGTCGAGTGGCACATTGTAGTCGGTGGAGGGCGCTCCTCCTCCAGTGGGCACCGGGACAAGCGCCTCTTCGCGGAGGTGAAGTACGCCGAGCTGGTCGACAACAAAGTCTAGACTCCCGAAGAGGAAGGTCTGGAGTGGCACGAAGACGGGAGGAGCCCACATCCCAGCAAGTGGTAGCCTGGGAAACTCCAGCGAGCCAAAGAGAATCATATCGCTCGAGCCCGCCATGCCAAAGATGGTGGAAAGGTGGGCCATCCGATGACCAAAGGCGTGAACGCACGGTGTCCTCCCCATGGACGGCGCCAATTGTCGATGCAAAAAGTGACCAACAAGTAAATATTTGTAGTTTTGCCGTGCGTTATGATCGGATGTAGCCTAGCACTCAATGACACAGGATTTATACTGGTTTAGGCAACAGGCCCTACATCCAGTTGAGGTCGGTCGGTGACTTTATTCCTGAGCCTAGGTGCTCGAAGTTTGCTGTGGGGTTACAAACGAGTAAGGAATGAGAAGGGGGTGTTAGAGGCCCGGTCGGACTCTGAACCAAGTGGAACAGAGTGACGGATGCTCAAACATGCGCTAAGTATTAGAACGTATGCTCTGTGTGTCCGAGCTTATCAGCTGTTGAGAGCGTATAGACTGTGTAGCTGTCGAGTCCTAGAGCTATTGAGCTGTCGAGTCGACCAGTCTTGGGGGGGGCTTTTAGGAGAGAGCTCATCCTCTTTTATAGTTAAAGGGGATGACCTTACAAGTCAAAGAAAAAGAGAGAGTGTATACGTGCGCTGCCTAGTCTTGTTGCCCACACCATCCAGATGCAGGATGGCATCATCGCCCACAATCTGCTTATGTTCGACACATCCGGCGGCTCTACCATGTTAAATGCAGGTATGGCAAGCAGCATACAATCTCATTTATATACTCAGCGTCGCGTTTGACTTGAGCGACATGCCCGATGGCATCATCCTGTAGGTCTGCTTGGCTTACAATTCTCCGGCCCACACCGAAGACTTGGCGCCTTACCTTATCTGCTTCCGCTTTCTCCCCTGGCCCCTGGCGGCGGGCGTCCACGTCGTTTTCGGTCGGTCCCGACCGTGTCGATCGGGAAAGAGCAACGAGCAGAGGTCTGGCGTATCCTCGGTCGGAGAAGAGGGTCGGAGTCGGACTGCGGTCCCACCTTGGCTAAGCCTTCCGGTCAGGGACCGGATCGTTGTCTCGGCCTATCATTATATATCTGAGCCGGCCTAGGCATGTGCTGTCGCCGCCCTCTACTGGGCTGGGTTTTACAGGGAAGCGGGTCCATTGAGGACCTCGGGTTTTATGAACCCGACACCAACTATTAGCTAGGAAGTTGGTAACTATTAGTTCCGCTAACGGGTTTGGAGGTGCTAAATAGGTGCCAGCATATTAAACAGGCTTTTGCTAATAATTAGCGCTAATTGCTAGTACTAGTGGATCCAAATAAACTCTTAGTTACACCACAAATTTAATGAAGAGTTAATGATTTCAAACATCAAATATGTTTAGACTTCCAATGCCTCATTTCCTTTGTGAGCTTCTTTGATATAGGGCGTGCTTGGTCCCGACTCGTCTCAATATAGGGCGTGCTTCGCCTCACTGGCGCCAGGAATGAGAAGTTGCTCACTAAAGCTAGCCTAAAGAAAAAGGACGTCCAAACAAAAATTTTAAAATAAAAAAAAGAGCTTGGCTGGATAAGAAGCACAAGCTTTGAAAAAAAGAGAATGAATCATAAGAGGGATTATGTTCATTATTTTCTGAACCCTCTAGTTCAGGCAGTGCATAGGCACATACACAAGTTAGCTTCACACAAATGTTGGCGTGCTTGGTCCCGACTCGTCTCAATATAGGGCGTGCTTCGCCTCACTGGCACCAGGAATGAGAAGTTGCTCACTAAAGCTAGCCTAAAGAAAAAGGACGTCCAAACAAAAATTTTAAAATAAAAAAAAAGAGCTTGGCTGGATAAGAAGCACAAGCTTTGAAAAAAAGAGAACGAATCATAAGAGGGATTATGTTCATTATTTTCTGAACCCTCTAGTTCAGGCAGTGCATAGGCACATACACAAGTTAGCTTCACACAAATGTTGGTGGTAAACTGCTCATGTAGGTACTTTACAAATCTGGAGATGATATTTCTTTGAAAAACTTCTTTATTAACTTACAGATACCATGACATATGACCTTCTGACTGGAAGTAGGGAGGACTGTATGCCATGCCCATGTATAAGTGATCTACTCCCAAGTGGATATAATACATGTTAAGCTTTCTTTTGCGACGAATCAGTTATCTGGTGCTAGGTGGACAAATTTTTAGTTTTTTGTTGCCATTTTGCAAGCATGATGATGGAAGTAGAACTCTAGTTCTGCATATATAATTTAGCTTTCATTTTTTAAACTCAATTTATCTTTCTTTTGATATGTTGCAAATGAGCATTCCAGTAGCATTGGTGTGCTTATTCGCTTCTGTTTCCCTTTTTGTTTTGTCTTCTGTTTTCTTTTCTTTTTTTTTTTGAGAATATTTTTGCCTCCCTTCTCTTTTTTTTGAGCACTGTTTTTGGCTCCCTTCTGTTTTGCGGTTCTAGACCATGGGCCAGATCGCGTATATGGGCCGGCGTCCGGCGCGGCGTACGCTTCCGTGCTTATTCGCTGCGTGCCGTCGGATGCCCAACGAATGGCATCGGGAGTAGGGACGTCCCCCTGCCGTAGTCTTCGGTGTTAGAGCGACTCGTTCTCCCGACAGTTCACCCGTCTCCATCCTCTCTCTCTTCGTCCCGTTCAACCCGTGTGCTCGATCTCTCTCTTGGGAGCGACGAGACGACTGGACGGCAGACCGCCGCCGCCGCCTTACGCCAGGTGCGCAGGTCTTCGTGCCCTTCGCTTGTTCTTCGCCGGGCCCTTCGTCGGCGAGGGGCACCCGACAGGTATGCCCGCCCCTTCTCTTCCGTTCCTGCTGTAGGAAACCGAGCACCCAAACCCTAACGTGAGCTATTTGACTATTTGTATTCGGATCTGGTCTAATTACTAGCGTATACCTACTAATAACTTCGATTTTCTGACAAAAACTTTCGGGTGTACATGTATACACCCATGTCTCTGTCCGCTAGGATATCTAGCCACAGTGTTCTATTGGGTGTGCTCTAAGAGCAACTCCAAGAGCCTCTTTATATGGTTCCTAGAGATTTTGGTGAAAATAATGCCCTCCAATAGCTTCTTTAATTAGATCTCCAAATATTGCCATCCTTTTTTTTTTGATTTCTCGCTAGCCAAAGATACAGATACCGATTTTTATTCAGATGGCTCTCCAAAAGATGATTTAGAGAGTGAGTCTAAGAAAAACTCTTGGAGGTTCTCTAATGTATGGAGTATTATGCCATACATAAATTAGGCCACTTAAAGAGCTGATCTCCACTAATATTTGCAAAGTCTGGGTGTGCCCAGGCTCAAGAGGATACCCAATATCTGGCCATGATTTCCTGTGAAAATCGTGCAACATATATGAATGCTGACTAAATTTTAGTTAGTTTTTTTTTATGAAACTAAATTTTAGTTAGTTAGTGTCTATGCATGTGATGAATTGCTTTGTTAAATTATTCTTATATGTTTCCATCTGCCATAAGCTATCGGGTTACCATAAAAATGCCTTATTATCTCTTACAAAAGGTGTTTATTGCAGGGGTTACGGTTTGGATGGCAAGAATTATACAATGCTCTCTATTTCTTCCTCCGTATGTATGAAGAAATAGTCCGTAACTACGCATATATATCATTGCAATTACCAAGAACTGGAAATGGATGATGATAATGGGCTTGAGCTTAGTTTGGGCCTATCTTTGGGCGGGTCATCAGGGAAGGCCAAGGCTAGAGGTGCACCTCTAGAACCAAAAGCAGAACCCCAAGTGGAAGAAAGCAGTAGCAAAGGTGGCTCACAAACTCCTGATGCTCCTTTTGGGAAATTTTATCAAAAGAGCGCTGAAAACCAAGAACAGAATAGTAAACAGAGGCACAGCCCTGTAGCACCACAATTCGGGAACTTCTGGGGACAACCAGGGAGTTCCTCTGGTCCAGTGGCAGATGGATCTGTTGAACCAGTGAGCCATCAACCCCAGCTTTCCAGTTATCAGGATGGAAGGATGCCAAATAACAGTGGAAATAATTCTGAGGAGCAGAAGCCAGTCTCGAGTAACCGCAAGTTACTTTCTGAAGACATAAACTTTCAAAAGAAGCATCAGGCAGCTAGTGACCAGCCTGATGCATTCAGTAAGAGCTCTGATGGAGGTGTAAAAAATGCACCTATCTCAATTAGTACGGATGATGGTTCAACTGGTGAAAATGAGGACGTTGTAGAGTCAGAAGCAGAAGGCTCAAATTCTTGGTTGGTTGCACAGCGTGAAGACAGTGCTAAGGGCTCTGTTGTTAACAAGGGATCTGATAGGAAAAGATCCGCCGATGATGCTGCAGTTGGTTTTCAAGGAAAGAGGCAACCAAGTTTCTCAGGAAGTGAGTCCAGCTCTGGAAAGCTGACACCTGGGAATCCGTTATCGATGCAGGCATCAAATGCAGTGGCTGTGCCATATCAAGTCCCACCTCAAGTTTCTGGACCTCCTACCATAACAAATGCACCAAATTTTCACCCGGTATGTACTGTGCAGTTGAAGCCACCCACAAACGATGGACTAGCTGTCCAGACAATGGGTAATGCATCTCAGGTTGCTTTTGGTTACCCAGCAGTCCAACTACCAACACTTGAAACAAGCTCTTCATGGGCATTTGGTGCTCCACCTCAGGCTGTGTCTTCTTTTACTGCAAAAGACAAAGCTGAACAAACAGGAACCAAGCAAGCTGACGATGGCAAGAAGCCTCAGGGTTAGTGACTGTGTTTCCTTCCCAGGAAAATGAATAAAATCCATTTTTGTGATACTTTTATGGCTGTTGCTAAATACTAACAAAAAAAAAAGATGTCTGCCTCTAAAAAACAGATTTGTTAACAAAAACTAGAGTTAAAACACTTGATTTTATGTTACATGTGTCTGGTTAGCAATACATGTTAGAGAAGATTTAAACCATGGTTCCATCCTAACAGTCCATGGCTGTTCCTCCATTTGTTTGTTATATGATTGATGTATACTGGTCCTGTCATTAAGCCCTTTAATTTCACATTATTTCTATTTGTGGGGAGGATTACTGCCTTTTCTTTATGCATTGCCTGCCAGTAATCTGGTGTGCAAAATGATAAACTGTGGAAGGAAATTCCATTTTGAGCTCTGAGCTTTTGTGCATGGCTATGTTTGCTGCCAAAATTATATATGCATGTTTGAATATTTTGCCAACTGACATCATATCGACCTTCCAGTGCTGACTTGCATTTCATTTTTCATTTGGCAAATTGCAGAGGCAGGTGCTTCCTCGTCTGCTCATGCTGAAGATGAGAAAAAGGCTGATAGAGGACTCTCTCTTATGGGTTCTGCCATAAGGCCAGGCATCGCACCAAATGTCAAATTTGGAGGGTCTGGATCATATCCGGATCTTCCCTGGGTTTCTACCGTCGGCACTGGACCAAATGGCAGAACCATATCTGGTGTGACATATAAGTTTGGTAGAAACGAGGTAAAGATAGTATGTGCTTGCCATGGCACTCACATGTCTTCGGAGGAGTTCATGCGGCATGCAAGTGCAGATGCTCCGGCCCAAGAAAATAGTGCAACCCTACCGGCATTCCCTGTTGGTAACCAAGCAACGTCTGCAGAAAATTAATTTAGCGGTTCACAGAGAATGCTTGACTAATAATCCTTACCCCTCTTCTGTCTATATCAGCCATTCACTGTAATACTCAGTGTTCATCTCATATTGATTTTTATCATGGAAGTTTAGATTCTTGTATTTTGAGCTTTGTTTGGGGGACAAAAATCATGTATTTTTAGTGCTATGTAACACATGGACTGCCAATGCTATGGTTGGATTTTGATCTATAGACGATGTGCCCATTGGGCAGTGAGTATCAGAGGAACAAAAGAGCAAGTATTTGAAGAGGTAAAAAGAAAAGGAGAAACAGATGTTTTGTCTTCCTCGTGAAGTTCCTCGCGAAGGCTGATCCTCTAGTTCTTACCACCGGTGAAAACCGGTGTTGGTTACACAAAGCGAGAACAATGCAAGAGGGACGCTATGGTGTGTTTTCTTGGATGGTCAACCTTCTATTCAGGCTCCATTATTAAGATTCTGCTCACTTCCTGGAGCTCCTCCGCCACCCGGTTTTGTATCTTCCTTGTCTCTGCCTAGGTGCTCTGTGGATGCGCTCGCTTCTACGACGCCGATGGGCATGTCGATGGAGCCTCCCCGCCGCTGCTTAGACCATGTTCCCGACCAGCACCTTGTGGCACATCGCGAGCATGGCCATGGCCTGGACAAGCGGTGGTGCGCCACGAGATCCTCATCAAAGAGGAAGGCGAGCGCAACATCACGGTTGGAGGTGTACCATGAGCTCCTTGACGGTAGTCTTGGCCGGAGCGCGGGCGCAGTCAATGCAGTCAAAGACGGCCCCGTTCAGAAGCAACCTTGGGCCAAGTGCGAACGCAGCGGAGGTACTCGTGGCCATGGCCATGGCGAGGAGGCATAAACACTCAGCACATGTTCGATAGAATGTGAGAGAGGTAAACTTATTTGGACAAAAGATTGGGTGATTCATGCAAGGCAATCCAGACAACCAAGCATACTATTTCTTGTGTAGGCTAAGCGAATCAATAAAACCAAACAAATGTATCTTGCATTGTTGGAGTCATGCTTCTTCAACTATCAAGACTTAGTTACCTAGACAAGGTTTTAAACGTAGGTTAAACGTAAACCAAATACACCCTTTGTATATAGGTTCAACCCTTAGAGCAGGAGTAGTGTGATGGTGCTAAAGGTGATTCCGGATGGTGCTAAGAATTCTAAAAGTGTTAAATGGTGGGCAAGGTTGCTACGAAGTAAAAATGAAGCATTTAGATTAAAAATATATATTTTATCTATCTCAAGTTCCACCTTTAGACGCCCTGTTCGCTTGACTTATAAGCCGTACTTTTTCAGCCAACGAACATTATTTTTCTCTCACAACAAATCAGCCAACAGTACTTTCAGCCATGACTTATCAGCCAAACGAACAGGGCAAGAAATGAAGATAAAGCTGAACGTTGGCGCATTTAATGCCCACTAGCACCCTGTTTGTTTTTGATCTTGTATATTTTGCTATACGCTACGACTGCTTTTAGATGTCTTTTTTCGTTACACTCTTCTCTAGAACCGTGTTGATAATTTGACCATGTTCAATTGTTGATTTTGTATGGTGTTCTTTGTGCCAGCTCACGAGTTTGGCTCGAGCTGGTAAACGAGCTAAACCAAGCTAGACTTTTACTTGTAATAACAAGAGTAAAAACATATATATGTTATAGCTCAGGTAATGTTTATGGATGGAGTCATATCAGTGGCTTTAACTTTATGTAATTTTTGCTATGAGCGTAGATTTACATTATAGGAAAAATAATTATATCTAAAAAGCCAAGTCTAGTAATTTAGAGCCGAGGGCAGTAGCATTTTTTCCCATCTCGGCACCGTCCACCACCTCCCTCGTTCTCGTCTCCCTCGCGTACCTGTCATCCGTACGCCGCCGCCGCCACCTGTCTCGCACCGCAACGGTCCCTCTTCCTAGATCAAGCCTCCCTCTTCCCAGATCGGGTCCTAGTTGGGCTACCGCCGCCGCCGCCCTACGATAGGTGCCGAGGCCTTCGCCGATCTCTTGGCCGGCGAAGAGCGCCCGCCAGGTATTCCCACACCCTTCTCTTCCCTGTATGCTGTGCGAAATCGAGTTCCCAAATTCTAACCTCAAGCTATATGGCTATTTGATGCCTACTAACTTCTAACTTTTTGCAAAAAATTATCGGGTTTACACCACCCATGTCCCTTCCGTTTACTAGATCTGCCCCTGTGATGTATGTCTTTGTATATGCCGATTCCCTTTTCTGAATTGAGAATAAAGCCTCCAATGTTGTAGTTTAAACTCTACACTGCTAAATTGAGATGGAACTGAAAGAAAGGTGTGCATTTTACACGTAAGATGTTGATTTCATCATTTGCGTTTTCTCTTATGATCATTACCATTATTAGAAAACAAGTGGTTCTGTTAGCGCAGTATTGCAGCTGATATGGTACAGAAACAAAAATTTTACGTTAAAAAAAATGGTACAGAAACAAAATTTCACATTTGGACTTCTTGATTTCTTTATAACTTGAGTGTTGTTTCACTGCTTATGGAAAAGGGGAGAAACAGAGAATGCTATTGTGATATTGGCAGACAAGCTACATATCAAAATGCAGGTTGGTGTGGATTTGGATGCAAATATGTGGGAGAGGAGGGATGGGACCATGTAGGATAACTCCATGAATATGTTGAATATGGTTTTACTATCTTCACATTGAAAAAGTAACAAATTTCAACAATGCATGGATCATTTCGAAGCACCACAGTGACTGCGCCTTTGAAGTTGCTTCTTTAGAGATACAGGCAGAGGCAGTGATGCCAAACTGGTACGAAAGGCCTAGTGGAGTTGAGGTTTTGTTCAATGACATGCAGCTCTCCTGTGTGTTGAAGGAAAAAAAAATGTACTACCCCTGCTTTAAAATATATGATGTTTAGGACAAGGCTTGTCCTAAACGTCATATATTTAAATTGGAGGGAGTAATAAATTTAGAAATTATTTCAATATGTGGGAAACAACTCCTGAACTTTAAGCTAATAACATGTGCAAGTAATGTAAACAGAAAATGCTGTGCAGCCAAGATGAATTGCACTTGGTATCACTCAGTTATTCCTATAGTTCTACTTTTAAGTCATTGGAACAAAATAAAATGTTCATTGTAGTAGTATACCTGTCCATACTGAATAAAAGAAAACAACTCAGGGTTTTTTTTGCTGTTCGAGTATCCAACTCAGTTATGTACAAATAAGCAACCAACACTTTGTACTTAAGGCATGTAAAGAAGGGAGATGTGTGTAGTCTGAGCTCATGAACCACTTTTGCAAATCAGTATAGTAAAACTGAGCAGCTACCAGGACAGACATTTTGCTTAAGGATCTGTATAAAGTTGTGTAAAGTGATGTAATTGTCTTCAATACTGGGTAAGTGGGGTATAGTAAACAGTCCAAAAAAGTGTATCAACATAGTGTTCCCTCGTTTGATTTCCTACTTTTAGAACTGCTGACATCCTCGACCTCTAGGCTTTCAACTTCTGTATAGGATGCCCATTCCAATTTGTTATTTGAGAATTTATGTTACTTACCTGAAATTACTGTATCATATCATGTTAGCTGCTAACATACTCTTTTACAACAAAATAAACAGAAAGTAAAACAATGCTTGGATTTTCTAATATGGGAGTTTGGTTTTCCAGTGATAGTACTGTTTCCTGCTCCGTCATAATAGAAATTTCTAGTTGTTGTGTTTGATGCTTGCAGTTGTAGCAATCTGGCGTAGTGGCATCACTATTGTAATCTTTATATCACTTTGCACAGATATGCAGTACAATAGGAACTGCAGCATATCCAGATGTGCAATGCCTAAATTTGGGATTTAGGCACTTTATGACATGGCACATTGCAGTATACGAGTGCTAGTAAACTATTATTTTTCTGTTTTAACTGTTATTTTCTTGTTTGTTTCTCTGGCATTTGTGACATGGCACATTGCACATTGGTAAAACAGTGGATTTAGGCACTTTATGACATGGCACATTGCGTATTGGTAAAACAGTGGATTGGCGGCTCATCTCTCTTGATAAAAGTTCATTCAGTTTAGGCTATGTGGCAATTTTGTTGAAACTCAGATTATTGTTTTTTTTATGGAAACAGCAAGCGAATCCCCTCCTAGAACGTACTTTTAAAATCAAAGGGAACAAGCATTCAAGAATATGTGCAGTTCAGATTATGAGCCCATCATAGAACAATTTTTTTCTTCTTTGGATTGTGATAATCATTCATCTGATAAGGTTTTTCATCTACTACTTTCAGACAAATGGAACTGGGTGATAAGGTAGTCGGTTTTCTACTGACTCTGACAAGCTTATCCATATTTACATACTATACATTCTGGGTCATCATTTTGGTTAGTGACTTCTAAGCTTTTTTCAGTTTCAGTTCAAGTAGAACTATTATGACTTTATTTCTGAATGGTTATTTTGTTCCTCTTGTTCCCACCCTAGCCATTCGTTGACAGCGATCACTTTGTGCACAAGTACTTCCTGCCTCAAGAGTATGCGATTTTGATACCAGTGCTGGCCGGCGTAGTTCTCCTTTCATTCCTGAGCGTCTTTGTGGGTCTTGTGATGCTTAAGTCAAAGAAGAAGAAGAAGAAGAAGACCACTTGATCGGGTTTGTCATCTGCACAGCAGTGTTATTCACTTACTGTGATGAACTACATGAGTTCGGAGTATCTAATTGCTAGAAGCTCGGTTCTGTAATCAGTTCGGTCATACTTTAAAGGCATTTACTTTGTGATTTGGATGTATTTTTTGTATTTTTTATTCTGGTGGTCAACTAAAAGCAGTGTTCATCAAAACTCTCGTTAGAGGTCACATATCATATTTGGACTGAACATTCTTTTAAAGGGTGAACGGTTGACAGTGACTAAAAGACGACCTCTCACTCATCCTCTTTTGAACTGTGGGGTTGTTACTTGTTATCCAAGCTTTCAAATTCAACAGCTATTGTAATTAGATTAGAAACATGTCCTCAGCCTTCCAAAACCGACTTTGGACTGTGCTACAGCTAATGAACTTGGCAAGTTGGCATCCTTTGTGCCTCTGGACGCTGTCAATTTACCATCCACCAGCCAATGGAGCAGCTTCATACTAACCAAGGAGATTTGGAAAGAGAGGGGTGCTAGAAAGTAAAATGAAGAGGCGAAACTTGCCTAGGAGATTTGGGATTTGGAAAGAGAGGGATGCTAGAAAGTAAAATGAAGAGACGAGACTCGGGGGGTGCAGCAGGAGCCAAAAAAAACACAGCGAGATACAGAGATTATCCCCTTGAGCTGAGCTGATAATGTGTTCTTAAGCTTGGTGTGTGTGTGTGTGTGTTTTCCTTGGTTTTTTTTTTGGCTGTATGGTCGACTCTTCTACATCTCAAGCTAAAAAATATCCTACACAACTTCCGAGTCCCAAGTCTGTGCACCTCAGACCTCAGTATATGCTTCAGTTGCTGGATTCAAGAGTTACGCAACTTTGCTTGGGAACAAGCAAGACGGAGCTAGAAATTACGTATAAGAGAGGTCAAGTGCTAAAATATAAATTGTCAAGGGACAAAATCAACAATTTTTGTTAAAAAAAATCACATAGCAAAACTTTATGTACATAGAAGGGTTGAAAAAAGCAACTTCAATAGTACTAAATCCGTTTCAAATTATAGTTCGTTTGAGTTTGACCACTCGTCTTATTCAAAAATTTATGCACAATATTACCTTTTTTTTTTTGTTGCGGCTTGCTTTATTAACAAAAGTTCTTCAAGAATGACTTAAATTTAACTATGTTGACACAAATTTTTTGAATAAGACGAGTTATCAAACTTAAGGTAAAAAAAGTCAAACAAACTATAATTTAAGTCAAACAAACTATAATTTAAAACAGAGGGAGTACGCCGTAAAACAAGTCCCCTACTTGTCTAAGTAGGGTGCCCCCTGTCGGTGTGTGAGTCGAGGGGTGGGTTTCATAGCAAATGCAATAAAACTAGGCAGCACTGTGGCATTGCCCGCAAATGCTCTACCAAATGCCCACAAAGTGGGAGGGAGGGATTTTGGGGGCGCCTTGATTTGGGGCTGAGCAGGAGCCCCACTGGACCTTCTCCTTTTTTTTTAAAAAAAAATACCAGTTTACAGGAACTGTCACAAAAATTCCAATAACACCTTACGGAGGATTAGCAGTACAATGTCACCCTCAATTTATATCAGTTTACAGGAATTACTGAGAATTACAATTCCAGGTTCCTCATAATTTTAAACATGGAAGCATATCTTGTATCTCTGATGACGACAAGTTGCCTTGAACAACTTCTGATGACTTGCGCATACTCCCTTGGAAGTTCAAGCAAGCCAAGGAAGTTCCTGTGCACTGCAATACGATGCACAAAAGCCATCCATCCACAACCAGTAAGACATTTTAATGGCTGTGTGATGTCCATTGTTGGGTCAGCAATCTTCGACAAGTTCAGGTCATTAATCTGCATGCACTGCCGAGTACGGAGATAAACCATTTTAGTTTTACCCAGACTAGTCAAGGCTTCAAGTGTAAACAAACTGGGCAAATGGGATGCACCTCCTAAGGTTAACCACGCTGACACTCAAGCTTCTTTGTGTTCTCCAATAGCACCTGTTTCAGAACGATCGTTAACAACCCAGAAGTTCCAAAGGTCAATGACAGGTAGTAAGTCAATGTAAACAGAAAAAGAACTAAAAAAATGCAGGCAAGAATAATGGAATATCAACAAAAAGTTGTTTACCTCTCGGATGTAACTTGCAATTGCTTTGCACCCTTCTATTGCAAGCCCCATTACATTTTCAAATGTATCCATTGGTAATTTTGCATCCATCTGAAAAAGTACTTTTTAAGTTGCTTCCTTCTGATGCTAACAAAAGAATAATACTATGCAGTAATCAAACACAAAAGAAGTATTTCACAGGAGAGAAAAACTGACAACAACAACAACAAAGCCTTTTAGTCCCAAGCAAGTTGGGGTAGGCTAGAGTTGAAACCCAACATGAGCCCCTAGTCAGCGATACATACCACAAGACATTAAAAAATAATTTAATTTCAGCCACTCAACTATTTGCAATAACATTGTTTAAGAAGAAATAACATTGTATTGTAGGTATTAAAATGCAATAAAACATATATAATTTGATTGGGCCTAGAGACAGAGAATCTTGAGGAGGCAAGAATGTAATTCATGATCTTTCTACTACCTGAAGCAAAGTCACTTTGTCCATCTTTGCAAGAATGCCAACGGTG